>JANAVB010043820.1:8721083-9148583 GCA_029216955.1 Iris pallida | reverse complement strand
TGACGATCAGCGATGGTATTCATCACAGTTAGCGACGTTGTGATACTTACTTAGCGACGTTACCGTCATCGCTGGACGTCGCTGAGAGTCGCTGTACATCACTAATCTTAAAAAAAAAATAAAAAAATATAGCATTTGCAGCATCCCCTGCAGCATTTGCAGCATCCCCTACACCATTTGTCACAACAACGACGGTGTGTATCACGAACACAGTATCAAACAACACAGATATACACAATCACGAGCACGTTTGAAACACAATCTCATCAATCAACACAGATATATGAAAATTTGTAACAACAATGTCAAACATAATGGTCCACAACTTAATTGCCAAGTATGGGAACGAATGGCTCAGAACACAACCCAAAATTCATTCTAGCATATATTAGTGTGAATCATCTATGTTCTGTACATATGATGTAGTATATGTTCTTATCGTATCTAGTATCTGAAGAATGTAACAGAATCAAGATGAACTCACATAATGTAATACTAAGACATCAACTACTACTATATAAGATATAGTGATAGGTTGTTGTATCATCATTGCCGAGGGATGAGGGTCGAAGGACAAATACCGTTCGAGTGAGCCAAAGGCATGCAACCACTTCCCTACCTCTCTCATGCTATCAACGTCACAACTTTTTTACCTCAAGTTCTGATTAAGCATCTTCCTTCTCCTCTCCTCCACCATGGCTCTGGACCCATCTGCTCCTCCCTACTTCCCTTCTTCTTATTTGACTCTCTCAGCCAAAGGCATCTTTCTTCTCCTCTTCTCCATCATGGCTCTGGACGTCGCTGAGAGTCGCTGAACGTCGCTAATCTAGAAAAAAAAAAAGCATTTACAGCATCCTCTGCAGCATTTGCAGCACCCCCTACACCATTTGTTACAACAACGACGGTGTGTATCACGAACACAGTATCAAACAACACAGATACACACAATCACGAACACGTTTGAAACACAATCTCATCAATCAACACAGATATATGAAAATTTGTAACAACAATGTCAAACATAATGGTCCACAACTTAATTGTCAAGTATGGGAATGAATGGCTCAGAACACAACCCAAAATTCATTCTAGCATACATTAGTGTGAATCATCTATGTTCTGTACATATGGTGTAGTATATGTTCTTATCGTATCTAGTATCTGAAGAATGTAACAGAATCAAGATGAACTCACATAATGTAATACTAAGACAACATCTACTACTATATAAGATATAGTGATAGATTGTCGTATCATCATTGCCGAGAGATGAGGGTCGGAGGACAAATACCGCTCGAGTGAGCCAAAGGCATGCAGCCACTTCCCTCCCTCTCTCACGCTATCAACGTCACAACTTTTCCACCTCAAGTTCTGATCAAGCATCTTCCTTCTCCTCTCCTCCACCATGGCTCTGGACCCATCTGCTCCTCCCTACTTTCCTTCTTCTTATTTGACTCTCTCAGCCACATATGATATCCACCTCAAGTGTAGAGTCGGGGGAGAAGAAGTGGGCAGGAAGAGGAGGGGAAAGCAGCACAGCCGGCGGCATGACCCGGAGGAAGTACAAAGGTTTTCTTTAACATTCGTAGGAGAACTATAAGGATATATCTTTTCACAACGTATCACCTTATCAAAGACCCTTAATGTGACAACCATGTTACCGCGGTATCGGAAGACTAACATGTCATAATTTTCTAAGCCGTGTGTTTTGACATAATCCTCCAAACTCTTTCCTGCTATGTAGTAATACAAGATTACTACATAGGAAGAAAGAGTTGGGAGGATTATGTCAAAACACATGGCTTAAAAAATTATGACATGTTAGTCTTCTGACACCGCGGTAACATGATATTCACATTAAGGGTCTTTGACAAGATGACATGTTGTGAAAAGATATATCCTTATAGTTCTCATACGGATTTGAGAAAAACATCTGTACTTCCTCCGGGTCATGCCGTCGGTTGTGCTGCTTCCCCCTCCTCTTCCTGTCCACTTCTTCTCCTCCGACTCTACACTTGAGGTGGATATCATATATGGCTGAGAGAGTCAAATAAGAAGAAAGAAAGTAGGGAAGAGAAGATGGGTCCAGAGCTATGGTGGAGGAGAGGAGAAGGAAGATACTGAATCAGCATTGTCTTCCGGATCGTCCTCATCAAGGCATAACGGGCTGCTCAGCGTGCCCAACTTCTTCAACTTCTCGCCGGCTGCAGAGTCGAAATGGGAACGGGTCCTCTTTGCCGGTCCGGAGCTCTGACTCGCACTCGTCGTCTCGCTACCGATTTTCTCTCCTCCTCTGACGTGGGTCATAAGAAAAAAAATTTTGTACCTCTTCTTCACATAAACATCATTGCTGCCTTGTACTCGAGCCTCTTCGTCTGTAACGCTAGCCAAATTCTCGGTGCCTACATTGTCACTCGAATCTCCCCTTCGACTCGTATTGTCCTCTTATTCGTCTGTCTTTTCGCTCCCTGTCTTACAATTATCTGCTATCATCGTTGACTCATTCGACTCCTTCTCCGAGTCTTCCTCCTCCTCCTCCTCCTCCTCCTCCTCCTCCTCCTCCTCCTCCTCGGAGTCATCGGAGAAGGAGTTGAATGAGTCGGCGGTGATAGCAGATGATTGTAAGACAGGGAGCAAAAAGATAGGTGAAGAAGAGGACGATACGAGTCGAAGGGGAGATTCGAGTGATAATGTAGGCTCCGAGAAGTTGGATAGCGTCACAGACGAGGAGGCTCGAGTACAAGGCGGCAATGATGTTTATGTGAAGAAGAGGTACAAAATTTCTTTTCTTATGACCCGCGTCAGAGGAGGAGAAAAAATCGGTAGCGAGGCGACGAGTGCGAGTCAGAGCTCCGGGCCGGCAAAGAGGACCCGTTCCTATTTCGACTCTGCAGCCAGCGAGAAGTTGAAGAAGGTGGGCACGCTGAGCATCCCGTTATGCCTTGATGAGGACGATCCGAAAGACAATGCTGATTCATTTTTGCCTTCCTTGGATGGTATTAATTCTGTAGATCCGTGTATAAAAGAGGAAGAGATTGGGAGTAGAGTGGACCCGGAGGAAAATAAGAGATTGGAAGCTGGGTCAATATCCAAGAAGCAAAAGAGAGTCGAGGATTCTGATTTTGATGGCATAGAGGAAGAGGTTCGCGACATAACGAGAGGGACAGGAAAGGGGGCAGTAGAAGTGAGACTGACGACGTCGAAGAGAAATGCAGCACGGTCGTTAAAGGAAGGCGAAATATTCAACATCCTCAAGAATACCATCTGGAATGACAAATAATACTTTGACAAAGGAGACCACCATGTTGTCAGGAACATCATCTACTACTATATAAGATATAGTAATAGGTTGTCGCATCATCATTGCCGAGGGATGAGGGTCGGAGGACAGTCAACTTTATCTACGGCTACATAGTTTCTGCATCGCCAGTCGAATGGCTGCAGGGACCATGTCGTACCGTAGATTAATACAAATGGAGCTGGAGCCAAAATACAGAAACCAAAATACAAAATACAGAATCAAATCCCTGGGTTCGCCGAAAATATAAAACGCAGTTCTAATTCATATGTATTTTAAGTGTGAGAACGGATGGCTCAGAACACAACCCAACCGGAGAGGATACTCTGAGAGATCCATCTGAGTAGAACGTATACTCTGAGAGATCACCTTTACAATAATGATATCAGTAGTGGGATTGAGTGTGTACGTCCTACTCAGATGGGTCTCTCATCGTTACTATTTTTCTGACAACATGGTGGATGTGCTCCGTAAACAGATTCTTGCTCCGAGCCAAAACTTTGCCCCGGAGCTCAAGTGGACATCCTTCGTGTAGAGCTCGAGTGAGAGGTTCCTGACAGCATGGTGGTCTCCTTTGTTAAAGTATCCGTGCTCGTCCCACAACCAATGTGTGATGAGCACGGATACTTTGACAAAGAAGACCACCATGCTGTCAGGAACCTCTCACTCGAGCTCTACACGAAGGATGTCCACTTGAGCTCCGGGGCAAAGTTTTGGCTCGGAGCAAGAATCTGTTGACGGAGCACATCCACCATACTGTCAGAAAAAATAGTAACGGTGAGAGACCCATCTGAGTAGGACGTACACACTCAATCCCACTACTGATATCATACTTGTAAAGGTGATCTCTCAGAGTATACGTCCTACTCAGATGGATCTCTCAGAGTATCCTCTCTGGTTGGTTGTCGTATCATCATTGCCGAGGGATGAGGGTCATAGTACCAATGCACTCCAGAGATTGACACAGTACTAATTCATATATGTAGTCCAATACAAATAGTCTAATACAAAAATAACCCAATATAAATAGTCCAATACAAATAAGTACTAATAGCTAATGAGAACCACGCAGCTCATGCAAACGCTTAGTGATATGATCACGCAACCACCTCGAAAAAGTGGGATCTTTGGCGTGAGGAAAGATGTAGTCACTTGCAAGTGTTGCATGAATAGAACTCTCGGTCTCACTAGCTACCGGTGCTGGATGAATAGAACTCCCGGTCTCACTAGCAACCGGTGCCACTTCCTCCTTAACTGTAGGAGGAGTCACCTCAGCATTCACTATTTCCCTTAAACGACGTACCGCTCCTCGGGTCATGGGTGCCATCTGGTAAGATCGATATTCACAAATAATATAATTATAACATAAGCAAGCTAACTAAAGGAACTATCATGTAATTTGAGTACATTTTCGAAAGCAGATAAAGTACAAAAAATTCAATTTTTTGCCAAGTGTGAGAACAGATGGCTCAGAACACAACCCAAGATTCATTCTAACATACATTAGTGTGAATCATCTATATATGTTCTGTACATATGGTGTAGTATATGTTCTTATCGTATCTAGTATCTGAAGAATGTAACAGAATCAAGATGAACTCACATAATGTAATACTAAGACATCATCTACTACTGTATAAGATATAGTTATAGGTTGCTGTATCATCATTGCCGAGGGATGAGGGTCGGAGGACAGTCAACTTTATCTACGGCTACATAGTTTTCTGCCTCGCCAGTCGAATGGCTGCAGGGACTATGTCCTGATCACGATGTCGTACCGTAGATTAATGCAAAGTCCTTATAGCAAATATTGTACATAGATTTCTACCTCGCCAGTCGAATGACTGTAGGGACAGTGTCTGACTTGGTGTATCTCACAATTTTTCCAAAATGCCTGACATTCTACCTCGCCAGTCGAATGGCTGTAGGTGTATTTCTACCTAGGTATCCAGTCTCTCATACAGGACCTACCTATCTGCCTTTAACATTCCAGGTTACTCAAGTAGGTAAAACATTCCAGGTTACTCAAGTAACCTATCGTGCAACATTTGGTGTCAACAGCATTCCTTGTTAATTGTAACATGCATACTATCATATCCTAATTCTGCCAAAACCTGACCAATATACCCTATACTAATCATTCCATATTTTAGTAATGTCAGTGAGCTAAATCATACTCAACAGTCGAGAATACTTAGGAGAAAACTCATTCACAGGATTAGTATCCATCCTTCGTGACATAGCTGAAATTTTATAGGGCTTGATAATAATTATTAGTCAATTTATTCATCATTTCAAAACCCTGAAAATGCCCAAAAACTCCCAGTATCAGTAAATAGGGCTCGAACCCTAAATTAGAATTCGAATCCAAGCAAAACATCAAATTGACAGTTGATATGCCCAAAAAACTCCCAGTATCAGTATATAGGTGTCACACTGTGAGTCTCGTGTCCACACAGTGGGACACGACGTGTCCAAACCAACAAAATAGTGTGACACGAACTAGAAGCGAGTCCACGCTCTCGTGTCCCCCGCAGCGAGTCCACTGTGAGTCTCGTGTCCCCCGCAGCGAGTCCACGCTCTCGTGGACACGAACTAGAAGCAAGAGAGAGAGCTAGAAGACGAGAAAAAACTGGGAAACGGGGACAGGGGATCACCTGAGGAGGAGGTACCTGAGGAAGGAGGAGGAGGAGAATGAGGAGGCCGGAGGAGGGAGATCGCCGGAGGAGCGCCGCGCGAAAAATTGGGGGGGAAAATTTGTGAATGATCGAAAAGGAAACCCTCGCCGCCTATATGAAACATTTAGCGACGTCCTTCTCTGCCGTCGCTAAACGTCACTGATATTTAATAAACGGCGACGCTACTTAAAATGTGTCGCTACACGTCGCTATATCAACGACGTGTACCGACGAACTTGCGACGCAGATTCTCATTTAACAAATTGTAGCCGCTAGACGTCGCTTTTAGTCGCTGTTGGCGACAAACAGCGACGTCTTAGATAAACGTCGCTAAACCCCCAAATATTAGCGACGTTTTATCTTGGAGTCGCTAAATACGTCGCTGATATGACTTATTTTGGTAGTGATCTCTCTTAACCACTAGACTAGAGATCATTTGCACATATATATATATATATATATATATATATATATATATATATATATATATATATATATGGGAGTGGATCAAAAGTCCCCCTTAAAAAGCCTCCCAAAAATCCCCCTCACTCTAATTCGTAATATTAATGTTAATATTAATGTTAATATTAATGTTAATGTTAATATAAAAGGGTGGGATAAAAAATAAAAAATAATATATATATATATATATATATATATATATATATATTGGTGGGGTATGTATATGTTGGTGGGGTTATGTATATAAAATGGTGTTCAAAAATAAAATATTATTTACGTAATAATAAGTTAAATTGTACATAGTGTTACTGACCTGATAGAAAGTCTGATTGGCTAAAAGCATATAGTATTATTTTTATTTTTCATAGCCAACTAATAGGTCAGCCTTTGGATGGAATGAGACCGATTTAGTTCCAATATTTATTTCTCTTGTACTAGGGCGTATGCATTCTTAACACTAAATTCTCCATGTTGGCTAGCATATAATTATATATTTTCTTGTTCTTTTGCTCTGTGATGTAGAATAGTTGAAGCATTTAGCATCAACTCAAGCCTTGAATACTGAATACATAATGCACCATTATGTTCAGTTTACAGAAGTTCTTACTGTACAGGCAATGATATATTTAAATTTCCCCTCTTAAAAAATAAATCTCTCTTTATTAAAAGAAATTCAGTCCTCCATCGATTTATTTTAAAAAATAGAGATAGATTTATTAATTTATTTTAAAATAAAGATAGATAGATTTTTTAAAATAGAGAGATATTTTTTTAAAACAAATCTAAAAAATAATCAATCTTTCGAAAAAAAAAATCTTAAAAAAAATCTATCTTTAAGAATAAATCTATATTTAAAAACATTAATTTTAATGTTAATATTAATTTTAATTTTAATTTTCAAATTAATGTTATTGTTAAATTTTATATTAATATTATTTTTAATGTGAATGTGAAATTTTTAATGTTAATGTTAATATTAATTTTAATGTTAATATTGATATTAATTTTAATGTTAGTTTTAATTTTAATATTGATATTAATTTTAGTGTCAATTTTAATGTTAATTTTTTATAACTTTGACGTGATTTAATTTTAGTTCTAAATTAAAATACATTAAAATTAAAATTAGAATGTACATTTATTTTTTATTTTTTTCAAATATAGGTAGATTTATTTTTAAAAATGAGAGATTTAAGATAGAGATAGTTTTACTTTGTTTAAAAGAAGAGATTTCATTGTCAAGCTCTTGTAGCTCATCATGTGAAAAGCTGAATGGACACTATGAGGGCAGGCAGGGTTCTGGCATCCAAAAACTTTGGACCCGCTCTGACTACAAAACAGTACGCAAGTATGCAGCAAATGACCTTTGGATTACAGGACGATGACTAGGACTTATCATTTAATGGGAAGAGGTACAGTTTTGATTCGAAAAATGCTAAGTTTACAACCAAAGACACAATCCCATTAATCTCAAGGTGGAGATTTTTGCGAAGTTAACTCTCCTCTTCCGAGAGTATCCAAAACTGCTTGCTAAATTTATGACATTAGGTTATAAATGTTAGTCCGGAACTTGATCAAAGATGGTAAAACAGATGCAACAGAGATCCACGATGATACAAAAATCAAATAATCCAATTACAATATGGAGGAGGGAAATAGAAAAGAGAAGATTTCTCGTTCTTTCTTGCAAACGTGTTTCAATTGAGACAGAACGAGTTACAATAATCTAGAGAGAGATGAGAAGAAGAAAAATGCTGGGGTGTCAAAACACCGTTGCTCAAAGCAAGATTCGTCCCACACGATCTGCTTCCAGGAACGAGTAAGTTTGAAGAACTTGTGGAACGCTCGAAGTCACCTCTGTTCTGACTCCTCGGATGGACTTGCAATGGCGGCAGCAGCTGTCTCTCTCTTTCTCCTTTTCTGACTTATATTTTCGTAGTCACCACAAAGGAGGCCAGAAAGAGAGTATTTATAGAGAGAGGGTGGAAACCCTAGCCGCCTCTTCAGTTATAGAAAGATTGAATCAAATCCCAAAAAGATAGCAACGAGATTAATTCAAATCCCACAAAGATAGCAACGAAATTAATTCAAATCCCACAAAGATAAGATCTGAATTAATCGCATTGATTCAGCCTTTCCATAACTGACTTGTAATCTGCACAGTCAGCGGAGCCCTCCATGCGGCAGCAGCAGCAGCAGCCTGGCCGCATGAGCCTCATGGGCCGCATGGACCGCATGGGCCGCATGAGCCGCATGGCCGCATGGACCGCATGGGCCGCATGGACCACATGAGCCGCATGGACCGCATGGACCGCATGAGCCGCATGAAACGCATGAACCGCATGTGCCGCATAGACCGCATGGCCACATGGACCGCATGAGCCGCATGCCGCATAAAGACCGCATGACTGCTGACGTGCTAAGTGCAAAGTGCGCCAACAAAATGCCACATTACACCTCATGAGCCCATGAGCCCGAATCCGAGTCCGAGTCGCTAAGCCCCTTTGGGACTTAGCTCCAAATGGAATTAATCCAAGAGAATGACAAAAGCATTAATGTTTAATCCTTGGAGCCTTATTCTTACCTCCTAGTAAAATCACCCGCATGGTTTCCTCCTTAGGGTCACCACCCCATGTGCATCTCTCAACAACACACCCAAGTATATATGTTGAGATAACTCATGGTGCATTTCCGATGTGGGACTAAAATTTACAAGGCATGTTGAGAGCAAGCTCTCTCCATGTAAAGAAAGCACCAACAATCCCCCATATATCACAACATATATATGTGTCCAGGGTTGAGCGTTCCCCACAGTAACTGTCTATTTTGCATTAGGATAGATGTCGCTGACGACTTGAATCTTCCCGCATGGGTTAAATAACAATGTGATACAAGAATGGACTACGCCTTGAATTCTGTACCACAATTGTAATTATTCCCACTCACAAAGTGTAGTTACGTGTGCTTCTGGCTGCACATTAAAGACCCTTTGCCAGCCTGATTTCAGTGTATAATTTTGGACGTCTACAAGTTTACCCTCAAGTGACGGCCTGATATCTCTTTCCATACACTATAGGTAAGTTCTTTATTAAAGAGATATGACATGAAGCCTTGCGCTTCCTTGCGGTGCTACGCCGCTATGACATGGCCTGAAGCCGAGGCATTACCCCTACCTGGGAACCTCATCGTAGTGTCATACTACTGTAGCATGAGGTCTCGGCCTCTTTGTAGTGCCAATCTACTCAGCATGAAGCCTAAGGCTTCCTTGCGGTGTTACGCCGCAACGACATGGCTTGCAATGTCGAGACTTTACCCCTACCTCGGTACCTCATCGTGGTGTCGTGCCACTGTAATATGGGGCCATCCTCCCCTTTGTAGTGCTGTCTACAACTCTTTAATTACGTCATACAGCATTAGGCTACCTGCCTATTTGCGGTGTTACGCCGCTATGACTTGGCTTGCAAGGCCGAGGCATTACCCCTACCTGGGAACCTCATGGTGGAGTCATCCCACTGTAGCATGGAGTTTCACTCCTTGTAGTGCTGCTCTACCGTGCTTCCTGTAAAGCACACCAGACATTCACTCTGCCTGAGAACTCATTAAGGCGTTTAAGCCACCCTTCCACAGGATCTATTTTTTCTGCAGAAAATACATAGTAGACAACATTGGTTATGGGTGTGTATCCCTTCCATGTTCCAGAAAACAAGTACCCACTGTTACCTGATAGTTTCCCAGTCAGTGATCCTCCTTTAAACCAAAAGTTAGATGCCTAGTAGATTTATCTTTGAACTAATAGCATAAAACTTTATGGTAGGATTACAAAGACACACTATCAGAATGCCTTCAAGCCCATTTTACAAGCTGTGTCATCGACCAACTGGCGCTTGAGGTCCTTTGTGAACGGATCTGCCAGGTTCTCCTGACTCCGAACATCAACCACTGCAATTACACCTCTTTTGATAAGATCGTGTACTGCCCTGTGCTTCAACCGCACAGTCCTATTCTTCCCGTTGAAGAGGTCATTTGATGCCACCGCCGCAGTCGCCTGGTTGTCACAGTATATCGGTATTGCCGGTATCTGAGCCCCAACCACTGAAAGATCATACATGAGCTCCCGAAGCCATTCTGCTTCATCTGCTGCAGTTTCAAGTGCATAGAATTCAGATTCCATGGAGGAACGAGAGAGTATAGTCTGCTTCTTCGACTTCCACGATATAGCAGCTCCATCCAAGAAAAAGACATATGCACCTGTGGATCTCTCACTTTTCACCTCTGAACATCAACTAGCATCACTGAAGCCTTCCACTACTGTCGGATACCCGTTGTAGTGCAGTGCATATGTCTGAGTCTTCTTGAGATTTCTCATCACCCGTTTCACAGCTTTCCAGTGCTCAACCCCTGGGTTGCTTGTGAACCAACTCAGCATTCCCACAACGAAAGCTATGTCAGGCCTTGTGGCAGTGGTTGCGTACATCAAACTTCCGATAACGCTAGAATACTCCAGCTGCCTGACGCTTTCCTTGAATTTGGCTTCAGCTTCTGATCACACCTGTATGGCGTATCGATCCCTGGAAGATCCTTATACCCATAGCGTGTGAGCATCTTCTCAATGTACTGAGATTGTGACAGCGCTACTCCATTGTCTGTCCGGATGATCTTTATGTCCAAGATGACATCTGCATCCCCCAAGTCCTTCATACTGAACTTGGTTGAGAGGAACTTCTTTGTCTCTGTGAAACAACCTATATCCGTACCTAGGATTAGCATGTTGTCCACGTACAGACAAACGATGACTCATCTTCCATCAGCGAACTTTGTGTAAACACATTTATCCGTCTCGCTGACTCTGTAGCCGTTTGACCTAATAACTTTGTCAAACTTCTCATGCCACATCTTGGGAGCTTGCTTCAAACCATACAATAATTTCACCAACTAGCAGACTTTTTCTTCAAGACCTTTGACGACAAATCCATCTGGCTGTTGCATGTAAATCTCTTCGGTTAGCTCCCCATTCAGGAATGTTGTCTTTACATCCATCTGATGTATCACCAACTTATGTATAGCTGCTAGAGCGATTAACATCCTGATGGTGGTCATCCGAGCTACTGGAGCGTACGTGTCAAAGTAGTCTATCCCCTATTTCTGAGAAAATCCCTTGGCTACCAGCCTGGCCTTGAACTTGTCAATAGTTCCATCTGCCTTCATCTTCTTCTTGAAGATCCATTTACATCCGATGGGCTTTTCTCCTTCAGGTAGATCTACCAACACCCATGTGTTATTGGAGGTGATAGAGTCAAACTCGTCATTCACTGCCTCCTTCCAGAAGATAGCATCTCTGGTCTTCATCGCCTCATCATAGGTAAGCGGATCTGCTTCCACATGATAGGTGACAAAGTCATCTCCGAAGTCTTTCGGTCTCCTCGCTCGCTTAGCTGAGGCTCTGCGAGTTCTGGTACAAGAGTTGTTTTATCAACAACAACTTCTTCTTGGACTACTGGCCCATATGAGATTTCAGTCTCATTTGCACCTACATCATTTTTTGGAATGTCCGAAAGAACAATGTTTTTGTCTTTTGCAAACTTGTCTTCAAAGTATTCAGCATCGCAAGATTCGATGATATGATTTGACTCAATATCAAGAAATCTCCTAGCATCACTCTTCTCGGCATACCCCAAGAAGATCGCCTTCGTAGTCCTTGTCCCTAGCTTCTGAATCTTCAGATCTGGGAGCTTCACATACGCCAGACACCCCCACACTCGAATGACATTCAAGTTTGGTCTGACTTTGAACCAGAGTTCATGAGGAGTTATGTCTGAAGTTGCATATGGCACTCTATTTAGAATAAAAGTGGCCGTCAATGCAGCTTCTCCCCAGTAGCATTTAGGAAGACCCGTGGTTAGCAGCATTGAGTTCATCATTTCTGTCAACGTTCTGTTCTTCCTCTCCGCTACTCCATTGGATTGAGGAGAATATGGAGCAGTAGTCTCACATATGATTCCATGTTCTTTGCAGAACGATGCGAATTCATGAGACCTGTACTCCCCACCTCGATCACTTCTTAACCTCTTGAGTTGTTGTCCAGTCTGCCGTTCAGCTTTGGCCCTGAACTCTCTGAACTTCTCGAATGCTTCGTCTTTAGACTTGAGCAAGTAGACGAACGCATATTTTGAGAAGTCGTCGATGAAGGTTATGAAATACTTCATCCCGGCCTTCGTGGAAAAATATTTGAAGTCACAGATATCGGAGTGCACCAACTCCAGAAGATCTGTGCTTCGATTGACCCGATAAAAGGGTTTCCTTGTGATCTTCATTTGAGCACACACTTCACACTTCTCCACCTTATCCCAACATTTGGAGATAAGTCCTAGACTAGACATTTTGTTAATTCTTTTATAATGAACATGTCCTAGTCTATTATGCCACAACTCAAGAGAATAATCAGAAAATGCAACTGCATTAATGTCTTCAAACTGGTTGACAAGCTGAATTTTAAACATTCCTTCGGTTTGATAAGCCTTCCCGAAGTATGTTCCCTTCTTGGACATCACCATTTGACCAGTATTGATGTCCATCCTCGAGCCTGCATTGCAGAACAGGCTCCCAGAGATCAGGTTCTTGGCAATCGCCGGAGCATGCTTCACACCTTGAAGCGTCAGAGTGTTCCCAGAAGTGAGTTTCAGTTCCACGGTCCCGATTCCCAGAACTTTAGCTTGGGCTTGGTTCGCCATGACAACCTTCTCAGATATCGGCTGGTACGTGACGAACCATTCCTTGCCAGAACAG
Source organism: Iris pallida (assembly GCA_029216955.1). Lineage (NCBI taxonomy): Eukaryota > Viridiplantae > Streptophyta > Magnoliopsida > Asparagales > Iridaceae > Iris > Iris pallida. The sequence goes on along the minus strand of JANAVB010043820.1, from coordinate 9,135,362 downwards.
ACATGGCAACTCGTACCAGTGTCTATCCACCAGTCAGAGTTAACCCCCATAGTTGTGACCTGTGCGATCATAGCAACAAAGTTAGAAACCAATGAAACCTTATTAGGCTCACCTTTCTCTGATTGTTTAGGCTTATATCTGCATTCACTCTTGTAGTGGCCTTTCTTGCCACAATTGTAATAAGTCACGTGGGGCTTAGTCTTCTGTTGCTTGAATGAAGGACCCTTCACTTTCAGATTAGTGAAGTCCTTCTTCTTGGGATAAGAAGCCGCCTGCTTCCCCTTGGGATCTCGCGTCTGCACAAGATTGGCTTTAGCCAACTGTTTGGACAGAGTGTCCACCTTCTATTGGGAACGCATCTCATCCTCAACATGGATCTCTTGAAGTAGATCTCCCAAGCTAATGTCTAGCTTCTTTCTGTGCATCCTTGCATAGAAGGTACTCCATCCAGCAGGAAGTTTTGAGACGATCCCTCCGACGACAAACTTGTCGGGAAGGGGCATCTCTTCGTCTTCCAGTTTCTGACGCAGCTTCAGAAATTCCTTCACCTGTGGCAACGTGGACTTTTCGTCCTCAAAGAGCAATTTGTGATATTTTTCAACCACAAACATCTTGCTCCTGTTCCTGTCTTCTTCATACAGATTTTCCACAGACTCCCATATGTCTCTGGCAAGTTCCTTCTTTGAGTAGGATTCTGTCAGGGAATCCTCCATAGCATTCAGGATGAGAAGCCTGCAGATGGTATTTTTCCTTCTCCACTTGGCCTGGAGTTTGGTAGCCGCGTTTATAGCGGCAGTAGATCCAGTGTCTGGAACAGAGGGTTCTTCCTCCAACAGAACATGATCAACGTCTTTTAGTTGAAGAGTTAGGTAAACCTTTCTCTTCCAGACTTGATAGTGCTCTCCATCGAATTTTTCCAACTTGCAGAAGTCCGATTGGAGGAGCGAAGCATTAATGTTTTCCATCTACACGGATCTTGCTTTGAGATAGTTATTCCCGGGGCTTGATCAAAGATGGTAAAACAGATGCAACAGAGATCTACGATGATACAAAAACCAAATAATCCGATTACAATATGGAGGAGGAAAATAGAGAAGAGAAGATTTCTCGTTCTTCCTTGCAAACGTGTTGCAATTGAGACAGAACGAGTTACAATAATATAGAGAGAGATGAGAAGAAGAAAAATGCTGGGGTGTCAAAACACCGTTGCTCAAAGCAAGATTCGCCCCACACGATCTGCTTCCAGGAACCAGCAAGTTTGAAGAACTTGTGGAACGCTCGAAGTTACCTCTGTTCTGACTTCTCGGATGGACTTGCAATGGTGGCATCAGCTGTCTCTCTCTTTCTCCTTTTCTGACTTATATTTTCGTAGTCACCACAAAGGAGGCCAGAAGAGAGTATTTATAGAGAGATGGTGGAAACCCTAGCCGCCTCTTCAGTTATGGAAAGATTGAATCAAATCCCAAAAAGATAGCAACGAGATTAATTCAAATCCCACAAAGATAGGAACGAAATTAATTCAAATCCCACAAAGATAGGATCTAAATTAATCGTATTGATTCAGCCTTTCCATAACTGACTTGTAATCTGCACAGTCAGCGGAGCCCTCCATGCGGCAGTAGCAGCTAGCAGCAGCCTGGCCGCACGAGCCTCATGGCCGCAAGGACCGCATGGACCACATGAGCCGCATGGGTCGCATGAACCGCATGGGGACGTGCTAAGTGCAAAGTGCGCCAACAAAACGCCACATTAAGCCTCATGAGCCCATGAGCCCGAGGCGAAAGGCAACAATATTTGGTAGTCATAGACAAATATTAATAACACTACAGAAGTTAATAGGACAAATATTAATAACAACAAATATTAATAACAAATATTAATAACAATATTTGGTAGTCCCAGCAGTTTACAATATTTAATCAATCCCACAGAGAAGAAAGGCAACAATCACTACTCTTTGTCATAGACAAATATTAATAACACTACAGAAGTTAATAGGACAACACATTTTTGGTAGTCAGATATACATCCGCCTGTAAAAAAAAATCTTTGACAGTTTTAATTTTAGATGTACTGCAATTTTTTTGAAATAGAGCTAACAAAATTTTAACAGTCCTATTTTTTCATGACTACCAAATTTGGCAGTTCTGAATATACACAAAACTGTCAGAATATTAATATCTTTGGACTGCAAAAAAATGTATTGTCCCTTGATCATTCTTTTAATGTCCTTAACATTTGTCTTGTAATAAGATGAACATATACATCATGGATCAACGTATCCGTACTCACGGGTCGACTCTGATCCGTTCGTGTAGAATGGTAGAAGGTCGAAGCATAGGGGACTTTGATGTATGCCTTCTACAAAAAGTTATCTATGGCCTCCAACAAGCTCCTCGAGCATGGTTCAGCTTTTCTTTTCCAGTTTGGATTCATACAAAGTAAGGCAGTACTCTCTATTCATCTACCATTCAAACTATGTGATTCTAGCTACTTTAGTTTATCTATGTGGATGACATTGTTATGACGGGTAATACTCATGCTCTCCTAGCCTTCTTCGTCACCACTATTGGAAATGAATTTGAGCTTAGTTACCTTAGCTCTTTGTCATTCTTTTTCGGTCCAGAGGCAATCCATTCTCAAGACCCTCTACACATTTTCCAAACTAAATATTGTAGTGTCCCAAATCCGTGATACGTATTTAGTATACGTATACGTGTTTTGAACCCGTATTTTTGCTTAATCATGATTAGTTAATTTTGATTAATATTGTTTAATTTGTTTAATTGGCTTGTGGTTCCCTATGGCAATTGCATTGGCTTGGTTCGGTTCGGTTGGCTTGGCTTGGTTTGGTTTTATATGTGAACCACTCCTACCTACCACCACCAACCCCTTTATTAATGCACTCTCTCATTTCTCTCTCTTTATTCATCATCATCTTCCTTCACCATTAAATTTCTCACCAACCTGTGAGTGAGAGGGAGAGAGAGAGAGAGCTAGGCAAGTGCAACTTGCTTTATGGAGGAACTCCAAATTTTATTGCTTCATTCTCTTCCTTACTGCATTCTAAAGCACTTTAGTACTTGACATTTTTAATTTCCATGGCTAGATTCTTGTAGATCTAAGTTTATTTCATTTTCGGATTTCTTGGGTTTTGATCTACTTAATCTTGTTATTTTCGAGTTTTGATGGTGCCATGTTGTAGAGAATTTTGTTCTACCCCATTTTGACCTATGGAAGTTCGGATTTAGGCTCCGGATGATGGAGTTATGGAGCTTGAGGACTTGGCTCTCATGGTGTTCTTCTTTACTGAAATTTTGGAGAAGATGAACAGTGCTTGACTTGACCGCATGAATATTCACGCAGCAAGTGTTCTATCCAGCCGCATGACTGGAAGTTCTTGAGCCGCATGAGAGTCGGACTCACTTAGCCGCATGACTCGCCCTAATTTCGAGCCGCATAAGTTCTGAATTTCCTGAGCCGCATGGGCTCATTCCCCATCGACCGCATATGTGCCCATCTCCTTGAGCCGTATGAACTCTAGTACTTGTGGACCGCATAGGCCCTGATCCTTGAGCCGCATGAGTGTGCAGTTCCGGCCGCATGAGCCTATATTGACCTAGCCGCATGAGCACTCTTCCCTTCTGAGCCGCATAGACTCCAATGCTCCTGGCCGCATAGGCTCGGTTTCCCTTCAGCCGCATGCGCCCCTTGCCTTTGCAGTCGCACATGCGCCCACCACATCGAGCTGCATGGAACTCCACTTGCCCGGTCGTATATACCTGAGTGTTAGCCAGCCGCATGAGTCCCAGTCCTCCCTGGCCACATGGATTTCCAGCAACCCTGAGCCGCATACGCCTTAGGCTTTCTTCTAGCCGCATGAAGCCGTGCGCCTGCTCCATGTTGAACCCAAACCCTTGGCCGCATGGAACCATTGATTCAGCCACATGGGCTGTTCTCTTCTAGCCGCATGAGTCGACTCTTTCCTGACCGCATAGGCCTTAGCCGCATGGCTCTTCTATAGCCCTGAATATTGATATTTTATTAGATATTTTACGTCCATTTTATATCCTTACGCCTTTTGTCATGAACTTGATAATCATGGATCTGTTTAACATGTTTGGAAATGAAACTTGAGCATGACACGATAGTGACCCGTAGTGGTGCACTTTTGACAAGAAAAACCTGACATGACCTGATAGTGGCCCGTCGTGGCGCACTCCTGACAAGGTACACCTGACATGATAACCTGACATAATTTCTCGAATAGCTATTGCGACGGCTACCTGACATGACATGACTTGTATAATTGATCCTGACACCGTGGGCGATTGTGCTTGTACAAATAATCCAGTCCTGTCTTGTATCATGTCTAGGAGGGGACTCCTGAGTACCACGGTCAGGAGTACCTACTGAAATGGACTAAGGTTAATGACTAGTATAATTCACTAGACATGAAGAGATGTTCCCCAGTTACAGGCGATCCCGTTATCCCGGCCGCAAATGTTTGGACTTGTAGCCTGCCGACGAGTAGGGCACATTTCCAGCCCACTGTCATGTGGGGCGTGACATGGTTTAAGTGGTGGCCCATGCATGTCTTGTAAATCAAGATGTGTGAGGGTTTACCGAATAGATGTCTCAATCGGTACTCGCCCTTGATCTCTGCTCGTATCCTCTTGATTCCTGAAAATTCTTGTCCTGATCACATGCTTGTATCATTGATCTGTCCTGGTCCTTCCTTATTGTTTTCCTGTGTCGTCTTCCTCAGCGGCACTGTACCTGACCCTGCCGATCAGCAAGGAGGAGCACCTCCCATGGACCAGCAGCAACCAGAAGATCAGGTCCAGCACTCAGGAGCAGCCTTCCGAGTCGTACCTACTAGAGAAGAGCCGCCAGTTCAGCCAGTCCAGCCTGCAGATCTTGATGATGGCACTTTGGTGGGTCTCATCAGATCATTGTTAGCTTCCCAGGATCGTAGAGGCGATGCCTTGCACCAGGCAGTAGAAGATGCTCTGAATAGAAGTGGACCCCGAGGGAACAGTACGGTCAACAGTTTCAAGCACCTGAACCCTCCATTCTTCGATGGCAGCGAGGATGCCATTGCTGCCGATGCTTGGCTACAAGACATAGAGGTGATTCTCGAAGCCGCGAAGACTCCAGAAGACGAGAAGGTGGCTGTGGTACGCCTACAGTTATTGGATCTAGCCCGCAGTTGGTGGACCGCACAAGTAGTGGGATTGGCAACACCTGTCTCCTGGGCAGTGTTCAGCGAGAAGTTCCAGACCAAGTATTATGATGCAGTGGCTCGATATGACTTGCAGACCAGGTTCAGTAATCTTAAGCAGATGGGAAGGACGGTCGACGGTTATGCGACCGAGTTTTCCAGACTCAGTCGGTTTGCTCCTACCTTGGTGGCAACCGAGTTTGACAGAGCGTAGAGGTTCCAGCAAGGACTTCACCTAGAGATTATATTAGCAGTAGAACAGTTCGAGCATCAGACCTATGATGCAGTGTTGCGAGCAGCTAGGAGGCATGAGTATACCTCCCAGAGAATAGTGGACAGGACCGGAGGTCGGAAGCGGTCCCATAGTCAGATGATCCAGTCTTCAGCCCCAGCCCCGGCAGCTAGGGCTTTGACTATTGGAACTTCGAGGCAAGCAACCTCAGTTACGTCGGATCAGCACTCAACCCCGACGTACCCTCAGCAGAAGCAGAAGCAAGCACAGTCTTCCGTCGTAGGCTGTTCTTATTGTGGAAAGTCCGGACACGTGGTAGCAGAGTGTCGCAAGGCGTTGGGATTGTGTTTATTATGTTGAGCACCGGACCATAGGGTGGGGTCCTGCCGTTTCAGAGTTGATTCAGCATCGACAGTATCTAGTCCCTCGGTTAGGGGACCAGTACCAGTACCAGCTCCACTTCACCAGCAACAGCAGTTCCCGTTCCCGAGGCCATTGTCGACTCAGGCCCAGACTTTCCAGCAACAGAACCCGCGACAGTTTGCCCTAGCCCAGGCTCAGGTTCAGAATCGACCGAGAGGTATATGTGTCCTCTCATCTTGCTTTTCTACCGTCATTATGCGGGGTGTATGACGTATTTTATGTATCCTAATTACAACGGTACATCCCGGACCCGAGCCATGTCCTAGATCATTCGAAAAGGTTGGTACCAATAGCCTTAACCTTTTCGTATGAGGAGAGGCCCGTGTCCATGTTTGACCAAAGAGAGAGACCTCAAACGCAAGACTATCAGTTTAGTTCGTATTGCTTGAGTTCATCGCTCCTTGGTAGAGTCAAGTGTGCGAGCGTGAGGATGATATCTGATCACGTTATCCCAATCAGTTTGGCTCGTGAGGCGTAATATCTTTCTTATGCCTTACACTTCGAATCCTTGCTTGCATGAATGATTGTATGATTGATTGGTAGTGGTAGATTGCCTATGATAGTATAGCTGTCCCGACATCTCTAGCCTCTTGATTTAAATTTCGAGGACAAAATTTTTTAAGGTGGGTAGGATGTAGTGTCCCAAATCCGTGATACGTATTTAGTATACGTATACGTGTTTTGGACCCGTATTTTTGCTTAATCATGATTAGTTAATTTTGATTAATATTGTTTAATTTGTTTAATTGGCTTGTGGTTCCCTATGGCAATTGCATTGGCTTGGTTCGGTTCGGTTGGCTTGGCTTGGTTTGGTTTTATATGTGAACCACTCCTACCTACCACCACCAACCCCTTTATTAATGCACTCTCTCATTTCTCTCTCTTCATTCATCATCATCTTCCTTCACCATTAAATTTCTCACCAACCTGTGAGTGAGAGGGAGAGAGAGAGCTAGGCAAGTGCAACTTGCTTCATGGAGGAACTCCAAATTTTATTGCTTCATTCTCTTCCTTACTGCATTCTAAATCACTTTAGTACTTGACATTTTTAATTTCCATGGCTAGATTCTTGTAGATCTAAGTTTATTTCATTTTCGGATTTCTTGGATTTTGATCTACTTAATCTTGTTATTTTCGAGTTTTGATGGTTCCATGTTGTAGAGAATTTCGTTCTACCCCATTTTGACCTATGGAAGTTCGAATTTAGGCTTCGGATGATGGAGTTATGGAGCTTGAGGACTTGGCTCTCATGGTGTTCTTCTTCTCTGAAATTTTGGAGAAGATGAACAGTGCTTGACTTGACCGCATGAATATTCACGCGGCAAGTGTTCTATCCAGCCGCATGACTGGAAGTTCTTGAGCCGCATGAGAGTCGGACTCACTTAGCCGCATGACTCGCCCTAATTCCCAGCCGCATAAGTTCTGAATTTCCTGAGCCGCATGGGCTCATTCCCCATCGACCGCATATGTGCCCATCTCCTTGAGCCGTATGAACTCTAGCACTTGTGGACCGCATAGGCCCTGATCCTTGAGCCGCATGAGTGTGCAGTTCCGGCCGCATGAGCCTGTATTGACCTAGCCGCATGAGCACTCTTCCCTTCTGAGCCGCATAGACTCCAATGCTCCTGGCCGTATAGGCTCGGTTTTCCTTCAGCCGCATGCGCCCCTTGCCCTTGCAGTCACACATGCGCCCACCACATCGAGCCGCATGGAACTCCACTTGCCCGGTCGTATATACCTGAGTGTTAGCCAGCCGCATGAGTCCCAGTCCTCCCTGGCCGCATGGATTTCCAGCAACCCTGAGCCGCATGCGCCTTGGGCTTTCTTCTAGCCGCATGAAGCCGCACGCCTGCTCCATGTTGAACCCAAACCCTTGGCCGCATGGAACCACTGATTCAGTCGCATGGGCTATTCTCTTCTAGCCGCATGAGTCGACTCTTTCCTGACCGTATAGGCCTTAGCCGCATGGCTCTTCTATAGCCCTGAATATTGATATTTTATTAGATATTTTACGTCCATTTTATATCCTTACGCCTTTTGTCATGAACTTGATAATCATGGATCTGTTTAATATGTTTGGAAATGAAACTTGAGCATGACACGATAGTGACCCGTAGTGGTGCACTTTTGACAAGAAAAACCTGACATGACCTGATAGTGGCCCGTCGTGGCGCACTCCTGACAAGGTACACCTGACATGATAACCTGACATAATTTCTCGAATAGCTATTGCGACGGCTACCTGACATGACATGACTTGTATAATTGATCCTGACACCGTGGGCGATTGTGCTTGTACAAATAATCCAGTCCTGTCTTGCATCATGTCTAGGAGGGGACTCCTGAGTACCACGGTCAGGAGTACCTACTGAAATGGACTAAGGTTAATGACTAGTATAATTCACTAGACATGAAGAGATGTTCTCCAGTTACAGGTGATCCCGTTATCCCGGCCGCAAATGTTTGGACTTGTAGCCTGCCGACGAGTAGGGCACATTTCCAGCCCACTGTCATGTGGGGCACTCTTGATTGTCACTTAAATAATTGAACTCTATTGTCACTCTAATGCATGGTACTCTCTTAATTGTCACTATAATGATTGCCTGGATAACCTGGATAGCTGCAGGGCTTGTGACTACTTGGAACATCTCATTGCATCTTGCTAGTAACTAGGATTGTGATAACCCTAGTTAGTTAACGTAGAAAGCCGTAGGCAATGATTGGCCGTGATTGCTTGGATGGAGTCTAGTCCAGTATAGTATTGTCTAGAATTGATTAATTGTAAGATTGTACCAGAATGATTGAATGATTGTCACTCCAGATTGTCACTATAATGATTGTCACTCCAGATTGTCACTATAATGATTGTCACCCCAGATTGTCACTATAATGATTGTCACTCCAGAATGCTTACTTGACCTGATTTCTTATATTTATCTTGCCGATAAATGGTGAGAGAAACCAAGTTCTGTTCAGACGAAGGGTTACAACCCCGGTCCTTGTTTGGTTTACGGGTTGTAAGCTGGCTATCTGAATAGTCCCATGGTTATCTCATCGTATATCATCCTGTCATGCTTTCTTTCCATATGTCCTGTCTTTTAGTGATTCTATACAAGATTGTCTTTTATAATTATCCATCATGCTTTTCTTAAACTACTGCCTTTTATTATGTAATTTTACTCTTGTGCTAATTGCTGGTTTTAGTTCTTAAGTGAAGCCTCCTTTGTGGCACTTGCTCTTTCTGGGGTCTGACCCAGCTGGTTTTGTATGGCCAGATACTGGAGCAGCACCAAAGGATCTCCCTGCATTTCAGCCCGATGGTGGTCACCAGGCGTAACCAGGGCAACGAGTGGGTTTATTTTTGCTCTCCCACTCTATTGTAAAATTATTCTTTTGAGGCGTTTAGCCGTCGAGCAAGTGTTAGCTCGTTTGCAACTTTATTTACTGTCTGCCTACGGGCTGTAAGCATGATTGGCAACTCGAGGTTGATCATGTATGACTTAAACTCTTGCTAGTCCTTACATTTTGTACGACTAGCTTCATGATCATCTGGATATGTAATATTTGGGACGCCTTACAATTGTATATTTGGTGATCTGATATCTTGTGATTATTATTAGTTGGTTAAGATTGAGACAATAGGCTATTTTATGACCTTAAGAGACTGATGGATTGTAGTGAACCCTCACATATCTAGACAGCCGTGACCGTATAGCGGTGTGGATTCCATTCCGTTATACGTAGTTGGCTATGTCTGCCCCCGCTCTCCAGTATTCTGGTTCTGGGGCGTGACAAATATACCCTTGACATCATTCAGAAGTTCTCCATGACAAAATGTAAGTCGCGTTATACCCCAGTTTGTGCCAAATTCTAGCTCTTAGTCAATACTGGTGACCTCCTTTCATGATACTGAGCATCGTCAACTGGTTTGCTCTATGTAGTACCTTAAAAAAATGTCCGAACATTTCTTATATTATCCATCATGTGTCTCAGTTTACAAGCCAATCCCTCTCCTCCCACCACATTGCTGTCAAATGGATCCTTCTGTATCTCAAAGGATCTCCGGTTATTTGCATAATCTTTCGTTGCTCTGCTAGACCGTTCACAGTCGCTGTCTACTCTAACGTAGACTGGACAGACTATCCCGGTTCTCACAGCTCAACTACAAGTTTGTGCGTCTTCTTATGGTCCAATCTCATATCTTGGATTGCTAAGAAATAACCAACAAACTTCTATTCCAGTGCCAAAGCTGAATATCACTCGCTTATCCATGTTTCTGCAGAGATTACTTGGACATGGGCGGATCCAAGAGGGAGCTAGGGTGGGCTGGAGCCCACCCCAATTTTTTTGTTTTACATATTTTTTCTATATAAATTTTTTTTTGATTTTTTTTTTGTATGAATTTATCTACTTCTAGCCCACCCAAAAATTTGGTAGCCCACCCCAGTAATAGTTTCTGGATCCGCCCCTGTACTTGGATATCACATCTCCTTGGTGAACTTAATTTTTTTGTACTTAAATCCATTACTATGTTCTGTGACAACCTCATTACGATTGGACCAGACTTAATATGAGGCCCACGAAACAGTTGTACAAAATTTTAAAGGGCCCTAGTTATATTTTTTTTAGTATGTATACTATAGGCTATAGCGCATTACAAATGGTCCGTTGAGTTCAAAGTATGTAAGTCAAAAGTCCACTGAAGAGCACAGATGACCACCAAATTGGTAATAAAATATTAAGTTTACTAATTTAGAAGCACCGGCCCACACTAAACTTAGTAACAAAGAAGTTCTTTTAGGGTTTTTTTTTTTTAAAGGGGGCATGTATCCTGTTGCCGGCACTATGGATTTCTGAAAAAAAAATTGTTCTAATATTTTAAAGAGGAGAGACTCAGTGTCTCCTGTGGGCAGGGTCCTGTAGGTTTAGAAGCCACGAATCAATCTTTCCACGGGTGAGTTTTAATTTTTTCTTTTTTACATATATATAATAATATAAATCATTCTTGAATAACTTTTTATTTTATTTGTAAAAAAATTGAATCTTCTCAAAGAAAAAATATATTTATATGACATGATAAGTGCATAAATTGCAACAACCTAGGTCGTTGTATAATTGTTTCGAAACTCTAATTATTGATTTACTTTTAGTTGACATAATTTAGTGAAAAAAAAATATTTTTGCTAGTTGCTATAGTTATTCCTACCGAGTTACCAAGTGGCCAGAGTCCAAGCCTACAAGTTGGTTTTGTTCCTAAAAAACCCTACTGCAATCAATCCCTTTCTAATAGTTGAGCTTTATAATTTATTATTATTTTTGATTGCATAATTATTCCTATTGCGATTGAAACAAATTAATAGAGAAATTATGAAATTTTTATTTTTATTTATTTTTTATTGATTCTTTATTTGTCGTTAATTATTATTATTTGTTGAAAAATTATGATGATTTCATTTGATTTGAAATGTCATGTGATATATTGTTGTAATAAGTTTCATTTTTTTAGCAACAATAAGAATTAAAAAAAAAATTCTCAAAATTAAGCTTTGAGGGCGCCACTTTGCATCAGGTCTCAAAATCTAAAGTCCGACACTGCATCACGACGTACATAACCTCCAATCTTGTCTTCCATGTTCGCATTAAACATATTGGACTTGACTACCACTTCATTAGAAAAAGGATTCTCTCCGGTTCTCATCGTTTGCTTTTTGTACCGTCTCAAATCAATTTACTGATGTTTTCACCAAAGATATCCACAAATACCGGTTTACTATGCTACGAGCCTACGACCCAAACTTGTCTTTCCCTGGACTGTCGAGTTTGCGGAGAAGAGTTCAATCGTCATGATTTCTTACCATAATTATTCCCTACTAATATATAGTTGTGCATAATAGATCAAGATTTAATTTGATTTGATTTGATTTAGTTAGATTTGATACGAGTAATTTTAAAAATTCTAACCTAGGCTTCCAAATGAAGAAAAATATAATTCTATTCTCTTTCTATATATTTAGGCTTCCAAATGAAGAAAAATATACAAAAAAAAAAATATCAACTTACAATATACTGATCACTACATCCGTTTCTTGGACCATATCAAAACAAAACAACCATAACTGTTCAGTGCTTGTAGCTCATGTGAAAAGCTGTACGGACACCAACGGGACCGGCAGGGTTCGAGTTTTTCAACCGTAAGGACACGTAGGTGTGTGTTTGTAGATGGTAAAAAAAAAAGAAAAACAAATAAAAAAGGAAAAGAAAAGAAAAACCAACAAGTGAGCCATCCTTCGCCATGGCAACAGTGACGCCTTCCACTGAGACCCGTGCACTCCTTTGAGTAGCAGAAGTAATGCCAGAAGCCGTCCATTGCCCATTGCCGGTCCAGTACCATTGTTGAACTGCTCCCTCTCTAAAGTTACTTCAATTGCCCCTTCTCTTTAATCTAACCTAGATTCTATGCTTAGGACAAATGTAAGGTTTGTTGATTGGATGTTGGGTTTGTGATGGGACAACCACAAGGAGAAACCAATAATTTGTAAATATATATGAGAGGGATTTGTTGAGTGGAAAGACATACATGAATTGGACATCCTTCAAATTTTAACTTATTGTAATGGTTAGATACTATTCTTACGGATGAGAGAACCCTTTTAGAACATGTTTGGTTGCTTGAAAGTAAGATGGAAGTGCAATATCGGACAGAATTTTGATTCCAAATTTACAGTTGCAGTGTTTAGCTCCAAACGAACTATCAACATGATATGGAGCTACTCGAGACTTCCTGTCGGCTGTTTTTTTTTGGAAAGTTTATGGACATCCCACATGCCTTTTTTAAGGATGTGGGCAGAAGTGGTTGGTTGAGCTAAGAGAATGAAGTATTAGGAAGGAGGAGCAGAAGAAGGAGACTGTGTCGAGACCTTGATGATAAGCATGGCGTGGTTAGGGGAGACTTGGAGAGACTGCTACGACTTCGGGGGAGACAAGATCGGAGTCGGGGCTTCGACGAAGGAGGAAGCATTCCTGAAGGGGGGCTAGGGTTAGGGCTCCGTCAAAGAAGTACTTTGTTCGGAAAGAGTTCGTGCTCGAAATAAGAGTAGAGAGCCAAAGAGAGAAATGAGAGAGAGAGAAAGTGAGTCCCCCACTAAGAAAGTTCCGTGAATAATTATTATAATTAGTAGTGATAGTTATTTAAGGTTATCTATAAAGATTATTTAAGGTGGTTATTTAGAGGTGATTTTTTTAATAGACATAGGTGAATAATCAGTAGTGATAGTTATTTACCTTAATTAATTAATGGTAAAATAGACTTTGTTTTTATAAGAACAATAATTTGATTCAATGTGCAAAAGCCATGTTTTTAAAATTAAAAGAATAAGTGATTAGTAATAATGATTGATAATAATTAAATTAAAAAATAAATAGTTAGTATTAATAAATAATTATTAATTTATCTTAAAAAGTTAAATAGTTTATATTCTTTTTTTTTTTTTTTCCTTTTTCGTCTTTTTTTATTGTAACATTCAAGTATGGAAAGTGTAAGTTTGATCATTTCAAGTTACAAAATATCATTTATCCAAATATGAAAGTTTTTGCACTAAGCAAGAACTAGTATGAAACTCAGATATATACGCATTTCACTTTTACCAAACAAAAATATACTTTTACACTTACCAGTTACACAGATCCAAACATTCCTTTAATGCAGTTGGATATGGATTTATATTCTTCCAAAAAAAAGTTCCTAAATGCTCTTCCATGACGCAATCAAATTTCAACCAAGAATTTGTAAACCGGAGTTATGAAGTGTCGATAGACCCCTCATCCAACCAAAATAGTAGCAAAATTTTCTTTTCATAAAGATTTCAATTGTAAACCATAGAAGATACGGATTGGGAACACCCCCCCCCCCCCCCCCCCCTCTCTTAATTCAAATGTCGCATTACGCTTTATTCTAATGCCAATACAAATAGGAATGTACAAGCTAATACATAGATATGCCAATATCTTAGATTGACATTGGAGGATCTCAAACGAGAAGGCACGTAGTTATATGACAATTTATGAACTAGTGTCAATTAGTATGTCTTGAAAATATGGATGTATTAATATTATAAGAATGGAGAAGATTGATTATGTTTCTTACTCTCAACGTGAGAGAGAGAATATAATTTGTATATGTGTATATAAGTAAAGTTTACATGATTTGAAACTAAAGGATAATTACAAAATCAAAATCTTAACTAAAAGAAGAAACTAAACCTATCAAGATGTAACAACAAAACCAGAATTCACCTAATAAACATCCTATCCAATGTCAAATCAGAATTCAAACTAACAAAATCTAATCCTATCCAATATCTGACTTGGTCTTCTACATGGAGAACGTCATACCCCCACTGGAAAAAATCAACTACTATAGTAAGAAAATATATAGCACCATTATAACTTGTGGTGAAGAATGGTCCACAAATATCACAATAGAGAAGTTCAAAAAATGAAATAAAACTTTTATTAAACACCAATCTGGTTTATTTTGCCTTTGGGCATACATCACAATGGAAATCAAATTTTAGAATTAATGAAATCAAATGAACGACAAAGAGATTTAAATTTGTCTAAACTGGGATGTCCAAGAAGACAATGCCAAATATCTATTGGTATTTTATTTACTAAACTAATACTAAGGGACGCCTGAAGCCTGTAGAGACCAACAACACGTTCACCTCTACCAATCACCTGATTCGTGATGGGGTCCTGACACAAGATGTGGATGAGAACATTGCTACATAATTCAAATTTCTCGTTAATTGAGTGATAGAAATTAAAATGAAATCATGCTATATGATAAACATTAATCAAAGTGAGAGATAGTGAGTGTAACATCACCAATATGTGTTACAATAGCAGTGGAGCCATCTAGGAGTTGAACATTGACTAGACGATCAATGGATTGATATGAAGAAAAGGAAGATAAAGAGCAATAAGCGTGGTGAGTAGCACCATTATCTGTATACCTAAAAGGAAGGGATATATTAGTACCTGCGAGGTTTACCCTTGGAATGGATTCTCCATCATTTGTTGGTGGGTTAACGAGTGGATGGAGATGATGATACTAGTTGGATGTCAACATAGGCGGAGGTTGAGGTTCAGCAACAGCTGGTTGAGTTGGGTGGGCGTCCTTATGAGCCACGACAACAGCAGCACGACCGTGATTAGGATGGTTTAAAGGAAAATCATGAATCTGATAATAAGTAACTTATGTATGATCATATTTGTTGCAATGCTCGCAAAATGGTCGCTGCCGCTTGTTTGGAGTTAAATGAGAAGGACGAAAAACATGATATTGGAAATGAAGTACAGTAGAATCAATTGACTGTGGACATTTGCAAATTATTGATGCTCGCAAATTGAAGTACAGTAGAATCAATTGACTGCGGATATGAAGTACTTGGTGATGCTCGCAAATTGTTGAACCTCTTCCTGGTTGACTAAGTTGAACATCCTTTCTGCATATGGGGTCCCATACGCGGGGTTGGTTTGATTAAAAGAATTGACTGCGGACATTTGCAAAGCAATCATGAAGACCTTGCAAGAATTCATGGCCTAGTTACGTGCTCGATGTTCTATCATGAGCTTACTTGTATCGTAAAGACATGGTTCAACAGGGATGATGGAATTAAGCTCGTGCCATAATGATTTAAGATGAGTATAGTAGACAGTGATTGATAAACCCTCTTGCTTGAGGTTAGAAATAGTCATTTTCAATTGATATAACTTAGGAACATTAGCCTGCAAAAAAAATATACCTTTAAATCTTTCCAAATAGTGTATGCACAATCTGCATAGAGAACTAGAACGAATGTCGGTGTGGACTGAGTTGAGTATCCAACTAACGACAAAATCGTTGCAGCCTTCCGGTAACTAAGTTTGATGTGACCAGTTGGTGGTGGTAAAGAGCCATAAATGAAAGCTAGCTAGCTTTCGTTTCGCATTGAGGGCAGTTGAAATACCACGTTCCCAAGATGCGTAGTTGTCCCCTTGGAGAAGAGGAAAGTAAAAGATTGTTGCTGTACTTTCAGAAGGGTGGATGATATAAGGTTCCACCTTTGCAATCACTGGAGTATGACGTAGAGGAGGAGTAACCATGGATGAAGTTTGCTCTGATACCATATTAATATTAAGAATGGAGAAGATTAAATATATTTCTTACTCATAACGTGAGAGAGAATATAATTTGTATTGATATATATAGATAAAGGTTACATGATTTGAAACTAAAGGATAATTATAAAATCAAAATCTTAACTAAAAGAACAAAAAAAAACTTATCAAGATGTAACAACAAAATCAAGATTCAAACTAACAAAATCTAATCCTATCCAATACCTGACTTGGTCTTCTGTACGGAGAACATAATAGGATGACTCATAATGGGTCATAGCCCGAATGATGGCCATTGTATTGGCCAAATATAGTAGGACATGGTCCTCGACCTAAATGCAAAATTATGATTAGACACCACTTATTTTCATGTTGGATATTGATAATAAGTGCCCGATCTTGCTATATTATTTATAAATATTTTTAGTAAATATTCCATAACTAAAATATTATATTTTTACTTTATAAAAATATTATTTTATTATGGTGACGTGATATTATATATATCTAGACGTAGCTATCTATATGTTTATGTACTAGTATAGTTAGAATATGTCTAGTGGAGACTATATATGGTATGACTATATGTGGTGTGTGTTATGATATTGAGATGTCATTAATTGGTCGTTTTATTGTTCACTAGATATTTGTGACGGTGTGACCGATGATACAGGAGTCAGACAGTTGTACGCACACTTGGGGAGTACATGCAAGTGTACCTTACCAAAGTTTTATTACTTTCTTATTTTCTTTATTTAATATTTATTTATATATATTATGGATGTAGGATTAGTTGATACTTAGTATCCGATTATTATTCGGGTGCCGATGTCAGTTTACAGATATCGAGTATCGACACTAGGCATAAAATTGCACCTTATTCGTGTCCATTGACACTAACACGATTTATGATAAGGAGTCTAGCGTGAGATATTTATGGTTATGGACTCTGTGATAGCATGTATGACTTGTTACTTGTTCGTGAGTTTTACTTGACTTGACATGACTTGACTGTATAGATTATAGAGCATGGGGTGGGGAAACATTATCGAAGTATCCGACCGTCTAGACTCGTTTGACCACGTTTCCATATTTGGTATTTGATTACTTTATTCGTATACCATCGTCTCTGTAGCAGAGCTTTACTGATTATCTTGACTCGTTCGCCCATTGGTATCACAACATTGTGCCATGGGTGATTGCCGGTTCGGCTGGACCTGGTATTAGGAATGTCTCTATTTTATTATCACTTAGAAGGCTATGGTAGTTATCCTTCTGTATTTTTTACTACAAAAATACTGTATTTTACTGACGGAAGTTACTGACGAAAAATAAAACGTCGCTATTTACCGACGGATGAGTGACTAACTAGCGACTGATTTTTTATGTAAAATATATTGAAAATAATCGTCGCTAGATTCATCGGTAGTTAGTTACTAATAATTAGAGACTACTTAGAGACGGAAATTTTCGTTGCTGAACTGCTGTAAAAGTTAAACGACATAACTTTTTTTTCATTCTCAAATTTTTTACAAAACCCAAATTTTCTTCCAAACTTCTTCCCTCCTTCTTCTCCGACCTCCTCATACACAGAACCCCTCCTCGGCGGCGACCTCCCCCTCCGATCCCCTCCTCCTCCTCGGCGACCTCCTCCTCCGACTTCCTCCCCCTCCTCCTTGGCGGCGACCTCCCCCTCCGACCTCCTCCTCCTCCTCCTCGTCGGCGACCTCCCCTTCCTCCTCGGTGACCTCCTTCGACCTCCTCCTCCCCACCTCCGACCCCCTCCTCCCCCGACCCCCTCACCCCCTCCTCCTCGGCCCCCCTCCTCTTCGGGTAATTTTTTAAAATTTGTTACTTCTTTTTATATTTATATTATGTGTTTAATTAACCTATACTTGGACACGAAAATTATGACACAAACTAGTAGCTATGGTTTTGGACACAGACACTGACACAATGTAGTAGCTAGGGTTTTGGGTATTCATAAATTATTTGAAATTCACAAAATTGGACGTTGGGCTTGGACATTGGACTTGGATACGATACATTGGTCAACTTGGACACGAGCATATGTTGTTTACATGAATTTGGTTTGCTATTTTTGTAGTGAATAGGCATATGTTTTTTACATAAATTAGGTTCATGTATGTGTTCATTTTTGATAGGATATGTCGATACCGATAGGATATTCGATTCTAATACCGACACGAGCATATGCCGATATCGATAGGATATTCGATTCCAATACCAATCCGATACGGCCGATACTGAATTGATAGGTCGATACCAAGTTAACCGTTTATGGGGGTGTGTTTGTACGTATACTTGAGTACTAATACTGAACTGATAGGCCGATACTAAGTTACAATTAGGTACTAAATTAATTTGGGGGATGTATTTACAACATATATGGTACTTGGTGCAGAACTGGTTTGAGTAATGAGTCGATACTTAGTTGACTATTCGTGGATGTACAATCGGCGACATGAGAGCAAGATTGGTTTGACGGATGATTTCAAGGCGTGCATCGAGAAATTTTTGAGATACGCCAGTAGCCAACCTTATTTCATGGACAGAAGGCTCATAAAGTACCCTTGTGTCAATTGTCGTAATATACCATTCAGAGAAGTAGATCTCGTGAGAGAGCACCTTTACAAGAAGGGTTTCTACCGAACTACATCGAGAGGACGACTCAAGGAGAACCTTTGGTTCAGAAATATCAGTCCTCCTTCAATACGGAGGTGGGAGACCCCACTCTTGGAGACCACTTCTAATATTGCCATCAAAACTTGGCCGTACACGTCGACTTCGAGGATCTACGTCGACCCGTCCTCCTACTCCTACTCCTCCTAGTACTCCGGCTACAGATCGCAGAGGAGTTAGCAAGGACGATTTTGTTGATGAGGAGGATGGCTTATCTCCGCCGTTCACTTGTTCTTTAGTCGGCGGAGCTAGCCCTGATATTCTTTCAGCATCTACTCCTACCGGTGCTGG
This sequence comes from Iris pallida, assembly GCA_029216955.1. NCBI lineage: Eukaryota > Viridiplantae > Streptophyta > Magnoliopsida > Asparagales > Iridaceae > Iris > Iris pallida. The sequence continues at coordinate 9,116,328 of JANAVB010043820.1, read as the reverse complement.
TGCCTCCCATCTTCTACGTCGGAGACTACACTTGTCGCTCCTTCTGCGATGAACCCATATCTTGGTCTTTTGGTCGACCATAGAGTGTACATACGTCGACCAAAATTTGTAGACCCTCCTACTCTGCCAGAGCGGCCAGCCAATATCACTCGTACTGAGCTGTGGGATGATGGAACCATGTAAGTATATTAGTGTTAGTAGACACATTTATTCATACTCTATTTATTATCTAATCGTATATTGTTTTGTTTACTCTAGGTTCTTTCCGGTCCAGGATGGTAGAGATTTGGGAGATTTGATGTGTCGTCAATTCCATAGTCCCTATCTGAACTTCGGGGACATTCCAGTTGATAGACGATTCATTTGGCTCGAGATGCTTGAGGCATGTCTAAATAATATCGTCTTTGTTTACAAAATTTCTTAAATATTTGCTTATTTATTTTTATTTGTCCTTATTTGCAGAAGTTGTATTGGTGGCCAGCGCATAGAGATCAGGCGATCCGGAAGTGCTACAAGTCCGTCGCCAGCAAGAGGTTGAGGGATATGGTCAACAACTAGAAGGCGTTGGCTCTACTAAATAGTGCTCCTCACAAGGAGTGGTTGAAGGAAAAATTCTGGAAGGAGATGAAGAAGATGGACACTCCGACCTATAAGGCCAAGTGTGAGAAGGCAAAGGCTGCCCATGCTAAGGGTAGTCACCACACGGGTGGACCCATCCAAATTACAGAGCATTATCGACGGCTGGTGAGTATTCTTATTTGTTATTTCTTCAATTGTTTAAATTTATTGATTAGTTATAAATTTAATTGTTACAGTACGAGGAGGTCGCCAAGGCAGGCGGAGATCCGAACGCCGTCGACTTTCCTAAAGTTCTCGAGCGTACCTATAAGCTAAAGAAGGATGGAAAGCTCGTAGATGATCGGGCGACCAAATCCTATATAAGTTTTTCGAGTCATATATCTAATTACATTTCTTCTTAGTCTTTACGTACTTAACTATATTTAGTTTACCGAAATAGTTAGTCCGAACTCTAACATGAATATTAACTCTAAATCATAATCCAAAGTAGCATTATAAATCAAAGAATAGTTTAAGAGACGTATGAGAACGTAACCATACTAATACTTAATAGTAACTAAAATACCAATATTAAGTCTAAATCTATTCACCTATATAAATATAGCAGACGTATGAGACTTAGAGAGTCGAGTCGGTAAGGGAGGGACTGCCGAGGGAGCTAGGACTAATCAGCTCACGTTGCCTGTTATGAGGAACAACTTGTGGAAACAAGCCGTCGGTAGAGGGAAAGGGGACAGTGTGTACGGTACCGGATCGTTGGCATCCCAACCATCTATTCATTCCAGAGCTCCTCTATCTCCACCACCTCTACCTCCACCGACCGACAATACTATCGACACCTACACCTTGCGACAGATTACATAGATTCTGGTGTCCCTGGGACAAACGAGTGGAGTTCTGAGCACAACAGGTCTGATGCCTGCCCCTACTGCACTGGCTCATGCTTCGACTACAGCGCCTCCGTCAATGACTGCTCCTCCGACCACGGCGCCTACTACACCAGCTCCTTCTCCGACCACCGTGCCTCTTGTCATGCCACCGACTCTTCCAGACGTTCCTGCCCAGGACGTACAACGGATCATCACTTTGGTCCTGGGAGAATTATGTTCATGCGGACGACCGTCTATGCCTCCGCCACCTCCTCCACCATTAGTTTGAGTTTAGTTTATTTTTTGGTTGTATTTGACGATGAGTTTGTATGAACTTTAGGGGGTTTTGATCGATGAGTTTATGTATTACTAAATATATTTATGTATTTGTACTATATTGCGACTGTTGGACATGTTTGTACCATTTGACTGTTGGACGTGTTTGTATATGTACTATATTGCGACTGTTGGATGACTTTATGTATTACTGAACATATTTGACTGTTTGACGTGTTTGATTTAATTTTTTATATATTAGGGTTATATTTAATGTATATTATTTGAATGTAATGTACATCTATATTCACAGGTTTGAGAAAAGCTGGAACAATTTAATCTGGTAAAAATAAAACGTTTAGCGACTAACCAGCGATGAATTAGAGACAGGAAACTAGAAATTTTCCAGGCTAGCGACTAATTTTCGACGGATTAGCGACGAAAAACTAGAATTTTTTTCCGTTAGCGACTACTCAGCGACGAAAATTTCCGTCGCTACGCTTCTGTCTGATACCAAACCGTATCAGACGAGTCAGCGACATAAAGTTTCGTCGCTGAGCTTCTGAAAAATTTAGTATTTTAGCTCACTAAAAATGTCGGTAGTCCGTCGCTAATATGTCGTTGTGGTTGCCGACGTTTAAAATTCGTCGCTAATCCGTCGCTATATTTCGTCGATAATTCCGTCGAAAATTCGTCGCTATAGAGATAGATTACCAACGTTTTTATTATAGCGACGTTATGTTTATCGACGTCATATTTCCGTCGGTAATCCGCCGATAAATATGTTTAGCGAAGAAAAATATGTTTTTAGCGACGTAATTGTCCATCACTAAATACCAATATTTTTGTAGTGTTTATATTTTCTTTTACTGTTACTTTGGTATGTATATTATGCACCTTGTTATGTCCCTCTGAAAACTTGGTGATCTCTCAAGGTAGTCATATATGCAGAGAATGTTTGCTGATCCAGGTGGTGGTGGTGTCACTATGTTCGATTCAGGTAATTATTTGATTGATATCTTCAGTATATTCCTCCGACTTTACATTTATTTTCAATACTTTATTCTGCTAATATGGTCTAGATTTACAAGTTTTATTCTTTAACATGAGCTTGTTCAAACAAATGTAATAAAGTCTGATCCACTTTATCATACATTGTTTATTCTTGTCTGCTAGTAGAATCCAGTATGTTAATGCCTGATCAACATTAGTGCACTTAGTCTTATGATAAATTTATCTTCCGTGGATTGATATATAGAATTATCATAGTGATATAGAAATATGACTACCTGACATAGACAATGTATACATATTCAAGCTGGGTTGGAGTCCACTTGATATATAACTGACATATTTACATATTTGTCCTACGTATTTTGGGACTGGGACAATACCCTGTCCCAACATCATGCCTCATTCTTTATTGTGATGTGGGGTGTGCGGTTAAGAAACACTATCGCTATCAATTTTGTCGAGACCAATTGAATAAAGATCTTTTGCTCGTTATGGATTGGATTCTCCGAAACAAAGTTCAATATTCGGCGGATTGTGCCTCAAGGAAGGACTCTACGGCTGAGTCTGGAGAGACCTCCCCTGCTCTGATTTTCATGTCATACTTTTTTTTGGATTTAGTTTTATAAATGCATTTTCGTGAATATTTTCGATGGATTTTGTTGCTTGCGTTCTTTGAACTTCGCATTTCATAATGAACTTTAAAAAGAAGGATAGAGTGTTGCTATGTTTCTTATGCGATTGTAGGTGATCGCGTAGGTGCCATCTAAGCACAACAGTCCTTTTTTCTCTCATCTAAAATCAAACAAGGTGAGTGCCTTGACCCTTCTCCCCTTTTGTTCTTTAACCAATCGACGATGCCAATATATATAAATGTTAAGATGAAGATGTAAGGACACGAATGCGTATTGCTAATAGACTGTTGTGTGATTTTCTTACGTATACTTGTAATAGAATTGGTATGCCATAATTATGCTACATGTTTACTTATGTCATATTCATCATAGAACTGTGTTATGGAAGGATGAATCAAGGTATGTACAACGATGAGACAGAACACACTGACTTTGTTAAGTTTCTTATGAAGTCGTAGACCATACCTGAATAACTAGTTTAGTCTAGCGCGGTCATTGGACAACTTGTGCACAAGATATAGTTTTTTCGAACGGTAACCCAGGGGGCCACTGTCACTCCCCGTTCCCGGAATACATATTTTTATACGTATACCGCTTGCCCGAATTTATTTAGTATCTGCCATACAATTATTTTGTATTTAATTCTTTTAATTTCATGCTAATTATTTTTCTGTATTTTATTTTTTGCTTTTTCTTGGCTCTTGGTTCATTTTGGTTCATGGTAAACCAACTTGGTTTGGTTCAACATGGAAAGGAATGGATGGCTTGGATTGGTGGAGAGAATGAATGGTGAAGATCCACTTGACCTTGATATAAAACTTCTTCTTTCCTTCTCTCTCTTCATTCATTCACATTTACTCCTCCACCAAACCCTAACCCACTTGTGAGAGGCAAGTACATCTTGCTCACCATGGAGGATTTCATGCATCCCCATTTATTTTTAGTCCATTGTGTTTGTCTCTTCTTTCTCTACATGTTTAGGTCTTGTAGTTTTTGTTTTCCATGGTTAGCTTTGTGTAGATCTAAGTTTTTCCCCTTTTTAGTTTTTTTGGGTTTTGATCTATCAAACTTCATCATTTCCATGTTTTGATTGTTCTATGTTGTAGAGAATTCAATCCTACCCAATTTTGGCTTTTGAAAAGTTAGATTTCGACTTGATTTGAGGAAGTTATGGCCAAAACAATTTTGGTCAAACTTCTAAGTTCATCTGTCCTGATTCTGGCAGAGACGATGATTAGTGTTTGAGCCGCATAAGAATTTCTGGCCGCATGACCATTTTTGGCCGTACGAGCATTTTTGAGCCGCATAAGAATTTTTGAGCCGCATAAGAATTTCTGGCCGCATGACCATTTCTGGCCGCATGAGCATTTTTGAGCCGCATAAGAATTTCTGGCCGCATGAGCATTTTTTAGCCGCATAAGAATTTTTGAGCCGCATAAGAATTTCTGGCCGCATGACCATTTCTGGCCGCATGAGCATTTTTGAGCCGCATAAGAATTTCTGGCCGCATGAGCATTTTTGAACCGCATAAGAATTTCTGGCCGCATGAACATTTTTGAGCCGCATAAGAATTTTTGAGCCGCATAAGAATTTCTGGCCGCATAAGGCTGATTTTGATTGTTTGATGCTCTTTTTGACTGTTTTCTGGCCCGAATTTCTCCTAGCTTCCAACATGAAAGTTGTAGATCTTTTCCTTGGCTTCAAGAATATGTTACCAACTATTTTATGCAAGTTTCTCTTATTCGTGATATAGAACTTTTGAGTACCATGCCTTGTCACATATTGACAATGATTGTTATCCTGACTTAATATTGATCATGCATTCCTATGCCTGGAACTAAGAGACTGGCTAGTCGTCTTATTGTACTGAATGGGACACGTTCATGTATGAACCATTGAGAACGACTGGCTGATCCCGATCATTGACAATATAACCGTGCTGATCTCCAACTTATAATTATGTACATAAATTTGAGTAGGTGCTATGGCACCGATAATTAATTTCGTATTACAAAAGCAGCACGTGTATCCTACTGTCAAGGCATGATTATTCCGTGGATAGGTTTGATTGTTGCATTACGCTATGCAGGACCTACAACCTAACCGCACTGGCATCGTTGTAGAGTTACGCATATCGTACCTCGTACGAAAGTACTCATGCGAAATACTCATGATCCACGGCATGAGATTTTAATTAACATAGGGCCAACTAAGTTAAATAGAATAATTACTGCATGGAGTGAATAGATTTTTGAGTTCTTACATGACGGCCGTCCTTGGGACAAATAGTGTCCCGACACGCCGGCTGGTTCCTACGGATACTGCATATCTACCACACTGGCAGGGAGTGGTATCCGGTTTACTTTTCTCGATCGACGAGCGTCCCGCTGGGGCTCGTTTCCCCGCATGGCGCAACTGATTATTGGATCGACCAGCCTTGTTTGTCTATAGTAAGAACTGAGAAATTCCCTAATGCATGGTTCCAGGGTAACCTGGAGCTCATTAGTAGTAAGCCGTAATAATTGCCTGGCCGCTTAAACTGATTTGATTGTGGGTTGTATCCTACTTTGCCAACTATTGAGGTAAGCTGAACGTCCTGACATGACGGGCCAACTTCTGTCCTTGTTTGGTTGGGGAGTTGATTCGTCATGTCAAGACGCTAGGCGTACCTTAGTAAGAGGCAAAGATCTATTTATCTTATTTATATCCTTAACTCTTATTACTGGTTTTAATTCTTCATGTCGTGCTTACTTTGTGGTGCTTGCTATTGGAGGTCTAACCTCTCTGGTTTTGCATGGCCAGATCTAGAGCCAGCTCCCGAGGACTCAACTTACTTCTACCCTCAAGATGGTCAATACTAGAAGGATGACCGCAGGAGGCCACGAGTGGGTTTCTTGACTCCCTACTCGTCTTGATAGTTATTTTACTTTTTGCCATTTTGGCACCAACCTGTTAGTCGGACCGTCTAACACTTGCTTTTACATAATTGTACTTAATTCAGACTGCAGCTGATAGCGATTGTGTATACCTTATCATATCATCTAGCTATGTTTTGTAAAGCCAGATCTCAAGAACATTTTGACCGAGCGTTTGGGACGCCTTGCTGCTTTATCATATATGCTCTTTATTTACTGCTTTTTGATTCATTGATTGAGACAATAGATGTCATGTGACCCTAGCGAGACTTGTATATAGTATGCATCCCCTTGTCTAGTTTACAGCATTGATCGTATTATTCGGTATTTCTTCTACCCGTAATACGTAGCTGGCCAAGTCCGTCTCCGTCCCCCGGTATTTCGGGTCTGGAGCGTGACAAGGTTTTAGTGGTGGCCCATGCAGGTCTGTTTTCAGACTTGTGGGGTGCTTTTATTTTATAGGAGGTCTCAATCACATATGTTCTCCCTTTGATCTCATGATTCGTTGCTCTCGATCCCATCTTGACACCCCGGTATCCCTTGACTTCGTTGATCTTTCCTGTCCGGTCGTTTGATTGTTCTCTTGTCCCTTGTATTAGGGGCTCCTCGTCCGCATCAGAATAACAACAACCAGAGCAGCAGGACCATGTTGGTCAGCAGCAAGGGCCAGTGCTTCCCCAAGAGCACGTCCAAGCAGAGGTGATAGTAGAGCCAGCCGTTGGGCCACAATATTTGGAGGTTCCGATCTCACCGATGATTCCGCCCACTCCGGGGACAGTAGATACACCAGCCCTCCTAGAGATCATCAGAGGGATGATGGCCATGCAGCAACATCAGATGTTGGTCCAGCAACAGATGCATACCCAGCAACAAGAGCAGAATGTGTTACTTAATCATGGCTTGCAGACGACATTAGAAAGAGGAGTGAGGACTGATTCAGGAGCATCGACCCGATTCTGCAAGTACAACCCCCGACGTTTCGAAGGTACAGAAGATGCGATCACAGCAGATGCGTGGCTCAAGGATATTGAGGCCATTTTAAAGGCAGCCAAAGTTCCAACGGAGGAGCAAGTGGACCAAGTAAAGTTGTTACTCCAGGATCTCGCCCGTGATTGCTGGGAATCAGAGGAAGTAGGTGCCAGGCGTCCTATTGCATGGAACGATTTTTCTACCAGATTCAAGACCAAGTACTATGGAGTGGTAGCTCAATTCGAGCTACAATAAAAGTTCATCAGCCTCAAGCAGGCTGGGAAGACCGTGGATGCTTATGCAGCGGAGTTTTGCAGATTGAGTAGGTTTGCCCCGGAGATGGTAGCCACGGAGAGCCAGAGGGCCATGAGGTTTCAACAAGGGTTTCATCTTGAACTCTTGCAACTGGTAGAGGGACATAGCTACCAGACATTTGATGAGGTACTGACGGCGGCCCGGAGGCATGAGATCACTATCCAGAGGATGGCGACTAGGGCTGGGGGCCAGAAGAGGTCTCACAACCAGATGGAAGGAGGAGGGGGAGCAGCACCCCGATCGACAGCACCGTCCCCTGGCGTCCGCATTCATGATGTGGCGGTGCGAGGGCCAGCACCACCAGCCAGACAGCAACAGCAGCAGAGGAAGAATCAGCAGCCACCCGCAGGTTGCACTTATTGTGGGAAGGCAGGGCACACTAAGAATATATGTCGGGCATTTAATGGGTTATGCTTGGTATGTGGGAGTCCGGATCACCGGGTTTCCACTTGCCCCATGAGTTCGAGGCCAGGAGGGCCAGTGCAACCATTTCCTGTCCTGTCAGCACCAGGGGCAGGCCAGTATCGAGGGCCAACGGTAGTAGTAAAACCATTGGCTCAACGCCCGTTATTGACGCAAGCTCAGATGTTTCGGCAGCAGGGACCGCTGATACAGCAGCAACACCAGAGACCACCCCAGTATCATCGAAGCAAGGACCAGCAACAACACCGGGCAGAGCCGCAGCAGGGAAATCAGCATGAAGGCCAAGGGCAGGCATTCAATCTGTCCTTGGAGGAGGCATTGGCATCGGGGAACGTTGTGGCAGGTAACATTCTCGTCTTCTCATATCCCGCAGTAGCATTGTTTGATTCGGGAGCGTCACATTCATTCGTATCTACACGATTTACAATACGACTAGGATTGGAATTTGAGGCATTGCCAGAGAGGTTGAATATACTCACTGGTAATGGGCTTGTAGGAGTTAGTAGGATTATTCCAGCATGTAGAGTCGTAGTGTGCGGGCGTTCCTTACCCGCTAGGTTGATAAAATTTTCTATGGGAAATTTTGATGTTATCTTGGGCATGGACTGGCTGAAAGACAGTCATGCTACAATAGATTGCCATAGAGGGAGCGTATCTTTTGATATTCCAGGCATGGGACAGTTCGCTTTGGTCAGGCTGGGAACAGAACAGTTGGCAAGCGGAGTTGTAGCAGCATTGGAAGGAGTTCAAGTCCCGAGGGTAGTGGGAGAGTTTCTTGATGTATTTCCGAAAGAAATACCAGGTTCACCACCGAAGAGAGATGTCGAGTTCAGTATAGAATTGGTGCCAGGGACTGAACCGGTATCGGATCGAGTTTATAGAATGCCAGGTTCAGAGCAGGCCAAGGTGTACCAGCATATAGAAGAATTGAAGGCGAAGAAGTTCATTCGGGACAGTGAATCACCATAGGGAGAACCAGTGGTACTTGTAGGAAAGAAGGATGGGTCATCCCGATTGTGCATTGACTATAGGAAACTCAATGCGATAACAGTAAAGAACAAGTACCCACTACCGAAGATCGACGACTTGTTTGATCAGTTGAGCAGAGCCAGAGTATTTTCCAAGATTGATCTTCGGTCAGGATATCATCAAGTTAGAGTTCGGGACGAAGATATTCCCAAGACAGCATTCAGGTCAAAGTACGGGCATTACGAAATTTTAGTTATGCCGTTTGGATTGACCAATGCTCCAGCAATATTTATGGATTTGATGAACCGTATTTTTAAGCCATACTTGGATCAATTTGTCGTTGTGTTCCTCGACGACATTCTCGTTTACTCAGCCAGCGAAGAAGAGCATGAAGGTCACCTCAGGAAGGTATTACAGGTTTTGAGAGAAAACCAGTTGTATGCCAAGCTCAGTAAATATGAGTTTTGGTCGGATCGAATTTCATTCCTGGGGCATATCATATCAGGGGCAGGAGTATCAGTGGATCCTAAGAAAGTGGAGGCCGTGGAAGGTTGGCCAGTACCTAAAACAGTAGCAGATGTACGGAGTTTCTTAGGATTGGCAGGATACTACCGAAGGTTCGTGTCAGATTTTGCAAGAATTTCAGCACCCATGACCCGTTTGACACGCAAGGATGCGCCATTTGTCTGGTCGGCAGAGTGCCAGGCATCCTTTGAGAGTTTGAAGCAGAAATTGATCTCGGCACCTATACTTACATTGCCCGTTGGACCCGGAGGTTTCACTGTATATTGTGATGCGTCAGGTAAGGGACTTGGATGCGTCCTCATGCAACATGGAAAGATGATAGCGTATGCATCTAGACAACTTCGGGACCACGAGAAGAATTATCCGACTCATGATTTGGAGTTGACGGCCGTAGTATTTTCCTTGAAGCTTTGGAGGCATTACCTGTACGGCGATCGAGTAGATATATTCACCGACCACAAGAGCTTAAAGTATATTTTTACTCAGAAGGAGCTGAATATGAGACAGAAGAGATGGTTGGAATTGATCAAGGATTACGAAATAGAGCTTCAGTATCACCCAGGCAAGGCTAATGTGGTAGCGGATGCCCTCAGTAGAAGGGGCAGTGCATTCATGTTGACATCACAGAAGCAGATTTTAGAGGATCTTCGAGAGATGGACATTGAGGTTATACTTCCTGGAGATGTAGGGATCTTGGCTAGTCTACAAGTTCAATCTGACTTGGTAGACAGGATCAAGGCAGCTCAGACACAGGACCCAAGGATTCAGAAGCTCAGAGCAGAATGTGAGTCAGGACTCCGGAAGGAGATGGAAATTCATGAGGATGGAACACTTAGGTATGGATCGCGTCTATGTGTGCCTAGTGGAGATATCAGACATGAGGTTATGGCAGAGGCCCATAGTTCTCAGTATTCTATTCACCCGGGAGGTACCAAAATGTACAGGGATATTAAACAACATTTCTGGTGGAATGGAATGAAGAGGGAGATAGCTAGATTCGTCTCCCGTTGCTTGATATGTCAGCAAGTGAAGGTAGAGCAGCAGAGGCCAGCAGGATTATTGCAGCCACTTCCTATCCCGGAATGGAAGTGGGAGCACATCACAATAGATTTTGTGACTGGATTACCGAGGTCACCTAGTGGTAAGGATGCCATCTGGGTTATAGTGGATCGACTTACAAAGGTAGCACATTTCCTCCCCTTTAGAGTAGGGCAGACTACTGAAAAGCTAGCAGAGATGTACATGCAGCAGATCGTCAGGCAACATGGAGTTCCTGTCAGTATTGTGTCGGATAGAGATACCCGTTTTACGTCGCATTTCTGGAAGAGTTTACATCAGAGCCTAGGTACCAAGTTAAGATTCAGTACGGCTTACCACCCGCAGACGGACGGACAATCAGAAAGAACCATTCAGACCTTAGAAGATATGTTACGAGCCTGCACTTTAGATTTTGGAGGATCCTGGGAGAGTCACCTGCACTTAGTAGAATTTTTATATAATAATAGTTACCAGGCCAGTATTCAAATGGCTCCGTTCGAGGCACTGTACGGTAAGAAGTGTAGATCGCAGTTGGCATGGAATGATATTGGGGAAAGGAAGATGTTGGGACCAGAGATGATTGTCCAGACAGTTAAAGTTGTTAAGGGAATTAGAGAGCGACTTCGAGTTGCACAGGATCGGCATCGTCATTGGGCAGACCAGCATCGTAGGCCGTTGGAATTTTCTGTTGGGGACCACGTATTCTTGCGGATTTTGCCTACCCGAGAAGTCATTAGATTTGGTGTTCGCGAGAAGTTGAGTCCGCGATACGTGGGCCCATTTGTTATCCTTGATAGGGTAGGCGATGTTGCTTATCGTTTATCTCTTCCGCCTTCGTTAAGAGAGGTGCATGATGTATTTCACGTATCTCAGTTACGTAGGTATGTATCGGACCCAAGTCATATCCTCGATCATTCTGAGCTGGTTGTGGGTACCAACCTGTCTTATGAGGAGCAGCCTGTGTCCATTTTGGACCGAAGGGAGAAGATACTCAAGAACCAAACAATTAACCTTGTTCATGTTGCTTGGGGCCATCACTCCTTAGGTGAGTCAATGTGGGAGCGGAAGGATGATATCCTATCGCGGTACCCGCACTTGTTTGAATCACAAGGTATATTTCATTTCCATATGCCTTGATTGTCTTGATTCCACATGCATATCCCCGTATGATTAGTAGCTTGGTTTCATGAATTGATAGTATAGTTGTAGATTAGTGGTTGATTGGTATCATAGGGTGATTGATTGCTCGCTGTATTGCTTGTGCCTGGTCCTGATATTTCTAACCTGCTTGGATTTGAAATTTCGAGGACAAAATTTATCTAAGGTGGGTAGAGATGTCACTCACCGTTCCCGGAATGTGTATTTTTATACGTATACCGCTTGCCCGAATTTATTTAGTATCTGTCATGCAATTATTTTATATTTAATTCTTTTAATTTCATGCTAATTATTTTTCTGTATTTTATTTTATGCTTTTTCTTGGCTCTTGGTTCATTTCGGTTCATGATAAACTAACTTGGTTTGGTTCAACATGGAAAGGAATGGATGGCTTGGATTGGTGGAGAGAATGAATGGTGAAGATCCACTTGACCTTGATATAAAACTTCTTCTTTCCTTCTCTCTCTTTATTCATTCACATTTACTCCTCCACCAAACCCTAACCCACTTGTGAGAGGCAAGTACATCTTGTACATCATGGAGGATTTCATGCATCCCCATTTATTTTTAGTCCATTGTGTTTGTCTTTTCTTTCTCTACATGTTTAGGTCTTGTAGTTTTTATTTTCCATGGTTAGCTTTGTGTAGATCTAAGTTTTTCTCCTTTTTGGTTTTCTTGGATTTTGATCTATCAAACTTCATCATTTCCATGTTTTGATTGTTCTATGTTGTAGAGAATTCAATCCTACCCAATTTTGGCTTTTGAAAATTAGATTTCGACTTGATTTGAGAAAGTTATGGCCAAAACAATTTTGGTCAAACTTCTAAGTTCATCTGTCCTGATTCTGGCAGGAACGATGAATAGTGTTTGAGCCGCATAAGAATTTCTGGCCGCATGACCATTTCTGGCCGCACGAGCATTTTTGAGCCGCATAAGAATTTTTCAGCCGCATAAGAATTTCTGGCCGCATAACCATTTCTGGCCGCATGAGCATTTTTGAGCCGCATAAGAATTTCTGGCCGCATGAGCATTTTTGAGCCGCATAAGAATTTTTGAACCGCATAAGAATTTCTGGCCGCACGACCATTTCTGAGCCGCATAAGAATTTTTGAGCCGCATAAGAATTTCTGGCCGCATGAGGCTGATTTTGGCTGATTTTGATTGTTTGATGCTCTTTTTGACTGTTTTCTGGCCCGAATTTCTCCTAGCTTCCAACATGAAAGTTGTAGATCTTTTCCTTGGCTTCAAGAATATGTTACCAACTATTTTATGCAAGTTTCTCTTATTCTTGATATAGAACTTTTGACTACCATGCCTTATCATATATTGACAATGATTGTTATCCTGACTTAATATTGATCATGCGTTCCTATGCCTGGAACTAAGAGACTGGCTAGTCGTCTTATTGTACTGAATGGGACACGTTCATGTATGAACCATTGAGAACGACTGGCTGATCCCGATCATTGACAATGTAACCGTGCTGATCTCCAACTTATAATTATGTACATAAATTTGAGTAGGTGCTATGGCACCGATAATTAATTTCGTATTACAAAAGCAGCACGTGTATCCTACTATAAAGGCATGATTATTCCGTGGATAGGTTTGATTGTTGTATTACGCTATGCAGGACCTGCAACCTAACCGCACTGGCATCGTTGTAGAGTTACACAAATCGTATCTCGTACGAAAGTACTCATGCGAAATACTCATGATCCACGGCATGAGATTTCAATTAACATAGGGCCAACTAAGTTAAATAAAATAATTACTGCATGGAGAGAATAGATTTTCGAGTTCTTACATGACGGCCGTCCTTGGGACAAATAGTGTCCCGACACGCCGGTTGGTTCCCACAGATACTGCATATTTACCACACGGGCAGGGAGTGGTATCCGGTTTACTTTTCTCGATCGACGAGCGTCCCGCTGGGACTCGTTTTCCCGCATGGCGCAACTGATTATTGGATCGACCAGCCTTTTTTGTCTATAGTAAGAACTGAGAAATTTCCTAATGCATGGTTCCAGGGTAACCTGGAGCTCACTAGTAGTAAGCCGTAATAATTGCCTGGCCGCTTAAACTGATTTGATTGAGGGTTGTATCCTACTTTGCCCACTATTGAGGTAAGCTGAACGTCCTGACATGACGGGCCAACTTCTGTCCTTGTTTGGTTGGGGAGTTGATTCGGAGTGTCAAGACGCTAGGCGTACCTTAGTAAGAGGCAAAGATCTATTTATCTTATTTATATCCTTAACTCTTATTACTGGTTTTAATTCTTCATGTCGTGCTTACTTTGTGGTGCTTGCTATTGGAGGTCTAACCTCTCTGGTTTTGCATGGCCAGATCTAGAGCCAGCTCCCGAGGACTCAACTTATTTCTACCCTCAAGATGGTCAATACTAGAAGGATGACCGCAGGAGGCCACGAGTGGGTTTCTTGACTCCCTACTCGTCTTGATAGTTACTTTACTTTTTGCCGTTTTGGCACCGACCTGTTAGTCGGACCGTCTAGCACTTTCTCTTACATAATTGTAATTAATTCAGAATGCAGCTGATAGCGATTGTGTATACCTTATCATATCATCTGGCTATGTTTTGTAAAGCCAGATCTGAAGAACATTTTAACCGAGCGTTTGGGACGCCTTACTGTTTTATCATATATGCTCTTTATTTACTGCTTCTTGATTCATTGATTGAGACAATAGATGTCATGTGACCCTAGCGAGACTTGTATATAGTATGCATCCCCTTGTCTAGTTTACAGCATTGATCGTATTATTCGGTATTTTTTCTACCCGTAATACGTAGCTGGCCAAGTCCGTCCCCGTCCCCCGGTATTTCGGGTCTGGGGCGTGACAGCCACGGAACCAACTTCTACCAAGGGAAAATAGGATAGCTGTACTGAATCATATCATGGGTGATACGAGAACTTTCAGCTAGCTCACAACCATACTACAAGGGCCACCGTCTAACCAGTGCTATAGTACATGATGACTTGTTGTGCTAGTAACCTTCACATGAATATACAATGCCTTAGTAATTGATATCTATTGAAGGGGGAAGAACATAATAAGTTTTATACTGCAACGACACGCTCTGTCATAGATAAGTTGTAACATAGTTCATGTTATTATCCTTGTCACATGTTTACATACAATTCACTAAGATGGCCATAAAGATCACTACAAAAATATTACATGCTTCAACATAACTTCTTGAATCAAATGAAAGCGTAGATCATTAATTAGTCATCTACTAGTAAACGGTAATGTACTGATCCTCGCTCTCCACAAGCACTACAAACAATGAGGAATGTGCCACCTAAAAAGGCAACGCTCAGGTGTTTTGAAGCCTTGCTCGTGTGCTCGAAGGCTTGAATATACACTTTTGAAAAGACTGCATCGATTCAAGGACAAATGGCTCGACTTTCCTCAATAGCAGGTATTTTCAATATTTTGATTTTATAAGGGGGAGTAATGTATGGAACGACTATCTCATCAACGTTCATTTTGTATTTGAGTCGAGCTGTAAGCCCGCGCGACAACTATTGTATTAGAGTCTCGTAAATGATGATCATTATCAATGAAGTAA
This sequence comes from Iris pallida, assembly GCA_029216955.1. Lineage (NCBI taxonomy): Eukaryota > Viridiplantae > Streptophyta > Magnoliopsida > Asparagales > Iridaceae > Iris > Iris pallida. The sequence continues at coordinate 9,101,054 of JANAVB010043820.1, read as the reverse complement.
AGTTTTCTTCTGTTTCGAATGTGTTGTTTAATTTCTCTATGTACTCTATTAGATGTTTTGTTTCGGATAACCTTATTCAATTGCCTTGTGCGAGTGCAACTCAGGCTCCCTCGGCATCATGTCCGGGGAATGACTATCGATTATACGGAATCGGGACGTGACACTTCCTCTCTCTTCTCAAACTTTGAATCTTGGTTGAAGCCCTCAAAGTTTCCTTTCATTATCTTTTCAGTAGATTTTTTCTGATTAATTTTTTCATTTTTGTTCTTGTTCGTGGTTTTGATTAGGAAAGGGGATTGTAAAGCCAACCTAGTCGATGTTCTCCTTCTTGTTCATGGTTCATGAAAGAAAAAAAAGATGGTAAGTTCTTCTTCTTCTTCTTCTATTTTTAATCATTCTTGTTCATGGTTCATCAAGGAAAGTTTTTTTTTTTTTTTTTTTTTTGAATTTTTCTCCTTCAGAGCCAAGAGAATCGAATGAAATACCTTCTTGTCTGTGGTCTGGAGGAAGTCCTCTAGTCAGGCTGATATCTTTTTTAGCATCTGAAATACCATCTTTTTCTAGTGACATACAGTAAAACTTTATGAGCGATGTTTAATTCCTTGTGATAATGACAGAGTTTTGGATCTGTTACATGGAATTTATTGGTGCTAAGGGAGGTAGGATAATTGAAAATCATGCACTTCAGCGAGCATTCACAGTGTTTTTAAGGTACTGATTTTGCATAAGACTTGTCAAAAAGGTGTTTTTGGGTCTACTATGCATATCTATTAGTAATGTGCTCTAATTGACTTGTATGCCTGAACATCTATTATTTGTACTCATGGTAATATGTAGAAATTCAAAGTTAATACTGAAAAATATAGATCTATTTTTGTTTCTTAAAATTCAGAACTTATGTTCAATGCAGAGTGTTCATATGACCGATTTAATGTTACATAATTGTAATATCTATTTCCTTGATGTACAGCGGGGCTAATGGTATGATGTGGAAATAACTATCTTAGCTATGAACTTTTGAAGTTGTTAGCTAGTTCTGTTTCCTGAGATATATTCCTACTTAGTAGCTGGGCTTTGTAGGTGACGTTTTCCCTTATATATCTAATTATGTACTTCTATTATACTAAAGTCTGTTTCCTTCTAAGTATTGTATTCTAGTTTGGACCTATAATATTTATAAAAAGCCCTTAACTTTTCTAGTTTAATGTGTCTACATAATGTGGATTACATAGCTTCGAAGGCTTGCACTGGGGTTTCATGAGTTGAGCTATATATACATATATTCTAGTTCTATGACATTTAATAAAATGCCTTAGTCTTTCCAGTTTTGATGCATCTGCATAATGTGAGTAAGAAATATCTAATTTTCCAGTTAAGTTATTTGGACCAAGCCAAAGTCGAGATATAATCAGTCTCCTAAGGAGAAAATTTTCTGTGGCATGTTTGAGTTAAATTATTTTAATTTGCATTTGTCATGTAGACCTACTATGGAAATTTGTTGTTCCATCTTTTTCATGCTAGCACTTCATAAAGTTCATTATGGGAGACAAAATATTTGAAAATTTAGAAATCGAAGTTGTTCATTTTATAGGGATTAGATTTTTTTTTTTTTTTTTTGGATATATGATGATTTTTATAAAATATAGGATGTTTTAGGTGACAATTATAAGGGTAATGAATAAAGAAGTGGTTGATGGACTGTATTGCACAATTGGGATTTATGGGCTAGAAAGAGGGGGTTTCAATTCAAATTCTAGGTTTTAAGGTTGAGTATTGATGTGGTGTAAATTATATAAGGTTAGGGTCAGTTATGTGGGATATTGGAGGTATTTTTTGAGGGTTTTGATGAACCGTTGTTGTGACAAGTCAACTGGATAAAATTCGATTTTTAAGGTGTGGAAACAACAATTAGGGATTGGTTTTGTGGTGAAGGAAAGAAGGGAGCAATAGGGAATAAGGCGTCTGCACCGAAAATGGGACTTCCTAAATTGGGGAAAAAGCTTCATGCCCAGGATTTCCTATCTAGTGGTAATTGCTTCACACAAAGGACTAAAGAGAAGACTCAACATTCATTTATTAACAATACATCTACAAAATAAGGTGTAGGTCTTTTAAGCCTCTAACTACCTGTTAATGTAAAGTTATCAGTTATTTATTTCCTAAGTAGGATTCTTATATGGACTTACTAACCTTCTTCTTGGGCTCAAAGAAGTCTATAAAAATAAGAAACTTAACTAAAGAAGTTAAACAAGGAAACAAACTTACTATAGTATGGACCAAATTATAACCCAAACCAAACTAAACCAAACCAAGTTTGTAATATCTATGTTAATGTAGCCGTTCCCCATTAGAGAAGTAGTTAACTAAAGGCATCCGGTAGGCGGAGTAGACAATTTAGGTTTGTCATATTCATAAATCCATGATGAGCAGAGTGTTCGAAGCTGTTGTATAAATCTACCCTTTACTGAGTTCGATAGGGAATACTCAATGAAGAGAGATTATAATATTGGTTCTCCGACTTGCATCAACGTTTGTTTTTTTCCCCTTAAATTGTTTACTACCAAATTCTTACAACTTTCTTACAACTACTCTCTCCCACTCCTTACACATGGGTCCCATCGGGTCCCACCACCACTCTCACCCCCCCTGCTACATGGGCTCCACCCGGTCCCACCATTTCTTCCCCTCCTCCAATCGAAGCCCGACACGTGTCCGGTTGTAGGAAGGTTGTAAATTTTGGTTGTAGGCATAGCAAAGCTCCAAAACAAGTTAGCATGATATCAGCCAAAACCTATAACATAATTGGAAGGTTGACAAACGATGTCGGAATCTACAACACAACCTTGCCAAACAGCTGTCCTAGACTTTAATTGCACCTGTCAAGTTTGTGCATGTTGGAGCAACTTCAAGAAAGCAAAAAAATAAAAAATAAAAAGCAGAAATAAAAAGAAATGGTGAACAGGATGAAAAGCCACAAGTTAGTGAAACTAATGTGTTCATATATCCCGATCAATGTGTCAAATATTAGTGTCATGAACCATGCATTTTGACATGTTTATAGCTGAAATCTGTAGACAAATATTGATGGCCTTTGATGATAAAGAAACACATCGATTTTTTGGAACAAGAAGCACAGTGAGTTGATGCCAACCTTGAGATCTTGGCGCATGTCATGTCTGTTATACTTACACATTCAATGTTAGTCCCTTCGGTTTATTTCAGAAGAAAACTTCTAGATGAGATGATTGCAGCACTCCAAGGAAGGTGCAAAACAGAAATCCTAGGAGGATTCTAGGAACTCAAATCTAAGAAGATTTTCGTAATAGCGACAAACGAATAATCTAAAATAATTTTCATTATAGGAGAAAGCCTGCTGGGGTGTTAAGAACACCGGCGCTCAAAACTAGATCCGCCCACACGATCAGTTTCCAGGAACCAGCAAGTTCAAAAGAATTCTGGAATGCTCTGTCAATCTGCTCACGGACGGACTCCTCGAAAAAATATGAATTTTCAAGTGGCGCCGATGCAAGAGTCTCTCTTCTTTTTGTGGAAATTTTCTTGAAGTGATCTTTTTACTGAGAGAGAAGAGATTCTATATATAAGGTCTCTTTGTATCTGCCCAGATCCGAAATGTGTGCGACGTTTAAATGTTAGATCAGAAATTATTGGATCCGTTATCGCACGTTACGAAACGGTTCAGCCACGTCCTGCGCGAAACATCGCCACTGAGCGCCACTGCGTGCGAGCACCATATTGCGCCACTGCGCACATCGCCCATTGCTTATGTGCCCATGTGCAACTGCACAAGGCGTGCACAGTGCGCACCTGCGCCAATCGTGCCCGCGCGCACTTGTGCAACACGCGCGCACCAGTGCGCACCTGCGCCAACCGCGCCCGTGCGCACTTGCACAACACACGCGTAACACGCGCACCACGCGCCAACCGCTCCTGCGCGCACTTGCGCAACATGCGCGCACCACGCACGCCAACTGGCGTGCCATCTGGCCACGCCAACTGGATCGGCCAACTGGTGCGTGAACGACTACGCAAGAGGCTCACGCAACGAACGCAACTTAAGCGCACTATACGCCTAGTGACGATGCTGACGTGCTAAATGCAAAGTGTGCCAATAAAATGTCTTATTATGTCTCATGAGCACAAGAGCCCGAGTCCGAGTCCGAGTCCGAGTCTGAGTTCGAGTTTGAGTTCGAGTTGCTTAGCCCCGTCGGGACCTAGCCCCTATGGAATTAAATTGAGCTTGACCAAAAAGCATGAATGCTTTTAATAGGTGTCTTATCCTCACCTCCATGTAAAATCACACACATGGTCCCCTCCTTATGGTCATCTCCCCATGTGCATCTATCTACTCCTCAAGAGGAGTTATATTGAGATACACATGAGTTTTTCTAGCCAATGTGGCACTAAACTTACATGGCTTATTGAGAGCAAGCTCTCTACATGTAACGTCCTAGTCCTAAAATACTTATGACTAAGTACGTAGACATGCCAGTTGTATATATACGAAGTATACTTCAATATATGGAACCCTCATATATATACATAAGCTGTGAAATGCAGTAAACTATCATAACTAAATCTCACCCAAAATAAGAGAATAAATATATAATAAAAATCAACACTGAATTTGTTATTTATACAAATGTTGGGCGGAGACAGATCCACTACCAACCATTTAAATTAGAAGAAAAGTACAAGGAAATGATGGATAAAATGGTAAGGGAAGATCCAAGAGCAGTCCTCCTTGATGTAGAAGGGATGACCACGATCTTGGCTAGACCACTTACGAAGCATCATGAAAAGCACACACACTTAGGGAGATCACCAGGTCCTCAGAGGGACGTAACAAGATACATGAAGAACATGTCGTAATAAACTGAATATATATAATATGTCACAAGCCACAAGTAAAGTAAATTAGTCCCAATCGTAACAAGATCCAATATCTCATCATCGAAACAGTAGACTACCACTACAACCAAACAAGGACAAAGGGTAGCACACTATACCGCGATGCGACATTGTCCCAAGCTACTAATGGAACGGTGGTGACATGACATTGACTAGGGTTTACCTAACAATTCTAATCTGTTTATGCAGTTAAGGACAAACTTTAGTCGCATGAGCTCTAGCTATAAATAGGATCTTGTATAGTCCCCTCTTGGGCACCAGTGACGAAGCGCATAATGTTCAAAATCGTCAGTGGCTAACCTGAGGGGGTCATCATACCCGTATCTGTCACGCCCCAGAACCAGAATACTGGAGAGCGGGGGAATGACTCAGCCAGCTACGTATTACGGGTAGATGAATACCGTATAATACGATCAATGCTGTCTAACCAGACGAGGGGGTGCATACTACATAAAGGTCTTACTATGGCCATTTCACATCTATTGTCTCAATCATTCAAGCAAGAAACAGTAATAGAGAACATGTAAGATAAAGCAGTAAGGCGTCCCAAACGCTTAGTCAAAATGTTCTTGAGATCTGGCTTTACAAAACATAGCCAGATGGTATAGCAAGTATACACAATTGTTATCAGCTGCAGTCTGACTTAATTACAATCATGTAAAAGTAAGTACAAGACAATCCGACTAACATGTCGGTGCCAAACGGCTAAGTATAAAGGTATATAACAAAACGAGCGGTGAAGTAAGGAACCCACTCGAGTCCTCCTGCAATCATTCTCCTAGTATTGACCATCTTGGAGGTAAAAGTACGCTGGATCCTCGGGAACCGGCTCTAAATCTGGCCATGCAAAACCAGAGAGGTTAGACCTCTAATAGCAAGTACCACAAGGAAGGACGATATGAAGGACTAAACCAGTAAGTAAAAGAATATAATGATAATAGACCTCTGCTTGCTACTAGGATTCACATCATATCACGACACTTCGAACCAACCTCCCAACCAAACAAGGACAGAAGTTGGCCCGTCATGTCCTGACATTCTGATCATCCCAGTTAGGTAACAGAGTAGTACAGTACACAAACAAATCATCTTGAACGGCCAATCAACTACTACGGCTTGCTATTGTGAGTCCCAAGTTATCCTGGAATAATGCAATAAAGATTCCTCAGTTCTTACTATGTGCGAGCAAGGCTAGTCTATCCAGTCAATCATGTGCGCCATGCATGAATTAGACGAGTCCTAGCAGGACGCCCGTCAATATACAATATACCATAATAATAAAAGCAAATACTGTTCCCTGCCCGTGTGGCAGATTTACAGTATCTGTGGGAACTAGCCGGCCCGTCGGGTACTACTCGTCCCAAGGGGGCTGCCATGTAAGAACTCGGAAATCCATTCTCTCCATGCAATCATTATTTTATTTAACTTAATAGTCCCTACATTGAGTGAAGTCCCATGCCGTGGATCATGGTCATTCAAATGAGTACTTTCGTACGGGGTACGATATGCACAACTCTACAACGATACCAATGCGGTTAGGTTGCAGGTCTTACATAGCGTAATGCAACAATAAAATCTAACCACGGTAATCATGCCTTGACCATAAGATACACATGCTTCTTTTGTAGAAAATAAATAAATAGATAAATAAATAAATAAATAGATTGAAGCCTGCATGTGCATGTATGTCAATATTTCAGGATCAGCCAGTCGATTGTAATAGTTCATAACATGAACGTGTCTCATTCATTTATTTCAATAAGACGACTAGCCAGTCTCTTAGTTCCAACTAGGAACGCATGATCAATTAGTCAAGATAACCATCATCATTAATAGTGACAAGGCATGAAAGTCATTTAGCATTAAATAGGGTCGAGTCTATAACTCTCAAGGGTCAAGTTCCAGTCTCACTGGATATCCATATACCAATCCAGACATTTGGCACTAATACACAACCATAGGTATTAAAATATTAACATGCTAAGATTTCTGGGTTCATGCAAAAAAAAGGCGTAAGGATATAATAGGGAATTATCATGCTACTATTAAGTGAATAAAATATAGAACAAATAAAAACTCCCAAATCAGGAAGTCATGCTAACAAGTCTAAGCTAAGTCCAAAAGTCACGCAAGAATCGTATGCGTGAAAAGTACGCTAAGTCTAGCCTGAATGAGCGAGCGTGAAAAGTGATACACGCTGGTAAGCATGAGCGTAAAAAGTGATACAAAATTCACGCTGGCTTAACGTGAAGTGAAAAGTCACGCACGCAAGCGCAGTGTGAAAAGTCACGCATGCAAGTACAGCGTGAGTGTGAAAAGTCACGCACGCTAGTACAAGACATGAGCGGGAAAAGTTACGCATGCAAACACAAAGATGGGAGCGTGAAAGTCACGCACGCAAGCGCAGCGTAAAAAGTCACGCATGCAAGCGCAAGGATATGAGCGTGACTGAAAATACACGCACGCACAGAGTGAGCGTGACTGAAAATACACGCACGCACAGAGTGAGCGTGACTGAAAATACACGGACGCAAGGATGTGTGTGTGACTAAAAATACACGCTGACATGTAAGAACGTGAGCGTGACTAAGAATACACGCAAACACGTATAGACGTGTGCGTGACAGGGCTGATGTTTACGCGAGCACGTAAGAACGTGTGCGTGAAACATCTCCCAAACTCCAAGTCCTATGGAGCCTTGTTCCAGTGCCGGAAATACACGCTAAGTTGGTGGATCAAGAACCCATGAGCAGCCGAAATACTATAACTTAGATCTAGAGAAAACCAGCCGTAGAAATCAAAAATGCTAAGAACTAATCTCTCTTGGAATCACGAGAAGAAGGCAAATGAACTAAAAATGGGTGATTGAGAAGCAAGTTTGCACTTGCCTTCTCCTGCTGCTGGTAGGTGGTGGGGAGTAATGAGAGGAAGAAGAAGAAGTAATGGTGAGAATGAAGTAATGAGGAGAGAGAAAGAGATGGAAGCTTTAAATAGGAAGGGGGTGGTAGGTGGGAGCTAGTGGGCCGGGTTGCACAGATCCACCACCAATCCGAACCCAATAAGGCCGAACCAATTAACACTAAAGCAGCAAAATAAAATACAGGTAATAAAATTGCCGAAATATAATTGCAGAAATAAAATTGCAGAAATAAAATTAACATGGAATTTAAAGAGCAGATAATTAATTAACATAAAAATTTTAAAGGAATTTAAATACAGAATAATACATGATAAATACTAAATAAATACTCATGAGTTGTACATGTATAAAAATACGTATTCCGGGAACGGAGAGTGACATCTCTACCCACCTTAGAAAAATTCCGTCCTCGGAATTTCAAATCCAAGCAGGATAGAAACATCGGGGCTAAACTAATACAAGCAATTCTAGTGATCAAGCAATTCTAGTGAGCAAGCAATCATTGTTACCATATCAAAAGCAAGTACTATATATGTAAATCTATCAATCTACGATATCAGGTAGTTCTATCCATAAGGCGATAAGCATGAGAAATCAAGACAATCAAGGTATACAGAAAAAGATATACCTTGTGAGTCAAACAGGTATGGATACCGTGATCGGATATCATCCTCACGTTCCCACGTTGACTCTCCCAAGGAGTGATGACCCCAAGCAACACGGACAAGACTAATTGTTCGGTTCTTGAGTATCTTCTCTCTTTGGTCCAAAATGGACACAGGCTGTTCCTCGTAAGACAGGTTGGTACCAACAACCAGCTCAGAATGATCGAGGACATGACTTGGGTCCGATACATACCTACGTAATTGAGATACATGAAATACATCATGCACCTCTCGTAACGAAGGTAGGAGGGATAAACGATAAGCAACATCGCCTATCCGATCAAGGATAACGAATGGGCCCACGTACCGCGGACTCAATTTCCCGCGAACGCCAAATCTAATGACCCCACGAGTAGGTGAGATCCGCAAGAACACGTGGTCCCCAGCAGAGAACTCTAACGACCTACGATGCTGATCAGCCCAATGACGATGCCGGTCCTGCGCAACTCGAAGTCGCTCTCTAATCCCTTTAACTACTTCAACCATCTGAACAATCATTTCTGGGCCTAGTATCTTCCTCTCCCCGATATCATCCCATACAAGCGGTGACCTGCACTTCTTACCATATAATGCTTCAAATGGCGCCATCTGGATACTGGCTTGATAACTATTGTTGTATGAGAACTCGACCAAGTGCAGGTGACTCTTCCAAGACCCTCCAAAATCTAGAGCGCAAGCTCGCAACATGTCTTCTAAAGTCTGAATTGTCCTTTCTGATTGCCCATCCGTCTGTGGATGGTAAGCCGTGCTAAATCTTAACTTGGTACCCAGACTATGATGTAAGCTCTTCCAGAAGTGTGATGTAAAGCGGGTATCTCGATCCGACACAATACTGACAGGGACTCCATGCTGCCTGACTATCTGTTGCATATACAACTCTGCCAACTTTTCTGTAGATTGTCCTACTCTGAAAGGAAGAAAGTGTACTACCTTCGTAAGCCGGTCTACTATCACCCAAATAGCATCCTTACCACTTGGTGATCTCGGTAAACCGGTCACAAAGTCCATTGTAATATGCTCCCATTTCCATTCTGGAATAGGAAGTGGTTGCAATAACCCAGCTGGCCTCTGCTGTTCTGCCTTCACTTGCTGACATACCAAGCAACGGGAAACAAATCTAGCTATCTCTCTCTTCATCCCGTTCCACTAGAAGTGCTGCTTGATATCTTGGTACATCTTGGTTCCTCCAGGGTGAATAGAATACTGAGAACTGTGAGCTTCTGCCATAACCTCCTGTCTGATATCTCTACTAGGCACACATAAACGCAATCCGAACCTAAGTGTACCTTCTTCGTGAATCCTCATCTCCTTCCTGAGTCCTGACTCACATTCTGCCCTAAGCTTCTGAATCCTTTGGTCCTGTGCCTGAGCTGCCTTGATCCTGTCTACCAAGTCAGATTGGACTTGTAGACTAGTTAGAACTCCTATATCACTAGGAAATATAACTTCGATGCCCATCTCCTGAAGGTCTTCTAAGATATGCTTCTGCGTTGTCAACATAAATGTGCCGCCTCTCCTGCTGAGAGCGTCTGCTACTATATTAGCCTTGCCTGGATGATACTGAAGCTCCACGTCATAATCCTTGATCAACTCCAACCATCTTCTCTGCCTCATGTTCAGTTCCTTCTGAGTAAAGATGTACTTCAGACTTTTATGGTCTGTGTACATCTCTACCCGGTCACCATATAAGTAATGCTTCCATAGCTTCAGAGCAAACACTACTACTGCTAACTCCAAATCATGAGTTGGATAATTCTTTTCGTGGTCCCGAAGCTGCCTAGATGCATACGCTATCACCTTTCCATGTTGCATAAGGACACATCCAAGTCCTTTACCTGACGCATCACAATATACTGTAAAACCTCCGGGTCCAACTGGCAATGTAAGAATAGGTGCTGATATCAACTTCTGCTTCAAAGTCTCGAATGATGCCTGACATTCTGTCGACCAAGCGAATGGCACATCCTTCCGGGTCAAGCGGGTCATGGGTGCTGAAAGCCTTGCAAAGTCTGACACAAACCTTCTGTAATACCCTGCCAACCCCAAGAAACTCTGCACATCTGCTACGGTCTTGGGTACTGGCCAACTCTCTACTGCTTCTACCTTCTTGGGATCTACTGCTACTCCAGCTCCTGTTATGATATGACCCAAAAATAAAATGTGATCCGACCAAAACTCACACTTGCTGAGCTTGGCATACAACTGGTTCTCTCTCAGAACCTGCAATACTTTCCTGAGGTGGTCTTCATGCTCCTCTTCACTAGCAGAGTATACGAGAATGTCGTCAAGAAACACAACGACAAACTGGTCTAAATATAGCATAAAGATACGGTTCATCAAATCCATGAATATTGCTGGAGCGTTGGTCAAACCAAACGGCATTACTAAGAACTCATAATGCCCATACTTCGACCTAAATGCTGTCTTGGGAATATCTTCCTTCCGAACCCTCACCTGATGGTACCCTGAACGAAGATCTATCTTGGAGAAAACTCTAGCCTTGCTCAACTGGTCAAATAAGTCGTCGATCCTGGGTAATGGGTACTTGTTCTTCACTGTTGCCGTGTTAAGCTTCCTGTAGTCAATGCATAATCTGGATGACCCATCCTTCTTTCCCACAAGTACCACTGGTGCTGTCCATGGTGACACGCTAGCTTGGATGAACTTATTCTCCTTCAGTTCCTCTATATGCTGATATACCTTGGCCTGCTCTGAATCCGCCATCCTGTAAACTCGATCTGATATCGGTTTAGTTCCTGGTGCCAATTCTATACTGAACTCAATATCTCTAACCGGTGGTAGACCTGGAAGTTCTTCAGGAAATACGTCGAGAAATTCTTCAACTACCTTCGGAATCTGAACTTCCTCCATTGCCGTCACTACTCCCTGCTCTTGCTGAGTTGCCTCTGATCTGACTAAGGTAAACCTCTTCATGCCTGGAATATCAAAAGATACACTCCCTCTACGACAATCTATTGTCGTATGACTGTCTTTCAGCCAGTCCATGCCTAAGATAACGTCGAAATTTCCTACAGGAAATTCTATCAACCGGGCGGGTAAGGAATGCCCGCAAACTACAACACTACATGCTAGAATAACTCTACTAACCCTTACGAGCCCATTACCAGTGAGTATATTCAACCTCCCTGGCAATGTCTCGAACTCCATTCCTAGTCGTGTCGCAAATCGTGCAGATATAAATGAATGGAATGCTCCCGAATCAAACAATGCTACTGCGGGATATGAGGCGACGAGAATGTTACCTGCCACAACATCTCCCGATGCCAATGCCTCCTCCAAGGACAGAGTGAATGCCTGCCCTCGACCTCCTTGCTGATTTCCATGCTGCGGCCTAGCCTAATGCTGCTGCTGGCCCCTGCCTTGATGATGCTGGGGTGGTCTATGCTGGTGTTGCTGCATCGGCGGTCCCTGCTGCCGAAACATCTGAGCCTGCGGTACTAACGGACGCTGTGCCAACGGCCTTACTGCCACTGCTGGTCCTCGATACTGGCCTGCCCCTGGTGCTGGCAGAGTAAGAAACTGTTGCCCTGGTCCTTCTGACCTCGAATTCATGGGACATGTGGTAACCCGATGGTCTGGATTTCCACATATCAGACATAGTCCATTCAATGTTCGACACACATCTCTAGTATGTCCCATCTTCCACAATAAGTGCAGCCCGCCGGGGGTTGCTGGTTCTTCCTCTGTTGCTGTTGCTGCTGCTGCCTGGGTGGTGCTGGCCCTCGTATCGCCACATCGTGGATACGAATGCCAGTGGATGGTGCCGTTGTTCGGGGCGCTGCTCCCCCTCCTCCTTCAATCTGACTGTGGGATCTCTTCTGACCCCCAGTCCTTGTCGTAAGCCTCTGAATGGTGAGCTCATGCCTTCGAGTTGCCGTCAATATCTCATCAAAAGTTTGGTAATTGTGTCCCTCTATCAATTGCAAGAGCTCGAGATGAAACCCTTGCTGAAACCTCATGGCCCTATGGCGCTCTGTTGCTACCATCTCTGGGGCGAATCTACTCAATCTGCAGAACTCCACTGCATAAGCATCTACAGTCTTGCCGGCCTGCCTGAGGTTGATAAATTTCTGTTGTAGCTCAAACTGCGCCACAACTCCATAGTACTTAGTCTTGAATCTTGCAGTGAAATCGTCCCAAGCCACAGGACGTCTGATGCCTACTTCCTCTGCTTCCCACCAATCACGTGCGAGATCCTGAAGTAACAACTTCACTAGATCCACACGCTCTTCTGCCGGCACCTTAGCTGCTGTCAGAATAGCCTCAATATCCTTAAGCCATGCATCTGCTGAGATGGCATCCTCCGTTCCCTCGAAACGGCGGGGGTTGTACTTGCAAAACCTGGCGGATGCTCCTGAATCAGCCCTCACTCCTCTTTCCAAAGCGTCTGCAATCCTTGGTTGAGCAACACATTCTGCTCTTGTAGCTGCGTGTGCATGCGCTGCTGGGCCAACATCTGATGTTGCTGAGCAGCCATCATTCCTCTCATGATCTCCAGAAGGGCTGGTGTGTCCACTTCCACAGGGGTAGGTGGAACTATGGGTGGGTCTGGAATATCTGGATACTGCGGTCCAACCGCTGGTTCTACTATCACTTCTTCCTGGATAGTCCCCTGAGGTGAGACTGGCCCTGGTTGCTGACCATCCTGGTCAGGTTGTCCTTGTTGCCTTTGTTGTTGCTGCCCAGCTCTGACCGATGCGGACGAAGTGCCCCTAAGAAAAGGGACAAGAGAACAGTCAAACAACCGGACATGAAGGATCGATGAAGTTAAAGGATACCGGAATGTCAAGCAAGGGTTTGAGAATAACGAATCATGAGATCAAGGGGAAATATGTGTGATTGAGACATCCTATAAATCAAAACACCCCACAAGTCTGAAATCAGACCTGCATGGGCCACCACTAAAACCTTGTCACACCCCAGAACCAGAATACTGGAGAGCGGGAGAATGACTCAGCCAGCTACGTATTACGGATAGATGAATACCGTATAATATGATCAATGCTGTCTAACCAGACGAGGGGGTGCATACTACATAAAGGTCTTACTATGGCCATTTCACATCTATTGTCTCAATCATTCAAGCAAGAAACAGTAATAGAGAACATGTAAGATAAAGCAGTAAGGCGTCCCAAACGCTCAGTCAAAATGTTCTTGAGATCTAGTTTTACAAAACATAGCCAGATGGTATAGCAAGTATACACAATTGTTATCAGCTGCAGTCTGACTTAATTACAATCATGTAAAAGTAAGTACAAGACAATCCGACTAACATGTCGGTGCAAAACGGCTAAGTATAAAGGTATATAACAAAACGAGCGGTGAAGTAAGGAACCCACTCGAGTCCTCCTGCAATCATTCTCCTAGTATTGACCATCTTGGAGGTAGAAGTACGCTGGATCCTCGGGAACCGGCTCTAAATCTGGCCATGCAAAACCAGAGAGGTTAGACCTCTAATAGCAAGTACCACAAGGAAGGACGATATGAAGGACTAAACCAGTAAGTAAAAGAATATAATGATAATAGACCTCTGCTTGCTACTAGGATTCACATCATATCACGACACTTTGAACCAACCTCCCAACCAAACAAGGACAGAAGTTGGCCCGTCATGTCCTGACATTCTAATCATCCCAGTTAGGTACCAGAGTAGTACAGTACACAAACAAATCATCTTGAACGGCCAATCAACTACTACGGCTTGCTATTGTGAGTCCCAAGTTATCCTGGAATAATGCAATAAAGATTCCTCAGTTCTTACTATGTGCGAGCAAGGCTAGTCTATCCAGTCAATCATGTACGCCATGCATGAATTAGACGAGTCCTAGCAGGACGCCCGTCAATATACAATATACCATAATAATAAAAGCAGATACTGTTCCCTGCCCGTGTGGCAGATTTACAGTATCTGTGGGAACTAGTCGGCCCGTCGGGTACTACTCGTCCCAAGGGGGCTGCCATGTAAGAACTCGAAAATCCATTCTCTCCATGCAATCATTATTTTATTTAACTTAATAGTCCCTACGTTGAGTGAAGTCCCATGCCGTGGATCATGGTCATTCAAATGAGTACTTTCGTACGGGGTACGATATGCACAACTCTACAACGATACCAGTGCGGTTAGGTTGCAGGTCTTACATAGCGTAATGCAACAATAAAATCTAACCACGGTAATCATGCCTTGACCATAAGATACATATGCTTCTTTTGTAGAAAATAAATAAATAGATAAATAAATAAATAAATAGATTGAAGCCTGCATGTGCATGTATGTCAATATTTCGGGATCAGCCAGTCGATTGCAATAGTTCATAACATGAACGTGTCTCATTCATTTATTTCAATAAGACGACTAGCCAGTCTCTTAGTTCCAACTAGGAACGCATGATCAATTAGTCAAGATAACCATCGTCATTAATAGTGACAAGGCATGAAAGTCATTTAGCATTAAATAGGGTCGAGTCTATAACTCTCAAGGGTCAAGATCCAGTCTCACTGGATATCCATATACCAATCCAGACATTTGGCACTAATACACAACCATAGGTATTAAAATATTAACATGCTAAGATTTCCGGGTTCATGCAAAAAAAAGGCGTAAGGATATAATAGGGAATTATCATGCTACTATTAAGTGAATAAAATATAGAACAAATAAAAACTCCCAAATCAGGAAGTCATGCTAACAAGTCTAAGCTAAGTCCAAAAGTCACGCAAGAATCGTATGCGTAAAAAGTACGCTAAGTCTAGCCTGAATGAGCGAGCGTGAAAAGTGATACACGCTGGTAAGCATGAGCGTAAAAAGTGATACAAAATTCACGCTGGCTTAACGTGAAGTGAAAAGTCACGCACGCAAGCGCAGTGTGAAAAGTCACGCATGCAAGTACAGCGTGAGTGTGAAAAGTCACGCACGCTAGTACAAGACATGAGCGGGAAAAGTTACGCATGCAAACACAAAGATGGGAGCGTGAAAGTCACGCACGCAAGCGCAGCGTAAAAAGTCACGCATGCAAGCGCAAGGATATGAGCGTGACTGAAAATACACGCACGCACAGAGTGAGCGTGACTGAAAATACACGCACGCACAGAGTGAGCGTGACTGAAAATACACGCACGTAAGGATGTGTGCGTGACTAAAAATATACGCTGACACGTAAGAACGTGAGCGTGACTAAGAATACACGCAAACACGTATAGACGTGTGCGTGACAGGGCTGATGTTTACGCGAGCACGTAAGAACGTGTGCGTGAAACATCTCCCAAACTCCAAGTCCCATGGAGCCTTGTTCCAGTGCCGGAAATACACGCTAAGTTGGTGGATCAAGAACCCACGAGCAGCCGAAATACTATAACTTAGATCTAGAGAAAACCAGCCGTAGAAATCAAAAATGCTAAGAACTAATCTCTCTTGGAATCACGAGAAGAAGGCAAATGAACTAAAAATGGGTGATTGAGAAGCAAGTTTGCACTTGCCTTCTCCTGCTGCTGGTAGGTGGTGGGGAGTAATGAGAGGAAGAAGAAGAAGTAATGGTGAGAATGAAGTAATGAGGAGAGAGAAAGAGATGGAAGCTTTAAATAGGAAGGGGGTGGTAGGTGGGAGCTAGTGGGCCGGGTTGCACAGATCCACCACCAATCCGAACCCAATAAGGCCGAACCAATTAACACTAAAGCAGCAAAATAAAATACAGGTAATAAAATTGCCGAAATATAATTGCAGAAATAAAATTAACATGGAATTTAAAGAGCAGATAATTAATTAACATAAAAATTTCAAAGAAATTTAAATACAGAATACTACATGATAAATACTAAATAAATACTCATGAGTTGTACATGTATAAAAATACGTATTCCGGGAACGGGGAGTGACAGTATCTCCAGCGGAGCTTCCGGGTTACAAGGGAATGTGCAATAGAAGCCCATACGACGAGGAAATGTTTTCCCTTCCCTATGCACCTATTTAAGTCATATCCGTGATCATGTACCTCTACTAACTACTAAGTCTTCTTGCATGCCCTTATTAGCAGTTAGACCTAACGCATGCGCACGGGTGATTAGCCAACACGCAAGTACCTCTACATGCTACTCATCTCACACATAACTCATGGTACAACTGTGTCAAGGTTTATGCAATACACTACAGATGGTAGTCTCTTAACTCTAGGTTCATATGCAATCAAAAGATAATAGATAAAGCAAAGCTAATATCACTGGGCAGGTAGTAAATCGTAAACTGTAATAATGGTACATCTAGAAGAACTAAAAATAAATAAATAAAGATATACAATAATTAAAAAATATAGATTAAATATAAGCAGTAAATATGGCAAGGTATCTTGCCTGAGGTTGTGTGCAAAAGGGCGACATTCAATAGCTCGAACAGTCAGAATAGTGAAGCAATAGAAGCCAAATCTCGCATACGTCCTCGAATGCTGAAATAAATACCACGAACGTGTTTGGAATAAAAGATATGTCTAGAAAATATCTATCCAAAAGTCCAATTCTGGAACAGGGGTAAAATCGTAATTTTAGGTCAAAACGATGTCCGTCGTTGGACCCATTTTGCATTGAAACGCGTGCCAGCACATACGGTCTCTAAAGTTATCAAACTATATGTCTACGAATCCAGTTTGAGGAGACGAACACAACCGTATGTCCAAAGTTGGATTCCGGCAGGTCGGGCACAATTTCATCCGTTGGATCGGGTCGCAGGCCCGCCAAATAGGCGTTCCGGTCGACCTTCTCAGAATCGGACCAAACTTGGCATACATGACCAAAAAATGATACGGTCCTGCTGGCGTAAGTTTTATCTCGATTTGTTGAACGTTCACAAAGTAATCGAAGAATTTCAAAAATGGCCGATAAGGTGAATTTCGACGGATACGCATCCAATTCGTCGCGCACACACAACCAATTTAAATTCCGTCAAATCCTACACGTCCACGAAGTCGATATGCACCTTTCGATGCTTTCAGTTCACGACCACGTCTCCCGGTTTGGCGGGACACAATTCATATCGAGGTTTTTTATTAATATTTTCAAAACAGGTTTTTCAAAGGTTCAACCAAATTTTAATCAGAATAGAATAAGTAATAAAATAAAGTAGTTAATAGGTTTTAATCTCAGTCAGGTTGTCTAAAACATTGTTCAAGTAGATTTCTATGATTGGTGATAGGCTGGCCGCAAATCGACCGTAAACATGGGTAGTTGGGACAGTTTCTATAGTCCAAAAATCGATATTTTTCTCGGTTTTGGAACTCGATTCTTGACGTGCACAAAATGAATTAATATAAAATATCTTAAGGAAGTTGGAGTCGGTTAGGTTGGGAACACATCTGCAGAAACGGTTCGCGAAACGGCACACCGACGAGATCGCAATCTTGATGCAAAAACGCTGCCACTGCTGCTATGGGTTCTGCCGCCCCCTTGTTGCGGCTATTGTTGTCGCCGTACCGGAGGTCGATCGGCCGACGACTGCCCTGCACAGCGCGCGTGCAGCCATGGGTTGGTGTCAGCACAACAGGTTTAGTGTTTCGATGGGATAGGTTTAGTTTTGTTTTGTTTTTTTCCTCAAAAGGATATATAAGAGGGGGAAGATGGGTCGGGTTGCACTGAAGGGGGGAAGGAATCGGGGTTGAGTTGCTACTGTTCCCGCGGGAACAATAGCACTCGGTTGAATTTTTTTTCCACCTAAACTCATACTCATTTTAAAATAAACTTTAAATAAATTTTAAAAGCTTAACCTCCAAAAATATTAATAAATATCTAATAATTTATTTAGTACCAATATTATCTATTACAATTACACTAAGTCATTTAAATAAATTACTAAATCTAGTACAAGTTATTCATAATATAAGTAATGTCATTACAAATATAATAATCGTAACATTTCTTTCAAAATAAGATAAATATTTTTCTTAACTTATTAGTTCATAACCTGTAAAGGAATTCATGTATATATCTAATGTACATTTAACTTGCCTACCAAATATTAGCAAAAATAAAAATTTAAAAGTCCAATAAATAAAAATATAAAATCATCAATTTTTTTTTTTGGGATTTTACATCCTACCCAACTTATAAAAATTTCGTCCTCGAAATTAATAATGATCTTAATATATAAACAATGAGATTTAATACGTGGGAGGGCAGGTATGTTATATCGTAACTCGGTTTCTAAATCGATGGAGGAGGTGGTTATTACGGGAATCCAAGTTGTCGTCATATTCCACAAGATAGTGTATTCTTTATTCAAGTCTCTACCCAACTTATAGAAATCGGCTATCCATAAAATCGTCGTTTACGAGTCATAAGGAGGACAATTTCTATGGAGAGACATGAGAATATCAGACCCTCCTATCTGTAGTCTCGGATTCTAAGTGACCTCGGGCATTGCCTTGGCGTTCTTAGTCAATCCCTTTTACAGGAAAATTATTATGGTTTAACATTGCTACTATAGGGGTCACTCTTCAACAAGATAGTAAGCATTTCTTCTTGGTATACAACTAGAATGTGTCGGCTCAAAAGAAATTCAGTCTTCGCCTAACATAGGTACTAAGGGGTGAGATTGAAGAAATTTAGGAAAGGATGAGTCCATGGACCCTGAGATGAGAGTCCTTAGTAAGTACAAAATACCTTTCTGTAGACTATGATTAGGTAAGTGTTTGGATATTTTAAGCCATAGTGATCAGTGGTTGCGGGATCGATATTTGGTGTTGTGTAGGGGTATGTGCTTGCTTGGTGAAAGGCATACGTCGTAGGTGTGACGTGTCTTGCATGGATCATGAATATTTAGTTTGTTTAAGAGGGTTGATATTTCATGATTAAAATCAAATAGGATAAAATTATGCATCTATGGTTTATTCTAAGGAAATTATGTCACGCATGTGGTGTATTTGAAATAGAGCACAAGATGGTACGTTTGTATGGGACATGTATGTCACGTGTATAGCTTGAGTGATCTAGCTCATGAGTATGAACTTTGTGGAAAAAAAAGGTTAGTGTTGTGCATCAAATATTAAAGTCACGATAGAGGGTATCAATTTGCTACAGATAAAAGTGGACGTTTTATGAACCACTGGATTATTTGTTCAATTGGAACCATTTATCCCAATCATTAGCTAATACTTAGTGAGGTTGGCCTATATACTTCGGGAATTTCCCTTCTCAAAATTTAAAACTAAGTCATGGTTCCATGTTAAAATAAAACTCGGAGATTAAAGGTTGCGATCTTTTATCGCGGTTATCTAAATGCACGAGCAAGTGATAAAAGCAATACGATATCGTATAACAACTTTGAAGCAGAGGAAAGAGCAGTTACAAAAGGCTTTCCATTTGATAGAGTACACTAATTCAAGGTTCTGCCTAGCTTGTAAAAATTGGTTAATCGTGGAAAACATCGTAATAGAACTTCTATGAAGGTCAAATCGCAAGAGGGATATATGATGATATACGGGGATATAAGGTAATACTAATCGCAGTCACAAATTCTAGAGGAAGCCTAGGTATTAGTTATTTAATCTTGCATGTGTACTGACCATTTTCAGCAATGTAGTAGGAGAGGTCTTGGTCAAACATAACCTGAAACAAGTCAGTACCAAGGTATTCCATTTACCTCATGACATAGGCTACAAAGAGATACAATTACAAAATCTATAGAAAAGGAATTAGTGAGCCAAGAGGTAGGGCCTACATAATAGGGGTAAGTGCCTATTTTATCAAGTTTGGTTTTATGGTCCAAACATGGCTATATGCAAGATTGGATTTAACTGGGTCTTAATGGGTTTCCTAACTGGACCTCGATCTTTGATTGAATGAATCGTAGGTTTTAATCTATATTGACTGGGCAAGATGCTATGAAATAATCTGAGCCATTCCTAGCAGGTTAGGGTAATCTTATATAGGTTCCAAGTCAAGTGGTCGGTTAATTTTTCAGCCAGGTTGGCTAACCGGGTTCCTAAAGCCCGAAAATACGTCTTCTGTGGCTTTTGTGTTTAAGTAGCACAAGAAGACTCAATTGAGTGGCACACTAGTGGCATATGCGTAGAGGGCTTCGAGTAGATCAAAACCATATATTGGGCTAAAAGTTTTGAGTCTAGGTTGAGTCTCTAGTTGGAGTCGGGAAGTATATCGGTATTATGGTAAGGGTTATAGCTAGCCTTTTTTACTCGAAATTCGCATCATAAAAATAGAGTACAAGGGGACGTATTTTAGTGAGACATGACATATCTACATGAAGGTGAAATCGTCTATATCTTGTATGTAAAGTTTGTTGGAAGGTAACAGCTGGTCTCGTGCTCCGAATATAAATGTTACGGTCGGGGACCCCAAATGATCTAAATAGAAAGTGGGAGTTCATGGGACACTAATAATCATTCTGATGGAAATCGACTTATCCTGATCAATCAGTAATCTTCGTATATCCTAAAATTTTAGAAGGCTTACATTCTACTAACTTTAGGAGCTAGGACATGGTTTTAGGATTAATGAGATTAGAAGGATTTCAAAGTCCTGATATTGTACCTCGACTCTTGATAATAAAGAATAAGGCACGGTGTAATATGATACGGTAGATATGAATCAAATTCAAGGTCGTTCCTCGATTTCTAATAAATGGAAGACAATTGCGTACAACGACAAACGAGTCGATAAATAGAATGATCCACTCATCTATAGTATAAAAGAGTTATCGATGGGAGTAAACAACTTTCCTGTACGTCATATGAATGACCTCTAACGACTAAGTCATAAATTTCTATTTGTGTTAAGCTTGTCAAACTATATTCAAGAGGTTTCTTAGGGGGTTGAACGTAGTGCTCATGCATAGCTGTTGATAACGAGTAAATCTACATGATGGGGTGTTATGCCACCGATATTGGCTAAGCTGGTAAAGGTGATGTACCAATGCTAAGTCAGGTCTTAATAACAAAATCTGCGTAACTAGAACGATACCAGTTGGATTCTAGTCTTAGGATGGGTGTCTATTATAGTCATGGTAATGCTTGTAGTTACTTTGTCAATTCATCTTAAGTCTGAACTGTGGGCTTGGTCGGGTAAGGGTTGGCTAGTTATGCAAATCCAGAGAACTAATTTGAGACTCATAACAATTAGTTCCTTGAGAAAATATAGTCGCCTTGGTTGGTGTTTCTACCAAGGGTACGATTCTAATCATTATCAAATTCAAATGACTAGAAGATCATGATAGTAGTTTTAGGGTCGAGGGAGAATGAGTAACTCAAGGCAAGGTTGTAGTCACATGGTTGGCCGATGATAGCTACACTTGTGTGTACAACCATCATGGCCATGGGGGATACTATGTATCTATCTATCAAACACAAGTGTTCGTCTTTCCAAATCAGTAAAAGACAAAAACAATAAAGAGTTCAAAAAAATGTCATTGAATACAATTACGTGATTCAAAGGCGAGTGTATAATTCAAGAGGAACTGTCAATACAGTCGCTGATGATATCCTAGATACCTCTACATCTCAATCAACGTGAGATAGTCTTAAGAAGAGCGAATCAAGTGCACTAAGGTTGATCAGACCATAATACACTGATTCTGATTAGACAATTTATTAGTAGGCGTCCCCAGTATACATATGTCTTAAACAAGCTCGATAAAGAATAAGCTTGCAAAACTATACTATAAATAGTGACATCACTCATGATAGTGCAAGTATAAGTATGGGAGATAATGATGAAAACAGTAATAAAGAGTTCAAGTTTCACAAAGATCTAAGTCTTGTTCGGTGTTCATGCTTATACAGTCGTCCTACTACCTCTTGTATCAGGCCGTGGTTGACCAATGGAGTATGAGCTACTAAATTCTATATTCTAGGCAAACATATCTTCCTACACTAGCATATATTCATTGTCATCCACTTACACTTCATTAATAGGTTACAAGGACACGGGATGGTCGGTCGCAAGATATACTACCCAACTAATAAGAGTCAACTACTAGGGTGAGCAATATAACATGTATAACCAATATGATTCAACTTCCTAACCTCTACATCAAGCACGAAGGAAAAAGATATGTTTCACGATGGGAAAGGAATCAAGCAGAAGAAAATCAATGTAGTCAATCGAGAGTTCGAAATTGGATATCAAGAGAAGAGATTCAAGATTATGGATGAGATTCCTATATGCAGGCTCACATCGGTACAGTAATGTAACCGAAGTGATAAACTGGACCTGCATGGACCACCACAAAAACATATAATACCCCAGTCCCAAAATACTTAGGATTAAGTACGTAGATATGTCAGCTGTATATATACGAAGTATACTTTAATATATGAACCCTCATATATATACATAAGCTATAAAATGCAGTAAACCATCATAACTAAATCTTACCCAAAATAAGAGAATAAATATATGATAAAAATTAATACTGAATTTGTTATTTATACAAATGTTTGACGGAGACAGATCCACTACTAGCCATTTAAATGAGAAGAAAAGTATAAGGAAATGATGGATAAAAATGGTAAGGGAAGATCCAAGAGCAGTCCTTCTTGATGTAGAAGGGATGAACATGATCTTAGCTAGAGCAACTGCGAAGCATCATGAAAAGCACACACACCTGCGGAGATCACCAGGTACTCAGAGGGACGTAACAAGATACATGAGGAATATGCCATAATAAACTGAATATATATAATATGTCACAAGCCACAAGTAAAGTAAATTAGTCCCAATCGTAACAAGATCCAATATCTCATAATCGAAACAGTGGACTATCCCTATAACCAAACAAGGATAAGGGATAACACACTATGCCGCGATGCGACATTGTCCCAAGCTACTAATAGAACGAGGGTGACATGACATTGACTAGGGTTTACCTAACCATTCTAATATGTTTATGCAGTTAAGATCAAACCTTTAGTCGCATGAGCCCTGGCTATAAATAGGATCTTGTATAGTCCCCTCTTGGGCACCAGTGACGAAGTGTATAACGTTCAAAAATGTCAGTAGCCAACCTGAGGGGGTCATCATACCCGTATCTCCAGCGAATCTTTCGGGTTACAAGGGAATGTGCAATAGAAGCCCATATGACAAGGAAATATTCTCCTCTCCCAATGCACCTATCTAAGTCGCATCCGCGATCATGTACCTCTACTAACTGCTAAGTCTTCTAGCATGCCTCTATTAACAATTAGACCTAACGCATGTGTACGGGTGATCAGCCAACACGCAAGTACCTCTATATGCTACTCATCTTACACATATATCGTGGTACAACTGTGTCAAGGTTTATACAATACACTACAGATGGTAGTCTTTTTAACTCTAGGTTCATATGCAATCAAAAAATAGTAGATAAAACAAAGCTAATATCACTGGCAGGTAGTAAATCATAAACTGTAATAATGGTACAGCTAGAAGAACTGAAAATAAATAAATAGTGATATATAATAATTAAAGAAAATGAAGACTAAATATAAGCAGTAAATATGGCAAGGTATCTTGCCTGAGGTTGTGTGCAAAAGGGCGACATCCAATAGCTCGAACTATCAGAATAGTGAAGCGATGGAAGCCAAATCCCGCATACATCCTCTGATGCTGAAATAAACACCATGAACGTGTTTGGAATAAAAGATATGTCTAAAAAATGCCTGTCCAAAAGTCTAATTCTGGAATAGGGGCAAAATCGTAATTTCGGGTCAAAACGATGTCTGCCGTTGGACCCGGTTTACACCAAAATGCGTGCCAGTACCTACTGTCTCTAAAATCATCAAACTACATGTCTAAAGGTCTAGTTTGAGGAGACGAACACAACTGTATGTCCAAAGTTTGATTCTGACAGGCTGTGCACAATTTCATCCGTTGAATCGGGTTGCGGGCCCGCCAAATAGGCATTCCGGTCGACCTTCTCAGAATTGGACCAAACATGGCATACAAGACCAAAAAATTGATACGGTCCTGCTGGCGTAAGTTTCGTCTCGATTTG
The DNA here is from genome assembly GCA_029216955.1 of Iris pallida. Classification (NCBI taxonomy): domain Eukaryota; kingdom Viridiplantae; phylum Streptophyta; class Magnoliopsida; order Asparagales; family Iridaceae; genus Iris; species Iris pallida. Next base: position 9,076,552 of record JANAVB010043820.1, on the reverse strand, counting down.
ATGAACGTGCAGAAAGTAATTGGAGAATTTCGAAAATAGTCGATACGGTAAATTTTGACGAATACGCATCCAATTCGTCGCGCACACACAATCAATTTGAATTCCGTCAAATCACACACGTCCGCAAATTCGATACACACCTTTCAAAGCTTTCGGTTCACGACCACGTCGTCTTGTTTGGCAGAACGCACGTCGTATCGAGGTCTTTTTTCAAAAATTTTAAAACAGGTTTTTCTTAAAGTTCAACCAAATTTTAATCAGAATATAATAAGTAATAAAATAAAGTAGTTAATAGGTTTTAATCTCGGTCAGGTTGTCTAAAACATTTTTCAAGTAGATTTCTATGATTGGTGATGGGCTGGTCGCAAATCGCCCGTAAACATGGGTAGTCGGGACAGTTTCTATAGTCCAAAAATCGAGATTTTTTTAGGTTTTTGGAACTCGATTCTTGACGTGCAAAAAGCGAATTAAAATAAATTATCTTAAGGAAGATGGAGTTGGTTAGGTTGAGAACACACCTGCGAAAATGGTTCGCAAAATGACGCACCGACGAGATCGTAATCTTGATGCAAAGACGCTGCCACTGCTGCTATGTGTTCTGCCGCCCCCTTGTTGTGGCTATTGATGTCGCCATACCGACGGTCGATCGGCCGACGACTGCCTTGCACGGCATGCACACAGACATGGGTGGGTGTCGACACAGCAGGTTTAGGGTTTCTATGGGATAGGTTTGGTTTTGTTTCATTTTTTTCTCAAATGGATATATAAGAGAGGGGGAGATGGATCGGGTTGCATTGAAGTGGGGGGGGGGAGGAATCAGGCTTGAGTGCGGGAACAGTAGCACTCGGTTGGAATTTTTTTCACCTAAACTCATACTCATTTTTAAATAAACTTTAAATAAATTATAAAAGCTTAACCTCCCGAAATATTAATAAATATCTAATAATTTATTTAGTGCCAATATTATCGATTACAATTATACCAAGTCAATTAAATAAATTACTAAATCTAATACAAGTTATTCATAATATAAATAATGTCATTACAAATATAATAATCGTAACATTTCTTTCAAAATAAGATAAATATTTTTCTTAACTTATTAGTTCATAACCTGTAAAGGAATTTATGCATATATCTAATGTATATTTAACTTGTCTACCAAATATTAGCGAAAATGAAAATTTAAAAGTCTAATAAATAAAAATATAAAATAATCAATTTTGTTTTTGGGATTTTACACTATAAGTCACGGAAAAACTCCAACAATCCTCCACATATCTCAATATATGTATAGGGTTGAGCATTCCCCACAGTAACTGTCTATTCTGCATTAGGATAGATCTCGCTGACGACTTGAATCTTCCCGCATGGGTTGAACAACAGTATGATACAAAAATGGACAACGCCTTGAATTATGCACCATAGCTGTAATTCTTCTAACTCACAAAATGTAGTTACCTATGCTTCTGGCTGCATATTAAAGGCCCTGTGCCAGCCTAGTTTTAGTTTATGATTTTGGGCGTTTATGCGTTTATCCTCAAGAGACGGCCTGCTATCGCTGTCCATACACTATAGGTGAGTTCTTTATTAAAGAGACATGACATGAAGCCTTGTGCTTCCCTTGCGGTTCTACGCTGCTACCTTAGTGTCATACTACTGTAGTATAAGGTTACAGCCTCTTTGTAGTGCCATACTATCCAGCATGAAGCCTTAAGCTCCCTTGCGGTATTATGCCGCAACGACATGGCTTGTAAGGTCGAGACTTTACCCCTATCCGGGTACCTCATCGTGGTGTCGTGCCACCGTAACATGGAGATCTTCTCCCCTTTGTATTGCTGTCTACCTCTCTTTAATTTCATCATATAGCATTAGGCTACCTGCCTATTTGCGGTGCTACGCTGCTGTGACTTGGCTCACAAAGCCGAGGCATTACCCCTAACCAAAAACCTCATGGTTGAGTCACCCTACTATAGCATGGACTTACACTCCTTGTTGTGCTGCGCTACCGTGCTTCCTGTAAAGCACACCAGGCATTCACTCTGCCAGAGAACTTATTAAGGCGTTTAAGCCATCCTCATTACATGATCTATTTTTCGCAGAAAACACATAGTAGACAACAGTGGTTATGGGTCCGTAACCCTTCCATGTTCCCAAGAACAAATACCCACTGTTACCTGATAATTTTTTCAGTCAATGGTCCTCCCTTGAACCGAAAGTTGGATGTCTAGTAGATTTTTTTTGAACTAATAACATAAAACTTTATGGTAGGATTACAAAGACACACAATCATAATGCCTTCAAGCCCATCTTTCCTGTTGTGTCTTCGACTAGCTGGCGCTTGAGGCCCTTTGTGAACGGATCCGCCAGGTTCTCCTGACTCCGAACATTGATCACAACAATGATACCTCTCTTGATGAGATCGTTCACTGCCCTGTGCTTTAACTGTACAGTTCTCTTCTTCTCGTTGAAGAGATTATTTGATGCCACCGCCGTAGTCGCCTGGTTGTCGCAGTATATCGAAATTATTGGTATTTGTGCCCTAACCACTAGAAGATCATACATGAGCTCCAGAAGCCATTCTGCTTCCTATGTTGCGGTATCAAGTGCAAAGAACTCAGATTCTACGGATGACTGCAAGAGCATAGTCTGCTTCTTCGACTTCCACGATATAGCAACTCTACCTATTATGAAAATAAATCCACCTGTGGACCTTACGCTCTCCAACTCTGAGCACCAGCTGGCATCACTGAAGCCTTTTACTACCGGTGGCTCTCCGCTGAATTACAGTGCATATGTTTGAGTCTTTTTGAGATATCTCATAACACGCTTCACAGATTTCTAATGCTCAATCCCTGGATTGCTAGTGAATCGACTCAGCATTCCCATGACAAAAGCTATATCAGGCCTAGTGGCAGTAGTAGCATACATTAAACTCCCGATGACGCTAGCGTACTCCAATTGCCTGATGCTTTCCTTCGAGTTTGTCTCCAGCTTTTGGTCACCTCGATACGATATATCAATTATAGGAAGATCATGATACCCATATCGAGTGAGCATCTTTTCAATGTAATGACACTGCGATAGTGCCAATCCAGTGTCTGTTCGGATGATCTTGAGTCCCAAGATAACATCAGCATCCCCCAAGTCCTTCATACTGAACTTTATCGAGTGGAACTTCTTTGTCTCCGTGACACAGCTTATATCCGTACCTAGGATTATTAGTATGTCGTCCACATATAGACAAACGATGACTCCTCTTCCGTCAGCAAACTTCGTATAGACACACTTGTCTATTTCGCTGACCCTGTAGCCATTTGGCCTTATAACTTTATCAAACTTCTCATGCCACATTTTGGGAGCTTTCTTTAAACCGTATAGAGATTTCACCAACTTACAGACTTTGTCTTCATGACCTCTGACGACAAATCCTTCTGGCTGTTGCATATAAATCTTTTCGGTCAACTCGCCATTTAGGAATATCGTTTTCACATCCATCTGATGTATCACTAGTTTGTGTATTGCTGCAAAAGCAATTAACAATCTGATGGTTGTCATCTGGACTACTGGAGCATACATGTCAATGTAGTCGATCCCCTGCTTCTGAGAAAACCCTTTGGCTACTAGCCTGGCCTTGAACTTGTCAATGGTTCCATCAGCTTTCATCTTCTTCTTGAAGATCCACTTGCATCCGATGGGTTTTGCTCCTTCGGGTAAATCAACCAACATCCAAGTGTTATTAGAGGTGATTGAGTCAATTTTATTGTCTATCGCCTCCTTCCAAAAGATAACATCTCTGGTCTTTGTCGCCTAATCATAGGTAAGCGGATCTGCTTCCACATGATAGGTGACGAAGTCATCTCCGAAATTCTTCGGCCTTCTTGCTTGCTTCGTTGATGGATCAACGAGTTCTTGTTCAATTGTTGTCTCCTTACTAACAACTTCATCTTGGACTACTAGCTCATTTGATATCTCAGTCTCCTTTGCACCTTCATCATTCTTCGGAATGTCTGTGAGAACAATGTTCTTATGCCTTGTAAACTTGTCTTCAAAGTATTCAACATCACGAGATTCGATGATATGATTTGACTCAATATCAAGAAATCTTCGAGCATCACTCTTCTCGGCATATCCCAAGAAGATCGTCTTCGTAGTCCTTGTCCCCAGCTTCTGAATCTTCAGAGCTGGGAGCTTCACATAAGCCAGACACCCCCACACTCGAATGACATTCAAGTAATGTCTAGTTTTAAACCAGAGTTCATGAGGAGTTATATCCGAAGTTGCATATGGCACTCTATTCAGAATAAAAGTGGCCGTCAATGCAGCTTCTTCCCAGTGGCATTTTAGAAGACCCGTAGTTATCTGTATTGAGTTCATCATTTATATCAACGTTCGGTTCTTCTTCTCTGCTACTCGTTAGATTGAGGAGAATACGGAGCAGTACTCTCGCTGATGATTCCATGTTCTTTGACAGAACGATATGAATTCATGAGACTGATATTCTCTGCCTAAATCACTTCTAACCTCTTGAGTTGTTGTCCAGTTTATCCTTCAGCCTCGGCCCTGAACTCCTTGAACTTCTCGAATGCTTCGTCTTTAGATTTGAGCAAGTAGATGAACACATACTTTGAGAAGTCATCGATGAAGGTTATAAAATACTTCATCCCGGCCTTTATAGAAAATTGCTTGAAGTCACAGATATCGGAGTGCGCCAACTCTAGAAGATCTGTGCTTCAATTTACCCGATGAAAGGGTTTACTTGTGATCTTCGAATGGGCATATACTTCACACTTCTCTACCTTACCCCCATATTTTGAGATAAGTCCTAGACTAGATATTTTGTGTATCCTTTTATAATGAACATATCCTAGCCTGTTATGCCAAAACTCAAGAGAATAATCAGAAAGAGCGACTACATTTATTTTATTTGACTGGTTTACAAGCTGAATTTTAAACATCCCTTCGATTTGAAAAGCCTTTTCGAAGTATGTTCCCTTTTTGGACATCACCATCTGGCCAACATTGGTGTCCACTTTTAAGCCTGTATTGCTAAGTAGGCTCCTAGTAATCAGGTTCTTGGTAATCACCGGAACATGCTTTACACCTTGAAGCGTCAGAGTGTTCCCGGAAGTGAGTTTCATCTCTACAGTCCTGATTCCCAGAACTTCAACTTGGGCCTGATTTGCCATGATAACTTTTTCAGAAGTTGGTTGTTACGTGACGAACCATTCCTTTCCAGAATAGACATGTCACATCGTACCGGTGCCTATCCACCAGTCAGAGTCAGCCCCCATAGTTGTGACCTGAGCGATCATATCAACAATGTTAGAAACCATGGAAGCCTTACTAGGCTTACCTTGCTCTGATTGTTTGGGCTTGGATTTGCATTCACTCTTGTAGTGGCCCTTCTTGCCACAGTAGAAGCAAGTCAGGTGGGACTTGGACTTCTATTGCTTGAACGAAGGACCCTTCACTTTCAGATTAGTGGAGTCCTTCTTTTTGTGATGAGAAGTCGCCTGCTTCCCCTTGAACTCTCTTGTCTACACCAAGTTGGCCTTAGCCAGTTGTTTGGACAGAGAGTCCATCTTCTGTTGAGATCACATCTCGTCCTCAACGTGGATCTCTTGTAGGAGATCTTCCAAGCTAATTCTGATGCATTCTTGCGTAGAAATTGCTCCATCCAGCAGAAAGTTTCGAGACGATCCCTCCAACGACAAACTTGTCGACGGGGGGTATTTTTTTGTCATCCTGCTTCTTGTATAACTTCAAGAATTCTTTCACCTGAGGCAGCATCGCCTTCTTGTCTTCGAAGAGCCACTTGTGGTACTTTTCGACAATAAAGATTTTAGACCTGTTCTCGTCATCTTCATAAATCTTTCCCAAAGACTCCCAGATATCTTTGGCCTTCACGTTCTTGGAATATGACTACCAGAGAATTTTCCATAGAATTAAGAATCAGTAGTTTACAGATGCTGTTTTCTCTCTTCCATTTACTCTGCTTGACATGTGCAACAGTAATAGCATCTGCAGTAGCACCTTCTGGAATCGTTGGTTCATCCTCAATCAACACATGGACTACGTCCACGAGTTGAAGATTAAGGATGATCTTTCTCTTCTAGATTTGAAAGTGTTCTCCGTCGAATTTCTCCAACTTATTAAAGCTAGTATCGATGAGAGATGCACGAGAGTTTTCCATCTTCTGATCTAGCTTTGAGATTGTTAGTCCCTTCGGCTTATTTCAGAAGAAAACTCTAGATGAGATGATTGCAGCACTTTAAGGAAGGCGCAAAAAAAAATCCTAGGTGGATTCTGGAAACAAAAAATCTAGGAAGATTTTCGTAATAGTGACAAACGAATAATCTAAAAAGATTTTTGTTATAGGAGAAAGCCTGCTGGGATGTTTAGAACACCGGTGCTCAAAGCTAGATCCGTCCACACGGTCAGCTTCCAGGAACCAGCAAGTTGAAAAGAACTTTGGAACGCTCTGCCAATCTGCTCACGTATGGACTCCTCAAAAAAAATATGAATTTTCAAGTGGCGCCGATGCAAGGGCTCTCTCTTCTTTCTGTAGAAAATTTCTTGAAGTGATCTTTTTAGTAAGGGAGAAGAGAGACTCTATATATAAGGTCACTCTGTAACTGCCTAGATCTGGAACATGCGCGATGTTTGAATGTCAGATCTGAAATTATCAGATCCGTTATCGCACGTTATGAAACAGTTCAGCCACGTCCTGCACGGAACAGCGCCTCTGAGCGCCACTGCACGTGAGCACCATATTATGCTACTGCGCACATGTGTGCGTGCGCCCAGCGCCCATTGCTTATGTGTGCATACGCAACTGCACAAGGCACGCACAGTGCGCACCTGCGCCAATCGTGCTCACGCGAACTTACGCAACACGCATGCACCAATGCGCACCTACGTCAACCACGCCCACGCGCACTTGCGCAACACGCGCCAACCGTGCCTGCACACACGCGCACACCACGCTGACGTGCTAAGTGGAAAGTGCGCCAACAAAATGCCACATTGCGCCTCATGAGACCATGAGCCCGAGTCCGAGTCGAGTCCCACCCATATGGTCAAAGTGCGCCAACGAAATTCCACATTATGCCTCATGATCCCATGAGCCCGAGTTCGAGTTGCTAAGCCCCTTCGGGGATTAGCTCCTATGGAATTAAATTGAGCTTGGCCAAAAAGCATAAATGCTGTTAATAGGTGCCTTATCCTTACCTCCATGTAAAATCACCCCATGGTCCCCTCCTTATGGTCACCACCCCATATGCATCTATCTACTCTGCAAGAGGAGTTATATTGAAATACGCATGAGTTTTTCTAGCCGATGTGGGACTAAACTTATATGGCTTGTTGAGAGCAAGCTCTCTACAAGTCAAGGAAAGACTCCAACATTCAATTTCTTGCTAAAAATATTTTGATTACAGAGAGTATGCAGTAGTAGCTGGAAAAGCAACAAAATAAATGATATGTGGTTTTGCATAAATCATATACATTTTTTCTTGTTGGAAAATCTTATGGTTACTTTTTGTTGTTGTTTAATGCTCTCATAATTAATTACTGATTTGTTGAACTAAAGCTTCAAAATTTTGTGATGCTAAACCAAATGTAAATTGTATTTTCTCCATTTACAGTATTAAGGTTTTTCTTGAGAGAACAAATACCTGTAGATGGATTGCCATTTTGCTCAAGAGAAGGCCTATGTAGAAGCATGAAAATTTTAGCAATAAAGCCTTATGCGCCCAAGCCAAACGAGGACATATGTGCCCAAGTGAACTCACATGCGCACAAGTCACCCTGTGAAGCTCTATGTGCTCAAGTCAGTGAAGCTCTATGCGCCCAAGTCATCCTGTGAAGCTCTATACGTCGAAGATAAGCTCCCCCAGAAAGAGGGCGCATAGCCCTGCTCCTGGCTATACGCCCAAACCAGAATAGCCCCTTACTTAGTCAAAGCCACAATCAAAATGTGCACCAAAGCGTACGACCACGTCAATCTCCACGAGCAGTCGTGCATCGAAGCATGCGGCCATGTCAGCACCACGATCAACCCACGACCACGCAGTTTGCATGCGCTTACATCCTATGCACCCAAAGCAAGACCATGCGCCCACATGAAAACCAGTGTATTTTCTCATGTTGGCGCATAACATCATTCTAGCTCAAGAACGACTATAAAAAGGGGTCTCATCCCTCTTCAAAACACAGAACAGAGAGCATTTTCAAGAGCCAAATTGCTGTATTTCTTACCAGTGAGCCGAGAGTTAGCAATTTTCTTAGGTTTCTCCCACTTTTGTAATCGGAGTGTCAACGGAGTAAAGGAGCAACTGTCGCTCGATCTCCATCGTCCTATTCCCCAGAATACTTTTTTGTACTTGGGGATCCTCAGCACAGGTCTCTCAGGCGTACTCGATTTGTGGTGCCTTGCGCCATTAAAGAAAAGACAGTATTTCATCTTCTTTTTGTGTGTGTCCACAAAAATGACGACTCTGCTGGGGACTACTTTTTCCTCTAACGAGAAGGTCGTGGCACAATCCGATACCGATAAAGTGGGGAGCACTCAGAAGATGCTGATCGTAAAGTTCGATCAGCAGGCGTTCGAAGAGATGCTCTCGAGGGATAGCTCTACTCACTCAAAATCAGTAAAGCTAAACAAGTCTCGCAAGACTTGGCTTCCGAAGGCGTGCTGTACATATCCTGCTAGTGTCATAGCAGATATACAACTGGAGGACTCTACAATATGGGCGCATGGCTCTGTAACAGAAGCTCCCCAAATGAAGAAGGCTCACACTATCCCGGGCTCTACTAGCCCAACTACTTCTTTCTTGTGCAACCAACAACAGAGTGTTCGACGCTCGAGACTTGGCAAAGGAAAGCACTACGTTGCCAAGAATCGGAGTGTTCGATACTCTGGGAAAACCCAGCTAGGCTCACAAACGAAGGAGGCAAAGCTGGGAGAAAATAGCGCTGATCCACCAAGCATGCGCCCAAAGCTATGCACCCAAGGGGGTGTTTGGGCGCATAACTCAAATCAGAAAGCTTCTGTCTTCAACAGACTGGCATCCAGGGTCATGTGCCCAAGGCTATGCGCCCAGGCTCGACTGATCCATACTATGCGCCCACATCGAGGAGGCTCAAACATGCTGCCAAGAAGCAGGCACCCAAAGCCAGTCTCCAAGGGCTATGCGTCCACAGCAAAAAGACAGGCCCCAACGCGTATAGCACGGGGCTGTCTTCAAGGACATCACAAAAGTTAGGTGTGGGGGTTGCCCCTGCACATAAACTAGGTCTGGATGTGCCAACTCTCCTTACAAACCCACATGCAAAGCTCAGCGATGTATGTAACATGGGTTTTAAAGTAAAACTTCCTTCCGCTGACTTACGCGACATGATAAATCATAAGAGTAAAACGAGGAAGGAAATAAAAATTCATAGTGCACATCTGTGCACTAGTATTGTCATCAACTGTTGCTGCTCCAGAGCAACAAGTGTGCCTCAGAGACAGTCCGCATTTCGACGGCTGCATTTTTCTGACGATAAAACGCCGCTGTGTGTCTTATCCAACATGGCTTCATGGGATCCCCCTTACGGAAGCCCCAATAAAAGACGGTGGACCACAAACCCAACTTTCTCTCTCAGTTCCGTAAGACGAAGAAGACTAAGTCTACCAACAGATGGCCAACAGGCTATCACGTTTGAAGGAGTCTATATGGGTACTCGGTCAAAGGCGAGATTCCGTACAGATGACGAAGACTCCTAAGCTGGGGGTAGTATTCCCTCAGAGTCTGAAGCGGATGACCTTCATACTGGGGGTAGCCTCCCAGAGGACGATGATCTCTCCGAGTCTGACGGCGACTATCTACCTCCCCTACCTGAAGATGAGGGACTCGTCAACTCGGAGACAGACAGTATCAGCACCATTTGTACTGTTTCCTCTGTTCATCCCCGCATGTTATCTACATACATGGCAGACAGAGAAAGACCTGAAGAAGCCAGTGATCAGACCGACAAATGGCTAGAGGGTCTTAAAACAGCATTCGCCAAGATCACTGATATGCTTACCAGTATCATGGCGGTTCAAGCTGCTGGGGTTGTTCCTCCACCTCAACAAAATGTCTTGGCTCACGCTAGTCTGGTTCATAACAATAACCCTCATTCACTACAAAATAAGTATCATTTCGTTGTGTCTCCCCCGAATCTTGCAAATGCTTGGGGTGGTCCTTCACCAATGACGCCCCACAACCGTTCAGCAGCCGTTTCCCAACACCTGCTTAATCAACAAGATGCAATTGATTCCCTGGTCGCCCGTCTCGACACCATCTCACAAAAAGACGAGCTTCAGAAGATGGGGATATCTCAACTTTATCCTCCTAAATAGGAGAATGCTACTTGCCCTCCTAACTACAAGCCGCTGACTCTAAATTCTTTTGACGGGTTGACTTCTCCTCGTCAACACATGACATACTTCAACACACATACTCTACACTTATCCAGGGATGATCCGTTCTTGTCAAAGCTGTTTATTAGTACCTTGTAGGGGATAGCTTTCGAATGGTTATGTAGTCTGCCTGACGGTTGTATCAATTCGTTTAAATACTTGGAGAGGTTGTTCCTCAACAGGTTTTACGAGAGTGGCATGCATGTTATTATGTCCACCCTCATCGAGACCAAGCAAAGGAGGACTAAGTCTGTCATCGCCTTCATCGAACGCTTCTGACGGCTAGCACTAAAGATGCCCTTCGGCATACCAGACTCAGAACTTATGGATACTTGTCGACATAACTTCCTTCCTACTGTAAAATTTTGTTTGGGTATACATAAGTATGATACATGGCCTACTTTTATTGGGGTCGCTGATACTATTGAAAATGACATTCCTAATCTAGAACTACTGGGGTTGAAAACACCTAAATCTGAAGACAAGGGCAAGCATCCTCAAACTATCCCTGTCCGTGGGGGTAAAAGAAAAGAAGTCCTGAAGGTCGACACTTCCAAGGGAGCCTCCAATTCTCAGGGTGCCTCCGACAAGCCTAAGGAGACCTTCTCCTTTGATGAAGACGATGTCATTACCATTTTTCACACATTGACGAAGGGTAATAAGCTGACATTACCTCCACCACGACGTCCTACAGAGGCGAACCAACTTAACGATCCCAAGTACTGTCTCTATCATCAGTACGTGCATCATTCTACCAAGGACTACATCGTCCTGAAGAAGAAGATACAACAGCTTATCGACATCCAAGTGATCAACCTCGAAGCTAAAGACAAGGTCGTATCTTCTAACATGATCTCTTTTCAGTTCTGTGACTTTTCTCCCACAGAAGTTCCAGACGGCGTGGTCCCGATCTCCAAGGCGATAATGGAAGTCGTCAACCTACCACCAGCTCGTAACTCAACCTTGGTGCCACTCACAACTGAACGTAGTAAGATCATGTGGGTCCATCCAGACCTTGTACAAGAGATGACACGAGGGTGGTATCTCCCAAAGCAAAAAGGGGCAAGAAATACAAGTCATGCCATATAGTATCTTCTCCCATCTACGAGGTTCTATCTGGCGAGACACGATCGGAGAAGACTTATCTTCGGACATACGATCTCGCACAAGAAGAAAAAGTACCTTCTCAAGCTCCTGCTACCCCTACAAGCTCAGAAGTCAGCCCGTCTAAGCCTTCAACTACCGACAAAGCCAAGCAGAAGGAGACGCGATTTGACAAGTCTCTGAAGGCGCCAGCTCCCGAAGGCATGGACCGGCCATACAACTTTGACATACCGGCACAGCTTGCTAATACACCTGCCAGGTTGTCTCTGTTCGATCTATTGCGACTCTCCAAAGAAATGCGGAAGGCCTTAAGCGAGGCATTACAACATGCTGACTCTTATCTCACTGAAGTCAAAGCCTCGCTGAAGACCCTGTCTCCTGTTCCCACTGCCACAGTACTATGGAAGTGGTGCTCAACATCACCTTTTCACAGGAGGACATGCTACTCAAAAATAATCATCATAATAGACCCTTGTACTATACAGGATATATCGGGTTGATCAAGGTGGACCGCATGCACATCGATCCAGGATCCTCCCTCAGCATCATCCTTAGAAGTTTGCTTTAAATTCTAGGAATCCCTCTGCACAAGCTATCTGCAACTAATACAACTATCATGGCTTTCAATGCTGGTCGAAGCCACCCGCTGGGCAAGATCCGTCTCAAGTGCCAGATCGGTGATCTCTAAACGGAGGTTTCTTGCTATGTGATCGATGCTAATATATCCTACAACGTCTTGTTGGAATGTCCATGGATACATGAGAACATGATCGTTCCTTCCATGCTTCACCAGTAGTTCAAGTACGTCAACAGCGACGGTGTCGTGAAGACGGAGTTTGCCGATGTCGATCCTTTTAAGGTCATCGAAGCCTACTATGGAGATTCGGTACTTTACCAATCTTAACCCTCCAAGGATGATGGCAACAAAGCTGACAATGAAGCTGAAGCAAGTTCATCCTCCAATGATAGTCCCCTAATTATTCGAGTCAAAGGACGTACTACTCCAAAAAGTACTCCGAAGCCTCTCACAATCTGGGTAAAAAAGAAGATCCCTGACAAAGTCAAACCATTGACCATCACTCTCAGCAAGACACCCCGGGAGGAACCTGCTAATGTCTGTCCTCCCAATTCTAAAGAATTACCCTACGTAGTGAACTTGGCCAAGACTATGGCTCCTCTTCCAGATGATGACCCTCTCAATGAGTATATCAATACTCATAATAATATACCTTCAGGGGATGATTTTATCCCTGAAGAAGGACTTGCATATTTTCTTAGTAAAGATTTATCTTTGAATTACTCTGATGTCTATCAATCTGTAAACCACTACATAGATACGATATACGCTCTAGAGCACGACATATAACCACACTTCTGCATGTCAGTCATGATGCCTCACCTGCGGGAAAAAGTTTACCCAGAAGATATCTACTACTTCATCGTTCTAGCCAGAAAGAAGGATGAAGACCTAATCATCTTCGGTCGTATAATTTGCGAGAGAAAGTTCGTTCCGGACTCTACTTCTCCCAAACACAACATGGAAGCTGACTATGACTCTGGAAAAATACAACTTTTCTGGTATAGTTGGCAGGCCAAGAATATCATCCAGAACATGGGATATGAAATCAAAAGTGACCAGGGGCTAAATTACGGCCGGGGACGACGGTTGCCAATACGACACTTTGCTCCTTCCGGCAAACCCGAGAACTACTATCGTAGAAACGGTGTTGGTTTGGGTTATGTCACTCCTCCAACAACTCCCGAAATATCTGATGATGAAGCAGATCGTTGTTCTCATTCTTCTGATTCCTCCCTCTGGTACTCAGACTCCAGCATTGGCGACATGTTCAAAGCAACTCTGTCCGTCAACATGGTTTCCGTTGACCAAATTATGAACGATGTCCAATCAATCGAGCTTGAACAATAGGCTCAAAAGATGGATAATAGGTGGGAACTATGCTTCGAACAACGTGAACCACCTACCGAAGACGAAGTCATCCAAGTCAATTTAGGAGATGAATCATCTTTTAAACCAATCTTCATCAGCAAAAGTCTATCTGGCGATGAACGCCAATCTCTTATATAGCTTATAAGAGAATAATTGACGTCTTTGTATGGAGCTATGAAGACATGCGAGGCCTGGACCCTAAAGTCGCCATGCACCGCCAGAATATTTCGTCTAAAGCTAAGCCAGTGAAGCAGCAACAACGACGATTCCGACCAGATGTCATGGAGGCCATCGAGAATGAAGTCAAAAAGCTCATTGTCAGTGGATTCATTCGCAAAAAACAACACCCTGACTGGGTTGTCAACATCGTTCCAATCATGAAAAAGAACGATAAATTTCGAGTCTGTATCGATTATCGTGATTTAAAATCTGCATGCCCGAAAGATGAGTTCCCTCTACCGATCACCGACGTAATGATCGATAATACTTGCAGCATCGAGCGGATGTCCTTCATGGATGGGTTCTCAGGCTACAACCAGATCAAGATGTTCCCCGACGACGAGATGCACACATCTTTTCGAACACCGTTGGAGGTATACTACTATACAGTGATGCCCTTCGGATTAAAGAATGCAGGGGAGACATACCAGCGAGCCATGAACACAATATTTTATGAACATTTCAATAAAACAGTGGAGTGCTACGTAGATGATATTGCAGTTAAAAGTCATCTTAAGGGCAACCACCTCCAAGACTTGAGAACGGTGTTCGAACTAATACGTGCGCACCAACTCAAGATGAATCCAATCAAGACTTTTCTGGGAGTCTCCAGTGGCAAGTTCCTTGGTTTCGTCATCACTTCAAAGGGTATACATCTTGACCTGGAGAAAGTGAAGGCTATCCTCGATATGCATCCTCCAAGAAACCTCAAAGAGCTACGCGGACTGCAAAGAAGGCTAGCCTACATCAGACGATTCATTTCGAACCTTTCTGGAAGGTGTCAACCATTCACTCAGCTCATGAAGAAAGGCGTATCTTTTGTCTGGATTGAACAATATCAACGCGCATTCGACGACATCAAGAAGTATCTTACAAGCCCTCCAGTTTTTGTAGCTCCAATAATGGGGAAGCCTTTCTTACTATATGTCCGCGCTATGGACCATTCTCTTGGTGCCCTCTTAGCTCAGAAGAATGAAGGCGGCCATGAACAGGAAATCTACTACCTCAGCCGCACAATAGTGGGTGCCGAGCACAGATACACACTCGTGGAGAAGGAATGCCTTGTACTAGTATTTGCCATCCAGAAGACATGCTACTATGTGTCTGGGCAGAATATCTACAACATATCTAAAGTCAATCTTCTCAGAATACTCATGACTAAACCGGGTTCTCTTAATTCCCGTTTAGCTACTTGGGCAATGCTATTAACTCCATACGATATGCTCTTCGTTCCCCAGAAGGCAGTAAAAGGCCAAGCATTAGCTGATTTCCTAGTAACTCATCCGGTGCCAGAATCTTCTAAACTCTACGACGAAATCTCCGATGAAGTAGTGGAGTCTAACACTGCAACTAAAGAAATCCCCATTCGGCGAATGTTCTTTGACGGTGCATCAAGAACAGAACCCGAAGGAAATATTATGGCTGGAGTAGGCGTCGTGCTCGTGTCACCTGATCATCTGGTTATACATCGTACATATTCTCTCGTAGAACCATGCAACAACAACGTGGTCGAATATAATGCCCTATTAATCAGCCTGCAACTGGCAAAACAACTGGGAGTTGACTATCTAGAAGCTTACGGTGATTCCAAGCTAATAGTTAGTCAGGACCGAGGGGATTATGAAGTTCGTCATGAAGATCTCATCCCCTATCACAGAGAAACAATCGAGTTGGCATCTACTTTTGTTGGATTCTTCATCGAGTACGTGCCTCGACTACAGAATATAGAAGCAGATGCTCTAGCCGATCTTGCTGCTTCCTTGATCGTCCCCTCCAATACCAGCAGTCGATCACAGTGTCTGGTCAAAAACTATTCTGTGTAAAAAATGCCTTACATATTCATCACAATTACACAACAGAAATAAACATCGATGTTAAAGACTGGAGATTTCCTTTCATAGACTACGCCGTCTATGGAATCCTCACCGAGGACCCAAAGGAAGCAGTATCTATCTAAAGGCGATCCCTTAGATTTTACTACGACAAAGATACCAAGATGTTGTACTGACGCTCTTATGACAGGTTACTGTTATGATATTTATCAGACACAGAAGCCAAACATGCACTCCAGGAGGCTCATAACGGAGTTTGCGGTACAAATCAACCAGGCCCCAAATTACAAGATCGCCTCAAACGAATGGATTATTATTGGCCCACAATGATAGCAGATGCTGTTAAATATGCAAGAAAGTGTAGGACCTATCAGTTCTACACCGATTTTATTTATCAACCTTCAGAGTTTCTACACCCGACGGTAGCTTCTTGGCCGTTTGAAGATTGGGACATGGACGTCATAGGACCAATCAGCCCGCCATCTTCCAGAGGACATCGCTTCATCGGAGCCATAGCAGATTACTTCTCCAAATGGGCAGAAGCTATACCACTCACCGAAGTGAAGGCGTCAAACGTGATCAGTTTCATCAAACATCATGTTATCTACCGCTTCGGCCTACCTCGCAGGATCATCCATGATAATGGTCCATAATTCGTAAGCCATATATTCTATCGGTTCTGCAATAGGAATCGAATCCAGAATGTAGCCTCTACTATCTACAATCCAGCGGCTAACGGGCTAGCAGAAGCCTTCAATAAAATAATCATAAAACTTCTCAAAAAGTTTGTGTCTTCAAACAAGCACGATTGGAATGAGAAGCTCGGCGAATGTCTATGGGCCTATCGTACAACGGTCCGGACTCCAACAGGTAGTACGCCATTCTCCCTGGTTTATGGGAGCGAAGCAGTTCTTCCCCTGGAAATTTAGATTCCTTCTCTTCGAGTAGACTTAGCCAGCGAGTTGACTACCGAAGAAAGCTATTGTTTGCGTCTACAGGAGCTTGAAGCACTAGACGAAAAATGTTTGTTAGCTCAGCAGCATATTGAGCTATACCAAGCACGTCTTTCTAGAGCCTAGCTTCAACAAAAAGGTGAAGGAAAGAGTCTTCCAAGTCGGTGATCTAGTCTTAGCAGTGAGAAGACTAATAGTCATGACACACAAAACGAAAGGAAGATTTTAGCCTAAATGGGAGGGTCCTTTCATTATAGAATCAGTATATTCTAACGGTGCATACCGACTAACCAAGCCTGATGGTGACTTGCTCATGATGCCTATCAACGGTAAGTTCCTAAAAAAATACTATGTGTAACCTTTTTTACATAATGTTCACATATGTTCAGTCATATAAATGTACAATATGATGTTTATGTGATTCAAAAATTATCTAACTATTATCCGTATTTCAAGAGTCTTGAATACACCTTGGATAATAGGTCCTCTAAAATATTTCTCCAGTAGAATCATTCCCGTTTTCGACTCTGTCCAAACTCGGTTTGACGAAAACAAGTCACGTCCCTATTACCTCTGAATTTTTTTCCAATAATTATTTCTCTAGTGGAATGATTAAGAAATGTTTTGCCATGTCCATATAACCTCTGAGCAAAGCATTCATCAAGGATAATCACGTCCATACTACATCTGAATTATCCACTTCCACCTAACGTTATATATATTTCTACGTCTATACTACCTCTGGTCAGATATAGAACATCCACTGCTATTACGTCCATATTACGTTTACTTGCAGCTTCGTTCAACTTATTATCTATATTCAAAAAAACTTGAATATAAAACGGATAATAGGTCCACATCAAAATTCTCCAGCGGAATATCCACCAGAAATATCCTTGCTACGTCCACATTACCTCTAGTTCTGATATTTCACAAAACCATATTCACTTTGAAAAGATTCTTTATTCTTCACTTGAACGTCTATCAAGAGATAGAAAAAAGGTACAAGATCCGGGACGGCTGGAAGAAAAAAAAGATACAAAGAATCTAAGGGATACATAGGCGATTGATGTTGTCCCTTAGAGCCATGATTTCAGCTTCAGACTTCACGGTAGCTCGACGGCGCGCCTCTTCTTGACGAGCAGCTTCATCCTCGAAAAGGATCAGACTCAGATGCTCTCCCTCCAACTTCGCCAGCTGTTCTTCTAGATGGGCAGAAGTGGTGACGGTCACGGCAACCTGAGCCAAATAATCCTCTTGTTCAGATGTTGCCGCCCTAAAGTCAACTTCCAATTGAGCGATCTCGTTCTGGATCTGCGCAATATGATTATACTTTTTGATAATTTGTGCAGCTAGTTTCTTCTTTGAGGCAGCACGCGCCTCACTTACAGCATTGAACTGGCCATACTGGTCAGCTAATTCGCTGATCTCTTGAACGAAGGCATCCTTCCTCGCCTGGAAAGTAGCCTTCTCCTCTGCGAGAGCCGTGATCAAAGCCTCGTCTTCTGTGCAAAACAGCAACGTCGGGTTCCGCTGTTTGGCATCTCGGAACCTAGCCACTTGACCCTCCAGGTCATTCAGAACTTTCCACAGAGTATTGGTCCGCTCTTCATAGCCGACAATGCTCTCGAGGGCCGCCAGTTGGCATTCGACAACAGTCTTCATAGGGTCAAAGGCAGCATTCTGATTCAAGGCTCCAGGAACTTCACTTTCAGTACAGAGTAGACAGCTTTGATGACTTCCTGGGCCATCTTATCGTCTTCAGTGATGGTCGTCGGGAGGAGGCTTGGAAAGTTTCTTCCACTCCAGGAAGCGATACCTGGCAAGAAGACGAACCTGACAAAATATATATATATATATATATATATATATATATATACATCAGTAACCAAAAAAAGGGAAAAAAATCGAATGAGTTATAATTTTGTACCTTCGGCTTGCTCAACTCCAGCCTGGGCTACACCATCAGTCTTGGCTTTAGGGAAACCAAGAGCAGGCCTAGAATGTTCAAGAAGAACAATATCAAGGCCCTGAGCGGCATCAGGAAGGATATCTTCCACAATCTCAGCCAAAACAGGAGCAGATTCAGCAATACCCCCCTCAGCAGGCTGTTTAACCTCTCCTTCTGTAGCCGATACCGGCTCACTAACAGCTCCTCCTGTACCAAAAAAATTAGAGGAGTCGGGGACAACTTCTGTCCCTTCCCCAATGCCCAAGACTATCTTCGCGAGGGGTTCCTTCCCCTTGTCTACAAGGGAACAAACAGTCGTGGTCAGCCTCACGAGGAGCACGCAAAATCGAAGTCGAAAAATCTCATCCGAAGAGATGCACAAAGATAACGTACCCGCAGGAGGATGAGCCGATTGGACTTGATTCTCGTCTAACTCTTTTATCGTAGCTCCTATTGCAGACGTATCCTCCAAAGATATTTCGTAGGAGGGACTAATCTTTTGATCGCCGTCATGGTCAGGGCCTTCGCCCTGATCTTCCCGTAGCTCAAGTCTTACAGCTGAAGAAGATCCGCCCTCATCCATCGATCGAAGAAGGGCAGGAGACATTGTCGTCACGTCCACCTCCTCAGATAAGGAGGCACCTGCCTCAGCTTCAAATTCAGGGTCCTGTGCAAAGGACAAACGTAAAGGTAAGAAAGCTTCTAAAGGCTTGACCAAAACGGCTATGGAGTCTAGGAAGGGATCTACCTTCCGAATAGTAATGGCCTGCGACGTCGTTCCTCCTCTTCCAGTTTGCTGGGAGGACCTCCTCAAGGGAGGCGAGCCAGCACCTACTTCCTTGGCTCTCCTCAGGGCGACAGTTTTCTTCTTCCGCTTTAAAGTTGGCTCTTAGGCCAATTCAGTTGAAGCTTTCCTCTTCTGAGGAGGATTAAGAGGAGAAGAATCATCATCTTTCGTGTCCTCCTTTGGAGGCACTGTTGGCTCCCTAAGGGTGGCTTTGCCTGCGGTACAATGGCTGGCTTCACGGTGGAAACAACACTCTCCTTCCTACGGCCCTTCGGTACCTTTTTCGCGTGAAGGGGGACAAACCGAGTCCCCAATATCAAGCTCTGTTCACGATCATACCGGGGATGAAAATTATTGATTTGAACATAAAATTTGGCAGCATCTGTCACGCCCCGAGTCGGCAACGTTCGTCCCCGATGTTAATTTTGTCGATTCGATCGTCCTCGCTAAGGCGTGATGCCGTACGAGCCTGGAGTTGCGCTCGTGCAAGGCAAGATGACAAGTTCTCAAACGGTTATCTTTTATTTTGATATTAATACGCCAAGTCGAAACTTCATAAATTACATCAGAATATAAGATGCAGTATAGGAAGATAGAAATACTTTTCATTCATAGCTTGCAACGAAGTGCAAGTCATAATTTACATTTGATGCCGTTGCGGCTACATTGATTGAAAACAGAAAGAAAATACAATCGACAAGTTGTCTGAACTACGCTTGTCGTCCCATACATTCGCCCCTTTATACATAAGCCGTCGACTTGAATTGGCTTCAAAATACTTCAGTATAGGAAGAGCTTCAAAACGCCTCTCCGTAATACAGCTTCGTTTTAGGTTGGAGTACCCGCCGTACCTGGGGAAATTGGGGGAGGGGATTAGCACACATGCTAAGTGGACGAGACGAACCAACTCGTCTAAACCGACTCTGATTGTTAGGATAGGCATGCTTTAGAGTTGTCTTTCTATTAGAACTAAATGACTTCAGTTCATATTCGATAGCCATCTTTGAGTATTAAAGCATACAACATAACATCGCAGTTTATCATATTTCTTACCACGGCCGTGCTCGTCCCTGCATGAAAACAGAGATAATATTTACACCTGCATAAGACAATAGGTGAGCATGCAACTATCTTATATGCGGTCATTGGTGCTACGCACCACTAGGGACTTAGTCGAAGTTGGCATGCGACGCAACCCGTTCAGCCTAGGTTGCAAGCCTTACTAAAGGTCCCGCATGCCTCGCGCCGAAGCACGATAAATTATTCCCCCTAGGACGAATCGGTTCCGATGCCCCCGATACCGTTTCGAGGAAAACGAACTTGTGCACAAGCTGTCCATGACCATGCCTATGTGCGAATAGTTTCATATATGCGAACAGTTTTGTATAGCGCGGATAGTATCGAACGACATTATCATTTCTCGCAACTCATGCAACGATTCATTTTCCCCAAAGCCGTACACCGATTTAGCGTCCCGTGGGCACCAAATTGTCCGAGGCATCATAACCCATGATCGATATTTCATAATATTTTGCAGCAGATGAAATAGTCTATCTTTTTACTAGAACCTTAAACTTTTCCAGTTATGTGAGAAACTTGTATTTTTTCGAGTAGATTACTCAAAATCGATACGTTTTTCCCGAGTTCTTGACTTAGTGGATTAGCATGCAATTAACTTGGCATCGTTCGATTTGAATAAATTCGAAGCAAGGAATAAGTTTGCGGGACAGAATAGAAAAGAAGGCCGAATCACCCATCGATTACTTTGCTTCGTGCCGATCGTCCAAGCGCTACGCGACGTCAATCCTTAGTTACGCGAGCTCCTGCAATGGCACCAACGCTTTGTTAGAATTCTTTCTTTTCCTCTTGCATCGAAATTGTAATTACATCTATGAAAACGACGCGAAAGCACTTCATCAAGCCCAGCGGCAAAGCTCCAAGAAAACCATACAGCGGTCCGGTCCCGTCGAAGGGACTCTTATAGAGAGCTCACTCGCCGAGACGCAGCCCGCTGCATCTATGACTTATTCCAACAGAAGTCGTTCCATTAGTTGGATCGATTCTCGTAACTTCCGTCCAAATCGATTTGAATCAATGTCGCAAGGCGTTAACGTTTACCAAGCTTAGCGATCGAGTCAGATGACCATCTAAGTTTCCGACCGATCTGACTCGGCGCTAGCATATTATGAAGTTTCGTCGCCTATCGAAAGCGGGGCGCTACATAATATACCACTAAGAAAAAGTTTCGTCCCGAAACTTAAGAACAAGGGTCTGACCTTAATTTAGACAAACAACGCGGGGGTACTTCTCTTTCATCTCTGCCTCCATCTCCCACGTCGACTCCTCGACTGAATGGTTCCGCCAAAGCATGCGGACCAAGGACATCGACCGATTTCGCAGCACCTTTTCCTTGCGGTCCAAAATTTGAATAGGCTCCTCCGAGTAAGACAAGTCAGTACGTAGCTCCAACTGATCGAAGCTGACCACATGACTTGGATCGTGCATGTATTTTCGAAGTTGTGAAACGTGGAAAACATCGTGCACATCAGCTAAGGCAGGAGGTAGTGCGATCCGATAAGCAACCGTCGCAACTCGCTCAATGATCTCGAAGGGGCCTACAAATCTCGGGCTCAACTTGCCTTTAACGCCGAACCGCATCACACCGCACATGGGCGTTACTTTTAGAAACACATGGTCCCCGGCCAAGAACTCTAGCGGTCGCCGACGAAGATCTGCGTAGCTCTTTTGCGACTTTGTGCGATGCGGAGTCTATCTCGAATCAAGCGGACCTTTTCGACGGCCTGCTCCACCAGTTCCGGTCCAAGCACTTGTCGCTCTCCGACTTCATCCTAGCATATCGACGAACGGCACTTCCTCCCAAAGTGTGCTTCGTATGGAGCCATCTGAATGCTCAACTGATAACTGTTGTTATACGCAAACTCCGCAAGCGGCAAATACGTATCCCAACTAGTCTTTAGGTCGATCGCACACAGACGCAACATATCTTCTAAGATCTGGTTGACCCTCTCCGTCTGACCGTCTGTTTGGGGATGGTATGCCGAACTAAAGTTCAGTTTGGTCCCCATCGCCGCTTGGAGGCTCGTCCAGAAACGCGATAGGAATCGCCCGTCTCTGTCTGAAATTATAGAGGTCGGTACCCCGTGCAGTCGAACAATCTCATTGACGTAGATTTGTGCTAACCGATCGACGCTCCATCCTACTTTAATTGCGATGAAGTGAGCCGACTTGGTCAATCTATCAACAATGACCCAAATCGCGTCATTCCCCCGCGGCGTCTTCGAAAATCCCATAATAAAATCCATCGAGATATTATCCTATTTCCACTCGGGAATGGAGATGTTCTGCAGCTCGCCGCCGGGCCGTTGGTGTTCCGCCTTCACCTGCTGACACGCCATGCATTGCGATACGAATGTAGCTACGTCTTTCTTCATACCGTGCCACCAAAAGTTTGTGCGCAAGTCCTTGTACATCTTGGTGCTTCCAGGATGTAACGAGTACTTTGCATAGTACGCCTCTGTCAGAATTTCTTTTCTGAGTTCGGCAGTTTCCGGAATGCAGAGCCTTTCCTTTAGTCGCATCGTCCCATCTCCGTCTTCCGCAAAATCAGTCGCCCTTCCCGTTGAAATCAGCTCGCATATTTTCTTTAGGAATGAGTCGTCCCCCTGTGCGGTCTTTATCTTGCTAAGCAGGCTCGATCCTAACTTCAGTTGAGCTAGGTGCAGGTGTCGATACTCAATTCCGAGTTCGATACCTATTTCTTTAAGGTCTCGCTTTATCTCCTTGTTTATGGCCAGTGTTCCCATAAACATTCTGCTGAGTGCGTCGGCCACCACGTTTCCCTTGCCCGGTGTATACTCGATCGTTAGCTCGTAATCTTTTATGAGTTCGAGCCAACGTCACTGTCGTAGGTTGAGCTCCCATTGTGTAAATAAGTACTTTAGGCTCTTGTGATCTGTGTAGATTCTGCATGCCACACCATAGAGATAGTGCCGCCATAACTTCAATGCAAAGACGATCGCCGCCAATTCTAGGTCGTGCGTCGGGTAGTTTTTCTCGTGCTGCTTCAACTGCCGTGAAGCGTAGGAGATGACTTTGTCTCTCTGCATGAGTACACACCCGAGGCCAGTTCCCGATGCGTCGCTGAATATCTGAAAGCCTTTTGGACCGTCTGGAAGTGCAAGGATTGGAGCTGAGACGAGCCGTTGCTTCAACTCTTGGAAGCTGGATTCACAGTCGTCGTTCCATTCAAATACTACTCCCTTCTGGGTGAGGCGAGTCAGAGGCGATGCTAGTTTTGAGAAGCTTCGCACGAATCTACGATAGTAGCCCGCTAAGCCCAGAAAACTCCGAATGTCGCTAGCCGAGGCAGGTCGTTTCCAATCCACCACCGCATCAATCTTCTTTGGGTCCACCACGACACCTTCAGCAGAGATTACATGCCCGAGGAATGTCACGCTACTTATCCAGAACTCGCACTTACTCTGCTTGGCGTACAATTTATTTTCACGCAGAATCTGCCGCACCGTCTTCAAATGTTTCGCGTGCTCTTCTCGATTCTTTGAGTAGACAAGGATATCGTCGATGAATACGACTATAAATTTATCTATTTGAGGTCGAAAGACTCGGTTCATCAGATCCATAAATGCGACAGGGGCATTAGTCAAACCGAACGGCATGACGAGGAATTCGTAATGACCATATCGAGTGCGGAAGGCAGACTTCGATATGTCGTCGGACTTGATCTTCAACTGATGATAGCCTGAACGAAGATCGATTTTTGAAAATATTGCCGCACCTTGCAGTTGGTCAAACAAGTCGTCGATTCGCGGCAAAGGATACTTGTTTCGCACAGTCGCCTTGTTGAGTTCCGATAGTTGATGCATAGCCGCAACGACCCATCCTTCTTCTTCACGAACAGTACGGGAGCTCCCCACGGAGAGACGCTAGGACGAATAAATCTGCGGTCTAGCAACTCTTGTAATTGCACCTTCAGCTCCTTTAGTTCTGCTGGAGCCATTCGGTAAGGCGCCTTTGATATCGGCCGTGTATCCGGAAAGGTGTCGATGCTGAATTCAATTTCTCGATCCGACGGCATCTCGGGCATCTCGTCAGGAAAAACGTCAGGAAAATCTGCCACAACATCAGTCTGCATTGTGTTTGTATTATCCGTCCGCGTATCTCGAACTGATGCCAAGTATCCCGCACAGCCGGAACGCAGCATACGCCTTGCCGAGATTGCCGACACCATCATCGCCGTCTTCGAGGCCGTACCGCACGAATATGAGAACTCTGTCTCGCCAGGAAGGCAAAATACCACTCTCTTCTCCGTGCACTCGATCGTTGCACGACAAGCGCCCAACCAATCCATGCCCAGGATTATGTCGTAATCTTTGATGTCTAGCACGACGGCATCCAAGGATAGATATCTTCCTCCGACGCAAATGTGGCCATCCCTACAAATAAAGTTCGCAGGCATATCGACTCCCGACGGAGTGCTAACGCTAATATTTATATCTAGTGATTGCATGGTTATTTTATTTTCTTTCGCAAAATCAGCAGATATAAAGCTATGCGTCGCACCCGAATCGAATAGGACTCGTGCAGGTATACTTTTGTAGAGTAATATACCTGTTACAACAGTATCGGACGCGTACGCCTCGTCCCGAGTTAAGGCATAAACTCGGCCTTGAGCTCCGTGGCGTTGGTTCTGCTGGTTGACAGACACCGCATTTGTGCCTTGCAGTATCGACGCTTTATGCGGATTCGGAACATTCCTCGGCGGGTTTTGTTGATTCGACTTCCCCGCCTGACAATATTGACTGAAGTGGCCTAGCTCGCCACACTTGAAGCATGTTCTCAGTCTACAATCGGGTGCTCGGTGCCCACGCTTGCCGCATCTGTTGCAATTTACTGCGACAAAGTGACCACGATTTCCAGATGTGTTTGGACGCTTTGGTACTCCCGATCCTCCAGCGTCATTAGGACGCATGTTGAAGTTGTTGCGAACGACAGGCACGGCCCTTTGTGACATACGGCCGAAGATTCGCTCACTATCAAGTGCGGCTTCGTAGGATTCACGATAAGTTTGCCATCGTTGGTTCATGACGTCCCTACACAGTTCTTCGTTGAGGCCTTGCTGAAAACGCTCGTACCATTCTTCTTTGTTGGGCAGGAAGGCACCGGCAAATTTTGCAAGTTTCGAGAAGCTTGCATCATAATCTTCCACAGTCATATTCCCCTGCCTCAGCATCATGAACTCATCTGCCTTCTGTCGATGGATGGTGCGAGGAACGTACTGCTCAAGGAAGGCTGTCTTGAACATTTTCCAAGAAATCTTTTTGTTGGAATCGGTTTCACAGATCTCTTATTTCTTCGCCGCCCACCAGTCATGTGCTCTAAGTTATAACTGCAGCGCCGCACAGGCCACCCTCTGGGACCCTTCGATGCAGAGGAGATCGAACAAGTCCTCCATCTCTGTGAGCCATCCTACTATCACGTCAGGCTCTGCTCGGCCGTTGAACTTTGGCGGGTTCATTTTGCGAAACTCCTTCACTTTGAACATAGAAGGAGAGTTCATCATTTGCGGGGAGCCTTCTTCCTCTTCGTCTTCTTCTTGATCACCTTGCTTTTCCTCGGGCTCTTCGTCCGTCGTCTTGGTATTGCCCGCCATTCTGCTCACTATCTGAGTCAGGGCATTCATCTGTCTTTGTTGCGTCTCAAATTGAGCTTTGAATTGTGTCTGAAGCTGCTGCTGCTGCAGTTCCATCAACTGTAGCATCTTCTGCATAGTCGTCTCGCTAGGCTCGGTGATTTTTGTGCTCGACGTACTATCTACAGTTTGGGTTGTTGGGCCGGCGATTTTTTTATCTCGCTTAGTCATTCCTACAAACAGTGTAAACCCGTTAGTATTTTTCAAAAATATCTACGGGCTTACCTATATGGAACTTGTATTTCACGCAGCATGCCGACAAGCATTCAATCAAGCCATCGCAACGGACATTCCAACAATGAAACATATTTCGAAAATCCGAGGAAACATAACTGAGCTCTGATACCAATTTGTCACGCCCCGAGTCGGTAACGTTCGTCCCCGATGTTAATTTTGCCGATTCGATCGTCCTCGCTAAGGCGTGATGCCGCACGAGCCTGGAGTTGCGCTCGTGCAAGGCAAGATGACAAGTTCTCAAACGGTTATCTTTTATTTTGATATTAATACGCCAAGTCGAAACTTCACAAATCATATTAGAATATAAGACGCAGTATAGGAAGATAGAAATGCTTTTCATTCATAGCTTGCAACGAAGTGCAAGTCGTAATTTACATTGGATGCCGTTGCGGCTACATTGATTGAAAATAGAAAGAAAATACAATCGACAAGTTGCCTGAACTACGCTTGCCGTCCCATACATTCGTCCCTTTATACATAAGCCGTCGACTTGAATTGGCTTCAAAATACTTCAGTATAGGAAGAGCTTCAAAACGCCTCTCCGCACTACAGCTTCGTTTTAGGTTGGAGCGCCCGCCGCACCTGGGGAAATTGGGAGAGGGGATTAGCACACTTGCTAAGTGGACGAGATGAACCAACTCGTCTAAACCGACTCTGATTGTTAGGATAGGCATGCTTTAGAGTTGTCTTTCTATTAGAACTAAATGACTTCAGTTCATATTCGATAGCCATCTTTGAGTATTAAAGCATACAACATAACATCGCAGTTTATCATATTTCTTACCACGGCCGTGCTCGTCCCTGCATGAAAACAGAGATAATATTTACACCTGCATAAGACAATAGGTGAGCATGCAACTATCTTATACGCGGTCATTGGTGCTACGCACCACTAGGGACTTAGTCGAAGTTGGCATGCGACGCAACCCGTTCAGCCTAGGTTGCAAGCCTTACTGAAGGTCCCGCATGCCTCGCGCCGAAGCACGATAAATTATTCCCCCTAGGACGAATCGGTTCCGATGCCCCGGATACCGTTTCGAGGAAAACGAACTTGTGCACAAGCTGTCCATGACCATGCCTATGTGCGAATAGTTTTATATATGCGAACAGTTTTGTATAGCGCAGATAGTATCGAACGATATTATCATTTCTCGCAACTCATGCAACGATTCATTTTCCCCAAAGCCGTACACCGATTTAGCGTCCCGTGGGCACCAAATTGTCCGAGGCATCATAACCCATGATCGACGTTTCATAATATTTTGCAGCAGATAAAATAGTCTATCTTTTTACTAGAACCTTAAACTTTTCCAGTTATGTGAGAAACTTGTATTTTTCTGAGTAGATTACTCAAAACCGATACGTTTTTCCCGAGTTCTTGACTTAGTGGATTGGCATGCAATTAACTTGGCATCGTTCGATTTGAATGAATTCGAAGCAAGGAATAAGTTTGCGGGACAGAATAGAAAAGAAGGCCGAATCACCCACCGATTACTTTGCTTCGTGCCGATCGTCCAAGCGCTACGCGATGTCAATCCTTAGTTACGCGAGCTCCTGCAATGGCACCAACGCTTTGTTAGAATTCCTTCTTTTTCCCCTTGCATCGAAATTGTAATTGCATCCATGAAAACGACGCAAAAGCACTTCATCAAACCCAGCGGCAAAGCTCCAAGAAAACCATATAGCGGTCCGGTCCCGTCGAAGGGACTCTTATAGAGAGCTCACTCGCCGAGACGCAGCCCGCTGCATCTAGGACTTATTCCAACAGAAGTCGTTCCATTAGTTGGATCGATTCTCGTAACTTCCGTCCAAATCGATTTGAATCGATGCCGCAAGGCGTTAACGTTTACCAAGCTTAGCGATCGAGTCAGATGGCCATCTAAGTTCCCGACCGATCTGACTCGGCGCTAGCATATTATGAAGTTCCGTCGCCTATCGAAAGCGGGGCACTACAGCATCATAGCACAAATGGTTCTCAGGCTTATCCAAGGGTAGAATGAAGACTGCCCTCGTGCACCAAGCATTGTAGTACATCCAAGCACATGCCCCATCATTTAAGCTGCCTATCGACTCCAAATATGGGCTAGTATTTCTAAAAAGGAACTGGCTGTAGCCAAACTGTCGTATGAAACGGCTCGACAGATATGGCTCCAGATAGGCATGATTCCTGTTTCGGAGCACCAGATGTGATGGTCTAATGGACTGGAGCCAGTGAAATGCCCCAGCAGTCAAACTAGTAGCATGAACTTCCTCATCCACTAAGATATCTTCCGCATCATCGCTGTCGGATGGAGGGGATACTCTGAAAAACTCATAGTTCTGCAAGAAGCCTAAAGTCTTTCTACAGGCGGGTACACCGGTGACGACCCAATCTTGATCACGAAATCTACGAAGAAAGACATCTCCCGCCAAAGAATCCGTCACCAGTCCAGCATTCATCAGGGTAGGACAATACAGTAGAAGCCACCCCATCAGGAAATGATACGGAAGTTCGGTCCGGGCGAAGTTGGCCCTGCCGTCAGAAGTCATCGCATTCCTAACAAAGTCCCACAGACCTCGTCCAGTGGCACAGACCATTGCGAAAAGCAATACAAGACGGTATTCAAATGCCAGATTTATAGCCGGAAGTATCATACCCTGACTTATTCTCTTAATGGACCCCGAACCTCTAGGGACTATGCAGTCACGAAGACAGATCATTAAGAAAGCTGCCAGCACAGCTTTCTCCGACAATGGATATTCGGCTTGACGGAAGTAGTGGCCAATCGGAGATTCAGGATCATCACTGTCCTCAGTATCTGCCGTATCATAATCCGTCATCCGGGCTTCCATATCGGACTTGGTTATTGGTTTTAAGAACGAAAAGGAGGCCGCATCTTCCCATTCTCCTTGAACGAAGATGTAGCTCATCCAATCTCTCGTGTGGGGATTGGCCCTCTCGGTCCTCCCTTTTTTATTAATCCTATGATAGATAAGGAGGTGGCAGAGCAATTTCTTGTATACATTATTCATCTCAGAGTTTTTATTCTCCAGATCTCGGAGCTCTTCATCACAAGGCACGTACTCTTCATAGGGCTCCGTCCCCCAGGGAAGCTTCGATACTTCCTGTATCTCATGGAGAGCCAATCCCATCTTCCCACCCGGAGTAAAGAAGGTACAAGTGTGAAGGTTATATAACTCTGCCAAAGGGACAAACATTGGCCAGTTGACCCTTACACCATATTGAGTGGCCCTAATAGCATAATAAAGGCCAGCAGTCTTCAGGGTAGCTTCATACGTAGAAAGCACCCAGCCAGTGAGATTGCTCCAGAATGAAGATGGATACCTCCAGCCTTCCATCCGCATCTTCTCTGCGGGATTCGACACCTCCCTCGTCACCATCAAATTGCAAAGCGTGTCAGCGGCATAAGGATGGAGGTTAGTCGAAATGTCGTTCACTACGACACCAGGTTGCAATCCTCTCGTAGAATAAGATGTATAGCCCCGGACACACTTGAAAGTGTCATTCTTGCGATCGCCTGAGTCGAACTATATCCTTCCAGAGATAACCCCCGGGAGCTCAGGAGTCAGCTCCCACTTCATCTGTCACCGCACGACCAAGACGGTAAAAGCAGACAAAGGATATTGACGCTCCATCGATGGTAGCCATATCCTCTGATTGTTCGGACAAATCACCATTGGGTTTCTCAAGTGTATGGTCTCGCCATCTTAAAACCCCACACTATCACCAAACAGGAAGTACGACTTCTTGAAACGACGTGCCCCGCCACGCACAAACTTCTCATCGTTAATCATTTGCCCCAAGAAGGTCTTATCTTGTTCAAGTATGGCGAGTGTCCGTTCCGTAGGCTGGTTTTGACTGATCGTGGCTTGAACCTTGCTGATCATATTCGTTATGAGACTAGTACCGAGGACTTGATAAGTAGAGCCAAAAGGGATTCCTTCAAGCTCCGGGACAAACAAGTTTACTGCAAGGACAGAAGAGAAAGTCAAAAATTTGTTGAAAAAACTAAGTGCTGAAGGGCTCTTATGCACCCAAAGGACTATGCACCCAAGACAAACATGTGGGCGCATAACGTACAATAGTACGTGGGCGCATAACATGCAAATAGCATGTGGGCGCATAACATGGCAACATGTAGGCGCATAGCACACCACAGTGTTGGTGCATGACTTCTGTGGGTGCATAAGAATGCTCACAGAAGTATGTTGCCTTAGACGCATGCGTCCAGGCAGAAGAAAAGTCTGAGCATCGCAAATTAACGCCCGAGACATTGTTTTTGAGGCATAGCCTCACCCAAAATCGGGTCCTGGACTGGTGAGGATGCTGCCGTAGGAGAAAAGCCACTCAATGCAGCCCCTTGCCTTTTGCAAATCTCTTGGCGGCCTTGGGAGGCATGATTCGTTAAAGAAAGGAGAAGAAGAGTCTTTTAAAAGTTCTAAGATAGGAGAATAATGAACTTTCTCTCTCCTTCAGAGCCTATTTGTAGGCATGGGCCACTTCCTATGCGCCCACTATTTTCTATGAGCCTATCCGCCCATTGTGCGCTATACGCCCACTATAGCCTATGCGCCCACGTGAAGATCCAGCCTCTTGTATACTAAGCGACTGCCACTTGCTGACGCGGACGACGTATGAAGGATGGACCACTTTAAATTCCACCCCGATGAATCTGTCAGTTCAGATTTTTGAGGAAGATGTCAACTGTCGTCTCTCTGACAGGTTGGCAAAACGCTATGCACCCAAAAAGAGAGTCGTGCCATGCGCCCACTGCATCACAAGAAGACGGTCCATGCTTCTTTCAAAGTATTTCGAACTCGTTCAAGTATCGAAAACTTTGAAGGGGGTCTTGTAGAAGCATAAAAATTTTAGCAATAAAGCCTTATGTGCCCAAGCCAAACGAGGACATATGCACCCAAGTGAACTCGCATGCGCCCAAGTTACCCTGTAAAGCTCTATGCGCCCAAGTCATCCTATGAAGCTCTATGCGCCCAAGATAAGCTTCCCCAGAAAGAGGGTGCATAGCCCTGCTCCAGGCTATGCGCCCAAACCACAATAGCCCCTGACTTGGTCAAAGCTACGATCAAAACGTGCACCGAAGCATACGGCCACGTCAGTCTCCACGAGCAGTCGTGCACCGAAGCATATGGCCACGTCAGTACCACGATCAATCCACGACCACGCAGCTTGCATGCGCCTACATCATATGCGCCCAATGCAAGACCATGCGCCCACATGAAAACCAGTATGTTTTCTCATGTGGGCGCATAACATCATTCCAGCTCAAGAACGACAATAAAAAGGGGTCTCATCCCTCTTCAAAATACAGAACATAGAGCATTTTCAAGAGCCAAATTGCTACACTTCTTGCCAGTGAGCCGAGAGTTAGCAATTTTCTTAGGTTTTCTTCCACTTTTGTAATCGAAGTGTCAACGGAGTAAAGAAGCAACTGCCGCTCGATCTCCATCGTCCCATTCCCCAGAATTCTTTTTTATACTCGGGGATCCTCAGCGCAGGATCTCTCAGGCGTACTCGATTTGTGGTGCCTTGTGCCAATAAAGAAAAGTCGACATTTTTCTTCTTTTTGTGTGTGTCCACAGCCTAGTCAAGTTTTTTTTGATATGTTTCATACCTCATTGTCTGAAGATGACTTGTCAAATTTATTTACCAAGAATCATTTGGAAGTAATTTGTTATTGTTTCTTTTAACAAACTTGGATTGCATAACATTACCTGCTTAAAGGGGAATTTTATAGGAATTTGTTGTGAACAATGGGCAGTTGAGTACCCATCAACTGGTTAGTCATGTAACCTTATGTGAATTATGAAAAATCAGCCAGTAGACCAGTTGTCCAACCTGCTCAAATCTACCTTTGGTGCAATTTTCTAAGACAACTTGACATTTCTTTGATCTATTTGTCGCCAAAATTATTTTTTTATAAAGGAATTTACTTGGGAATGATTCTTGTGTGTAGAACCAGTGGTAGTACGAGTGTATGTTGGCACTCATTTTTTATTTCTTTATATTTTACACCAAATCCATGATTTTAAAATGAGTTGGAGGATTAGTGTCCATATGCAAACTGAAGCTTCTAGTTTTAAGCTTTATTTTGTACTGTCCATTATTTTCCTCTCTGTTGTGATGAGTATGATCCAGTCAACTATCTTCAAGAAAAAATTCTCAACATAGCATAAAGAAATTTTATATTCTTACATAATGACCTTATTCATTACCTGGGATATATTTATTTTTTGCATAACAAAAGTTTATGATGTAGTTTTCACTTTTGATGACTCAACATGGAAGAGAAGCTATCACTAGAAACCCCATTCTACGAGAAGATCAACTCCCTTACAAACTTCTTCACCCAAAATAGGAGGTCCAACAAGCAGGTTAAGTTTCATTCTCGGATTGTCCCTGTTTTAAGATCTTAGAAAAATCTTGTTCATTGTATCTTCAACTTTTGAGGGTTCTTTCTTAGTTTTATATATATATATATATATATATATATATATATATATATATATATATATATATTAATCCTGGGGCATAATTTTCAAAGAAGGTGCAAGACAGAGATCCTTGGAGGATTCTGAGAGACGAAAAACTAGTGTGTTACTTCGAAGAAGACACAAAAGATTAATTCGTAGCAGCAACAACATAAATTCCACTAACAGTTTCTGATTAGATCAGAACTGTTCTCGTTCAGAACGAATTGCAAGTGACAGAAGATAAACAGAAGCTTCTGATGAGATCAAAGAATGAAAAAGCCTGCTGGGGTGAATGATCACCTGCGCTCAAAGCTTGATTCTCCCCACACGAATAGCTTCCAGGAACCAGCAAGTTCAACAGAGAAATTTGGAACACTCCGCTCTTCTGACTCTTCGGATGGCCCGGACTCCTGCACTGAATAGCGTTGGTGCACAACTTCTTTTTTCTCTTAAACTCTCAGAAATTCGTAAGGAATTGTGTTATGAACACTTAGTCCCTGAGAGAAAGAGAAGAGAAACTTATATAGGCCCACATTGTAACCGCCCAGTTAGCAAAATGTTTGGGACGTGGGAAAAAATTATTCCGAACGTTCAGTAACTGCTCAATCGTACACTGACACGATCTGGGCCAACTGGCGCACAACGCACGCCAACAACGCCACTATGCCAATGTTGCCATCTGCTCCCATACGCACATGTGCAACACATGCACCGCACGTACCCTATGCCAACCGTTGTGCTAACAGCAGCGACAACTGCTGCACAAACTCGCAGCACCATCTGGCTGCAGCAACTAGCGTACCATCTGGCCGCACCAACTGGCGCACCATCTGGCTGTACCAATTTGCATGCCATCTGGCCATACGATCAGGCCATGCCAACTAGCGTGCCATCTGGTCGCACGATCGGGCAGCGCAAATTGGCGCGTGAACGGCTGCACAAGAGGCTCGCGCAACGAGCGCAACTTTAGTGCACAATGTGCCTAGCGACAATTCTGACGTGCTAAGTGTAAAGTGTGCCAATAAAATTCCACATTACGCCTCATGAACCCATGAGCCCGAGTCCGAGTCTGAGTCCAAGTCGCTAAGCCCCTACGGGACTTAGCTCCAATAGAATAAATTCCAAGAGCAAAAAGCATTAATGTTTTACTATGAAGTCTTATCCTTACCTCCTAGTAAAATCACCACAAGGTTACTCCTTAGGGTCACCACCCCATCTGCACATCTCAACAACATACCATCTATATATTGATATACAACTTATGAAGTTTTTCCATTGTGGGACTAAAATACTAGGCATGTGTTGAGTATAAACTCTCTACATGTTAAGAAAAAACTCCAATAATCTCTCATATATCTCGATATATAAATTTGAGTGTTTTTTATAGTAACTGTCTATCATGCATTAGGAGAGATGTCACTGAGGACTTGAATCTTCCCTCATAGGTCAAACAACAGACTAAAATACAAGAATGACTAAGCCTTGAATTATGTACCATAGTTGTAATTCTTTCCACTCATATAATGTAGTTACATGTGTTTCTGACTGCACATTAAAGATCTCATGCCAGCCTGGTTTTAGTGTATAATTTTGGACATTTATAAGTTTACCCTCAAAAGACAGCCTGATATCTCTGTCCATACACTATAGGTGAGTTCTTTATTAAAGAGACATGGCATGAAGCCTTGCGCTTTTCTTGCGGTGCTATGCCGCTATGACATGGCCTAAAGCTGAGGCATTACCCCTACCCGAAAACCTTATCGTAGTGTCATACTACAGTAGCATGAGGTCATAAGCCTCTTTGTAGTGTCAAACTATCCAGCATAAAGCCTTAGGCTCCCTTGCGGTGTTACGCCGCAACGACATGGCTTAAAAGGCCAAGGCTTTACCCCTATTCGGGTACCTCATCGCGGTGTCATGCCAATATAACATGAGGACATCCTCCACTTTCTAGTGCTGTCTACCCCTCTTTAATTTTATTATACAGCATTAGGATACCTACCTATTTGCGGTGCTACGCCGCTGTGACTTGGCTCGTAAAGCTGAGGCATTATCCCTATCTGCGAACCTCATGGTGGACTCACCCCTCTGTAGCATGGAGTTACACTCCTTGTAGTGTTGTTCTACCATGCTTCCTGTAAATCACACCAGCATTCACTCTGTCTGAGAACTCATTAAGGCGTTTAAGCCATCCTCAACACAAGATCCGTTTTCCACATAAGACATATAGTAGACAACAGTGGTTGTAGGTCTGTAACCTTTCCATGCCACAGAGGACATGTACCCACTGTTCCTGATATTTTCCCAGTTAGTGGTCCTTTATTGAACTAAAAGCTAGATGCCTAGTAGATTTCTCTTTGAACTAATAACTTTATGGCATGATTGCAATAACATAACATCAGAATGCCTTCAAGCCTATTTTACTTATGAGATCGTGCCTAGTAGATTTCTCCCAAGTTCTCCTCACTCCGAACATCAATCACTGTAATAACACCTCTCTTGATGAGATCGTGTATTGTACTGTGCTTTAGTGGCACAGTTCTCTTCTTTCCGTTGAAGAGGTCATTTGATGCCACCGTTGCAGTC
Organism: Iris pallida; assembly: GCA_029216955.1. Taxonomy (NCBI): domain Eukaryota; kingdom Viridiplantae; phylum Streptophyta; class Magnoliopsida; order Asparagales; family Iridaceae; genus Iris; species Iris pallida. The sequence continues at coordinate 9,041,263 of JANAVB010043820.1, read as the reverse complement.
GTTTGGTTGTAACAGTATATCGGAATTGCCGATATTTGTGCCCCAACCACTGGAAGATCATACATGAGCTTCCAAAGCCATTCTGCTTCCTTCGTTGTGGTATCAAATACAAAGAACTCAGATTCTATAGAGGAACGAGAGAGCATAGTCTGCTTCTTCAACTTGCACGATATAGCAGCTCTATCCATTATAAAAATAAATCCACCTGTGGACCTCTCGCTCTCCAACTCTGAGCACCAGATGGCATCACTGAAGCCTTCTACTACCGACGGATATATGCTATTGTACAAAGCAAATGTATGAGTCTTCTTGAAATATCTCATTACCTGTTTCATAGCTTTTCAGTACTCAATGCTTAGTTTGCTCGTAAAACGACTCAGCATTCCCATGGTGAAAGCTATGCCAGGCCTTGTGGCAGTAGTAGCATACATTAAACTCCCAATGATGCTTGCATACTCCAGCTGTCTGACGCTTTCTCTCGAATTAGGTTTAAGATTTAGATCACACCTGTAAGGCATATCGATCCCTGGAAGATCCTGATACCCGTAGCGTGTGATCATCTTCTCAATATAATGAGATTGTGACAGCGCTAGTCTAGTGTCTATTCGGATGATCTTGATCCCTAAGATCACATCAGCTTCCCCCAAGTCCTTTATACTTGAACTTAGTTAAGATGAACTTCTTTGTCTCCGTAACACAGCTCATATCCTTACCTAGGATCAGCATGTCATCCACGTATAGATAAACGATTACACCTCTTCCATCAGCAAACTTTGTGTAAACATACTTGTCCGTCTTGTTAATCCTGTAGACATTTGACCTTATAACCTTGTCAAACTTCTCATGCCACATCTTGGAAGCCTGTTTAAGATCGTACAAGGATTTCACGAACTTGCAGACTTTGTCATTGAGACCCTTGATAACAAATCCCTCCGGTTGTTGCATGTAAATCTCTTCAGTCAGCTCGCCATTTAGGAAAGCTGTTTTTACATCCATCTGATGTATCACCAACTTATGTATTGCTGCAAGAGCAATCAACATTTTAATGGTTGTCATCCGGGCTACTCGAGCATACGTGTCAAAGTAGGCTATCCCTTACTTCTGAGAAAACCCTTGGCTACTAGCCTAGCCTTGAACTTTCAATAGTTCTATCTGCTTTCATCTTCTTCTTGAAGATCCATTTGCATCCAATGAATTTTAATCCTTCAGGAAGATCAACCAACACACATATGTTATTTGAGGTGATTGAATCAATTTTATTATCTATCGCCTCCGTCCAAAAAATAACGTCTCTGATCTTCATCTCCTCATCATAGGTAAACGGATCTTCTTCCACATGATAGGTGACAAAGTCATTTCCGAAGTCGTTCGGCCTCCTCACACGCTTAGCTAACGGCTCAGCGAGGTCTGGTTCAACCGTTGTTTCAACAACAACATCTTCTTGGACTATATTTTTATTGGAAGCTTCAGTTTCCTGCACACCCTCATTGTTCTCTGGAATATCCGTAAGAATAATATTCTTATGCCTTGCAAACTTGTCTTCAAAATATTCTGTGTCACGAGATTTAATGATATGATTTGATTTAATATTAAGAAATCTTCGAGCATCACTCTTCTCAGCATAACCCAAGAAGATCGTCTTCGTACTCCTTGTCCCGAGCTTCTGAATCTTCAGATCTGGAAGCTTCACATATGCCAGACACCCCCACACTCGAATGACATTCAAGTTTGGTCTGACTTTGAACCAAAGTTCATGAGGAGTAACGTCTGAAGTTACATGAGGCACACTATTTAGAATAAAAGTGGTCGTCAATACAGCTTCTTCCCAATAGCATTTTGGAAGACCCGTAGTCAACAACATTGAGTTTATTATTTCTGTCAACGTTCTGTTCTTTCTCTCTGCTACTCCATTGGATTGAGGAGAATACGGAGCAGTAGTCTCATTGACAATTCTATGTTCTTTGCAGAACGATGTGAATTCATGAGACCTGTACTCTCTTTTTCGATTATTTCTTATTCTATTGAGTTGTTGTCCAGTTTGCCATTCAGGCTCGACCCTGAACTCCTTAAACTTTTTGAACGCTTTGTCTTTAGCCTTCAGCAAGTAAACGAACGCGTACTTTAAGAATTCATCGATGAAGGTTATGCAATACTTTATCCCCGCCTTTATAGATAACTGTTTGAAGTCATAGATATCAGAGTGTACCAACTCCAGAAGATCTGTGCTTCAATTAACCCAATGAAAGAGTTTTCTTGTGATCTTCGACTGAGCACATACTTCACATTTCTCTACCTTACCCCCACATTTGGAGATAAGTCCTAGAATAGATATTTTCTTTATTCTTTTACAACACTACACCAAATTGTTCAATTTCTAATGGACCATTTTTTAAGTTTCTAACGGGCATAAACCGTTACAAATTAGTAACACAATAAACCTGTTAGTATTGACTTAGGTTGTTACAAATATAGGTTTTTTTCTTCATGTAATCATTTATTAATAGGAACCCCGTTACAAATAGTATATATCCTCCCCGAAACCTAAAATTATTACTTGTGAAAAATTAGGAGCACAGCCAAAATTTTGGCGGCAGAGTTCCCTCCAATTTCATAATATACCCCCTCCCCCATTCAGTTCTCTCTTTATTCCCAAAATCTCCATTTGGAAAAACAAAACTTTTCTCTCTACACACTCTCTCTATAAATTCTTCTCTAAATTCTGAATCTAGGGTTTTATGGATCACTAGGAACCCCCCAGATCCGAAGAAGAAGAAGGAGAATTCTTCGATGGTAAATTTCATCCCCAAGTCCGATCGTGAATTCCATATCGGACACGCTAGCGGTGGCTATTGCAGCTCCTCCGACGACAGCGAGCGTCGTCGCCGCCGATCCGACCTCGACAGAGACGTCATCGCCGAGACATTCGCCGCCATCCGCCACCACTTTCGCCTCCTCAGCCGCTCGGTCGCCAGCCAGACCGAGGACATCATCACTACTATCGCGCGCCGCAACCACGAGTCCTAGCTCCTCGCCCTCACCAGCCTCCATACCGTCCTCGAGTACTCCTCCCCCCGAGCCTCGATCCCGATCACCGACCCCGACCTTGATCATTGCGGCCTCCTCCCTCCTCCATCGCTGGCGGGAGCTGGAGGACGAGGCGCGCGCATCCAACCGGAGCTCGTGGATCCGCGAGCAGTCCCCGGAGTTCGGGAAGAGGGAGAGGGTGAAGGATATCATCTGCGGGATGACGGATTCGGCCAGGGTCTCGTCGGAGAGCCCCAGGGCAGAGTGAAACGGGGAGACGGAGAGGGAAAGGGTGAGTCACATGAGGGAGTGGGTCCAGACAGTGATGCAGCAGAGGGACGACAAGAGGGAGAGGAGGAGGAGGAGGAGGAGGGAGGATAGTGCGCCGAGGGATGCTTTGAGGATTCGGGGGCGGCAGGCTCGGCTCGACTTGATAATGAGGATCGTCAGAGAGAGGCAGAGGGAGCTACAGGGGCTATCGGAGTACCACGCTATCTCGGACTTTGCTCATCGGAACCGGATTTAGGTCGGTTCGATGAGATTGCCTCCACTTTTTTGCCTCTCTTTTTCTATTCAATATATGGAATAATTTGCTCATTTTTTAGAGATTAAAGTATGTTTATTTATGTCAGCATGTATGTTATGCTCCCTTTGTTTGAATGCCATTTGAATTAGAGAACTAACTTGATATGTAGAATGTTTGAATCTTGATTCCTTTATATTGGCAACTTATAATATGATAATAGGGCTTAAACCAAATATGGAACTTGGAAGCACGGGCACAACAAAAATGAGTGTCGTGTCCGTGTGTAGTGTCGGATTCATGTCCATGCAACATAGCTAGAGTAGCACTGTGATACAGTTTCTATCTGGTCTTATTTGATACTCTCATGACATGGAATACCTATTTGTTATTCTCACATGTTAATGTCAAAAGGATGCATAGAGCATCTTGTGCTGAGAAGGCCAATATTCAGAAGGTCATCCGAACAAAATTAGGGATTGCACGGTCTGCACTATAGCACATCGCATCATGACTATTATTGATAGTTATCTGGTTTTGGTCCTCAGTGATGGTAAGCGAACTAACATATAGGTTTTATTATGTAACGATGAATTACTATGCATAACCTACTTCCTATAAATTTCTTGATAAGACCTGTACATATAGCTTAAGAAAAACTGATCACAAAAGTTATGATTTACAACATTATATATGTTTTTCCATTAAAAACATTTAAAGAGGCTAATTAGTTAAGTCTTCCACATATGAGCATGACATGGTTCTTAATGAGACTTGTACATATAGCATAAGAAGAACTGATCACAAAAGTTATGGTTTGCAACATTATATATGTTTTTCCATTGAAAACATTTATAAAGGCCCATTAGTTAAGTCTTCCAAAGATGAGCATGACATGGCGATTCTGCTATTGATCCCAGTGTAGGATTGGTCACTGGTGGTTCTTCTTACATCACGTCCTTACAATTTCTAAAATTGATCTTACTAGTGTGTTTCAGGTAGAGTTGCAGAGTTTGACACTCCTCAACGGTTGCTAGAGGACAAGTCATCAATGTTTCTCAAGGTAGTTTCTGAGTACTCTACAAGATCTAACACTATGTCAGATATTTGATTTATAGTTACACTACACCAAATCTTGGATGGTTTCTTCTCAGTCTCGCATTATACAGGTTTCATTCCCATTCTCTTCTCGGTATACAATTCATTATGCATTTGATGAAAAAATCAAAAGAAAAAGGAACTTGATTATTTTTTGGCTAATCTGAGTGTTCTTTTGGGGGGTAATATGCAGAGTGGGCATATTGATGGCCTTTTGTGACTAGGGAACATAACCATATTTATTTTGGCCTTTTATGAGGGTATGTTTTGATTTCTAAGCAACACCAGTTCTACTGTATTTGCCAACTATTTTCATCAATCTTATATAGTAAACAGAGCAAACATATATTGAAGACCTTGCTTCACTCAGCATAAAGCATAAATTCACATAAACCTACCTTCTGATCTAAATGCTACTCAAGACTTTAAATTTGATCCTTCAAAGAGTGAACATAAGTTGTTTCCTTATTCCTCTGTTTATTCACAAAACCAATATCAATATACCTATTATAAGTGTTGTTAATTTTGTTGTTGGCTGATGAATTTTTTATGTATATATCTCCAGGTTCAGACAAACATCGCCCCTTATGTTATTATTGTGAAGTTTCTGTGACTCCTTTGGAGATGAGTTATTAAAATCGAGTAAGCAACTATACTCTAAGGTTGTCCACTGACCAAAACAATTAGCTGAGGTATGTTTGGCTTATGGAAAAGCCAAAATTTGAAGGAATGACAAAGAACTCTTATATATCTTGTGTGCTTTCATTTGTTTTACTTTTCGAATCCATGCTATTTATTTTATTTGAAACTATTTTTATACTTGGTGTCAAATCTCAGTTGGATCTTTTTGACCTCTTCATCAGGCTGAAGTACTCATGTCCACCATCTCCTGGTTTTAGATACTTGTTGAGGAGCTCTCATCCGTAGACGAGGTACTCTTTTTCTCAATCTATCAGGCAATACTCTGTCTATATATGGTCGGTCCTCCAATATTTTTACCATTTGTTAAATGACACTTCACAAAGAATTTTATCAATTGCCTTACTAGTTATATATCATTGTGCTGATGTATGCAGAACTTGTATAAGGTCTACATCTTTTTATTTATATTTATGTCTTTTAGACAAGGTCGCACTATCGAATCGGTTTCGAATTTTTCCTATGAGTATCGGAATTGTCAATATCGACAATATCAATAATTTTGGATTGGAGTATCGGATTTATTTTTTGCAAATGTCATGAACTGTGTCAACGATTATTGTAATATTCTCTCTAAGCTATAGAATTTAGATACTACCATTGTCAAAGCACGATACTCTGTAAATATACATGAAGTAAAAACATGAAATCCTTCCTTTTTGGATCTCCCTACTCAAGACTCTAATTTCTCTACATATTCCAATTCAAAGTTTAGCAGGGGAGATGCAAACAGTAAGCAAAGGGCTAGAGAAAGTTGAGCAGGAACTAACAACATCTGAAAATAATGGTCGTGCTTCAGAAAATTTTCATAAGGTATTTATGCATAATCTGTTATTGTTGTGTAAAATGTCCAAGTTGGCTAAAATAATTTAGTTGGTATATGCAATTTTATGGAAACAAACTATTGGTTCTCTTTACTGCCGGGCTTCGTATTTGGTTGTTCCTGTTTAGGGGCCATTTGCGTCATGGTACTGTGCTTGGATGGAGACAATTGGTCTTATAGTTAGAATTGGCACACATGTACCATCTTTTACCTTTTTTAAGTAATCACAGGACTGTTAAAGAAATTAGTAGTGCATTTAGAAAAATGCACTACTCTTTAAATATATTCATCTTGTCCTGAAGCTGCTTCTTCATGTGCTCCACATTTATGCCACCTTTCCACCATCTGAATCCACCCCTTCCTTCTATCTCTATCGTGAGAAAAAATAATAGCTACTCTTCTATATAAACTTTACTGTCTAGCCTATTTTTTTTTTAATTTCTCTATTGCGTATATCGATAATAGAGAGATACTTTGCAAACATCAACTCTGCAAGGACCAAATGGTCCTTAATGGATGTTAGCTAGAAGGGCATTCCCTCATAAAAAAATACTTACTCTCATCCTTTTTCATCCCCAAAAAAAGGTTCCCAGCCCCTATGTGCTACTAATTATGAAATTTCAGCATGGAATTTTCGACCTAGGACAATTTTGTAATGGAAGATTCTACTGCATATGGAAAATTTGATCCTGAAAAAACACATGGATTTTTGTAATGGAAGATTCTATTGCGTATATCAATAAATACTTAGTAAGATTCTTTACAAGTTTTAACTTTTTTGTCTTATCAGTTATCCTTATTGATTGAGATTTGTTATCAGTTATCAGTTATCTAACAATAAATATTTAGTAAGATTTGTGAAGGCATCGAATTTTAACAAATCCGGATATCTGTTATCTGTCTATTTGATATATCAATACAGACATGGTTTGGTCTTTCATATCCGAATGATATCCGAATATATCAGAGATTCAGAACCCTAAGACCCTTATTATATGTGAATTAAATTATTTGTAACTCATTAGTATTTTCTAGGTATATCTAATCTGTATAAGAATCTGTATACACTTCAGTCATAAATTATATTGGGTTAGATATCAGAATTATATGTGTATCCTTGGATTTATCCTCTATAGTAAAGAACAATCGAAGTCTTTGTCCCAAATGTTTTTAGCTTTGCTATTTGAAATCTCTTCTTTTCCATTTAGCTCTGTTAAGGGCTATGTGTTCTGTAACATCAGCAATAACCACATCTTTCTTTACAACCTCAATCCAAGTTTTGTCCCGCCTCATGTTCTAGTTGCTCCTTAACTTACATATTCGACTTCCTAACCGGTACAGCTGTGATGCACATGCCCAGCCCCTGACACATTTTTCTCTCATCTTATTCTCAATACATGTATTTCTTATCCTATATTTTAGAGAGTTGCTACTTATCCGCCTTGGCATTATCATATCATTGTGTTCATTTTTTTTTACTGCCCAACCCATTTGCTATATGCTAGCGCCTATATCCTATCTGTATCCTTTCCATCCACATTGCTAGTATCTATCTATGTTTCAAAGACTTATACGACACTACACAACGTAGATACGAACATGGTTGCTCCCATGGTCGTATCATATTTTGCCTGTTGTGTTCGACGTGAATCCAACGCGGCACCAAGTTTTTAAGTGGCCATGCTTCCTTTGTAGAAACTGTTTTCATAAAGTTTGTTAGAGAGAGAAATTGTTGTTTTCATAAACTTTGATAGAGAGAAATTGTTGAGGAAAGTTGAGAAATTGTAACGTTTTCATGTTTTAATAGTCCCATAAGCAATCATAGTGAGTCTGACAAAGCAGTTAATGAAGCACCTCATGTAAATGACATGTCGGCGGTGCCAATTTGGTGTTAATGAAGCACCTGCCATGTAACTGATTTATATGGTTTCCCCGAAGCACTTCATGTAAATGATTTATATGGTGTCCACGAAGTACCTCATGTAAATGATTTATATGGTGCTAATGATGCACCTTTAGATGGATTTCTGTTAAACTAATACAGCAAATATTATTCTAGTGTACTAACCCCTGTATCAATGTGCAATAACATCAGAAAGGCACATGCCATTAACTATGCTTCCATATGTAACTGAATACAGTTGTGCATTATCGTGAATTACAAATAAAGGATCACACTGATACTATAATGCAGAGTTTTGCAAACAGATAAACATGTTTTTGATGGTTCCATTCAAGTATGCAGTCTGTGTTACTAGAATTGCAAATAAAGGATCACACTGATACAACTATTTTTTTTATATTATGTTGACTTATCTAAAATTGAATTATAAGGCTATCATCATTGGATATTGTTATATGCTTATAACAATTTCTAAAAGATCTCTTGCTTATTAAACCTTGACTAACATTGATTTGCTCTTCTGTCAGCTATTTTAAATATTGCAACTTCTAGATCATCAAAATTTTCTTCTATTACTCCTCTTCAAAGACATTCAAATTACTAGACTCCGGCCTCAGCATTATATGAGGTCAGTAAAGAGATGAGGTCTTATCACCAACACCAACACACACTCAGACACAATATCTACTAACTAAAACATTATAAAATAGCCATATATCGAATCCATATATGAATTTTATCCATTGCAACCTAGCATGCTTGTATCCTGTGTATAGGATTTGGAAGATTGTTGATGCTTTGCGATCTATTCTAAGGGATAGTAACTTTGTATTATGTCACATTCAGTCTTCATATATTCATTGCATGTTTTTTATTGGCCAACCAATATCTTACAATCATCCTTTTTTTTCTCGCAGATCAGTTTTGAAGGGCATGTTTTCTGGCAGAACTGAATTGTCTGTCTGGTGAAGTAATGGATGTATGTTCCTCTTGTGTGACAGTATAGTTTATCTAGATAGTCTTATTGGAATATATGTGCCTCTTATGTGTACAATAAACATATTGTTAGATAATTTATACAATCCTCTGTATTCTTGTCCATCCTCAATGGTTACTTATTCTTCTTCATGTTAGGCTAATTGATGTTGAAAATGGTGAAGTATTCTGTATACGGTGAAGTATTTTGTAAATAGTGAAGTATTTTGTTGTCGTTCTTTTAATTCTTGTTCTCTTATTGAACTACTTGTGATATTTTTAAATTGTTTCTTCGTTGAGATTCTAGCTGACAAGAACTGATTGTGTACTTGTTCAAACTAATTTAAATGGTAATTATACATTTTTTTTTCATATTTTCAAAATATACTAACGGTCCACATCCACTAGTATCCAATTCTAAAGTTTTTTTTGAATATTCTTTAAATATACTAACAGCCCTTACCCGTTAGTATTCAACTCCACGTATATTAATATTGACTGTTAGAGAAATTATTACTAACGGCTACAACCGTTAGAATATTTTGTATACTAACGGACAATACCTGTTAAAAATGTTGTTAGTAATATTACCCACGCCTGTATACTCACGAAAATAATCCGTTAGAATTAATTATTGTAACATGTCTAGACCGTTACAATACATGTATTTTGGTGTAGTGCAATGAACATGTCCTAATCTATTATGCCACAACATAAGAGTATAAGCAGAACGAACGATTGCATTAACCACATTAGACTGATTTATAAGCTAAACTTTAAACATTCCTTTGGTAAAGAAGGCTTTCCTGAAGTATGCTCCCTTTATGGACATCACCATCTAGCCAGCATTTATGTCCATCCTTAGGCCTGCGTTACAGAGTAGGCCTCCAGAGATCTGGTTCTTTACGATAGCAGGTACATGCTTCACACCTTGAAGCATCAGAGACTTTCCAGAAGTCAGCTTCAAGACCACCGTGTCACGACCCGCACCCGATGTAAAGGCATGAGTGCGTGACAACGTCCCAGCCTACGCCGCAGAAACGGCGTAGAATGCTGCCTAGGTCTACTATCTAACAACAATTATAATATCAAAACCTGTCGAGAACAGTCTACTCCGAATGGAGGACAAGCAATGATAATATAATATACTCAATCACAAACTCTAAGAAATATAGATGATACCGAAAGATAAAGATAACAAGATATGAAATATCATCCTGAAAATCTAACACAGAATAATACAAGTCCAGAGTCACAGAGTCAACAATCTGTAATACAACTACTAAAATAATAACAAGCCAAAATATAATCTGGAGACAAAGTCCAGTACTAACTAAACCAGCTAAACTACTCTAAAGCCCCATCGGCTGGAGCTAACCCTTGCTGAACTAGGGTCTCCAAGTCTAGGCCAACTACGTCATGAGGACCGTAGTAGGTAGGACAATCCTCCTCGCCATAATCTGTAAAATTTTGTCAAAATATCCAGTCAGGATGGAACGAGCACAAATCTCAAGTAACAGTTCTAGTTAGACGATATTAAAAATGTAGCAGTAAATAGAGAGAATATACGAGGTAAAATAATGTGTACATGAATCATGGTAAGGCATGTCAAGACTGTAACTGAATGTAAGAACAAGAAAACAGTATATATCATGTACAAAAATCTGGAACTATACCTATGTGAGTTTAGTATTAGTTTCAACATGTGATCGGCTTAGAACTTGATACAATGTTTGGTCTGGCTAATCATACGTGAGTGTATGATTAACACTATACAATGATGATACAATATAATACTGTGGGGTATTGATCATATATCTACGCTAACACCCCCATCCCTGACTAATATAGTGGATCCAGTCATGACATGTCATGACACGTGATTCTCTGAGAAGGTAGCTAGCCTTCGTAGGAATCATGTCTATACAATGCACAAGGAACCAGGAAGACTTGCACACATCATACCATATATAAGAGGAATAATATCTTATGATGGGATCCAGACAAATACCAATCTGTGTGAACAATGTGTCAAGAGAACAAGGATATCTACACTAAATACTAGAAACAAAGACGATATCATAAAACAGAAATATTATCAAAGAATGTACTCGCCTGTGATGTAATGGATAATTCGACTGAGTCCAAGAACAGTGCCTCGAGGACCTATAGATGGAATACTGTATCAATATAATGGTTTGGAAGTGAAATTAAGTCATACTGAGTCAAACTAGGTCAAGACACGTCAAACTAAGTCAATCTAGGTCAAACATGGTCAAACTAGATTGTGCAGGGTCAATCTAAGTCATATTAGGCCTAACAAAGTCATACTGGGTCAATGCAAGTCAAACAGAATTAAACTAGGTCGATTTAAGTCAAAGGTTGACTTATAGTTGACTTTTGGTCAACTGGTCAATTCTGGTCAACCCTAGGTCAACTCTAGGTCATATTAGGTCAAACTTGACTAACGTTGACTAACAGTTAACTTTGGGTCAACTGGTCAAGTTTGGTCAAGTTCTAGTAAATTTTAGGCTACGGTTGACTTTCGGTTGACTTTTACTCAAAACGGTAACCATGGTCAAACGGCGTCAACCCTAAGTCATTTACCCTATTCATAATTATTACCAACCAAACTATCCTAATTCTAACCATATCTTAATCAAGTTATCTACATATCTTAGTTATAGGGTATTACCTTAACCTATCTCATTACCTTACCAAGGTAAACTTATTACCTTAGCCTCTAACCGATACCCTTGCCTACTCTAGGCAACTCTAATACCTTGCTTAGGTATTCTCACACCCTACCCTAGTATCTTGATACCATACTGTAGTATCTTGATACATTACCTTGCCAATAAGGTAATTATCCAATTATCTTAAAGGTAAAGGGTAAATCTTAAGATACCATATTGGTATCCTAAGATACCACTCTAACCTCTAACTCTAATATCTAATTCTAATATCTAATTTCTAACATCTATCTAACATATCCCACATCCTAACATTGCATTCTAACTCATCTTAACTCACTATTCTAACTTATTACATATCTATCTAACATCTAACATTCAACCATCATCTAATATCTAACTAACATATATATATATATATATATATATATATATATATATATATATATATATATATATATATATATATATACATATACTTATCTAACATCCTACTTATACCCTCATTGAACCTCTCTAACATGTTATCTAACCTCTCATTCTAACATATCCAAACTCATATATATACCTATATGTAAACACTAACTTAACTCTCTAACCATCTAATCCACATGACTCACTAACTCACCACTAACCCTCTACTTGCTAACATTAAGGCAAATCGACTTTGCCTTGGGAGTATCTCTTCCGGTATCCTAGGATAGCAAGATACTAACCTATATAGTCATTACCAACCACAATCTTTCACTATCTTGGACATCAAAACCATCTTATGGCATATCTTAATTCTCAACATTTACCTTAAGGTAATCTTGGTATCTTGAGATACCAAGATACTAACTTAACCTCTATCCTAAACCACAACTACTTTCCTCAATTCCCACTCTACATCTAACTCCCATCTAACTAGAATACTAATTCTAAATTAACTCTCAAATACCAACTCATACATCTACAAACTTACCCTCTAATGTGAATACCTTAACATACCATTTATTACCCTTCCAAGGTAATCCCATTACCTTAGCTTCTAACTCCCACTCTAGCTTTCCTACCTTCATTCTAAGTATTCCCCCACTCTCCAATATGGTATTTCAATCTTCTTCTAGTATCTCGATACCGTATCGTGATATCTTGACACTTAAAAGTCAAAAAGGGTAAATTCTCATTACCTACTAACATGTGGCTTAGCTTATTTTCTACCACTCTAACCACTAGTTTTCTAACCAACCTACACCACTCCAACACTCACAATTTAGGGGGTTGTATAGTAGATAATATGGTGGATATAGGGGGGTATATAGGAGGGTCAATTAGGGGTGTATTGGGGGGTCAAATGGGGCTCAAAGTAAGGGGTTTGCTGCTGTTTTACTGCTGCTATTGTTGATGAAATTGCTGCTGTTGCTGCCGAATTTGGGGGAGGCAGCAGCTCCCCCCTTCCATCCATTCATCCATTCACTCATCCATCATCCATTCACTCGTTCATTCATCTCTCTATCTATCTATCTATCTATCTATCTATCTATCTATCTATCTATCTACATATCTATAAATCTATCCATGAACACCCACACACACACACATACGTGCATACATGCATACTACCAACACCACCACTACCACCACACACACACACTACCAATACCACCACTACCACCACACACACACATACATATGCATACTACCAACACCACCACTACCACCACACACACACACTACCAACACCATTACTACTACCACACACTAACACACTCCCCATAAAAATATACACATACACATATACATATACTCCTAAACGACCCAAAACCTTATCCGAATACCCAAATCTTTGAAATTCTACCCTCTAGGACCTAGACACGTGCCCCACACAAGCAATCTAACTCGCGCACGCGAGCGGAAACGAGAAACGAGGCCCGAATGGCCATTCTGGCGACTCCGGGGTGTCCGATTCGCGATACCGCGTGATACGGACACCAAATCTATCCGGATTCGACCCAAATTCTACGCACAAGTTCTAAATAGTTATTAGAACGTATTCTAAGTACTAACTTGTCGATTCTAGTATCAGTGCAAAAAAGTCACCCGTGTGTTGGAACCCGAAAACCCCGAAAAAGTCTATTTTTATGATTTCTCGCAAAACGACCCCACGTATCCAAATATGGACACGTACCTAGCCTCATCTCACCCAAACTAACCTAATTAGGTCTAATTAGGCTAGGATATCACCCAAACATGTCAATTTAGGGTTTTTCCCAAAATTGGCACTAAACCTAGCCCGAAAGTTCTGAATTGAGTCCAATGGGTTCCAAACCTCTTCTAATGGGTTGTCCTACGTCCCGAGCATCCTCTAATATATAAATAACACTAATTAGGAGTAATTATAAGATTTAGAGTTAGGGTTTATCTCTTGGGAGTTGGAATCCCAAGAAAAGCCCTAAAATTGGTTCTTTTCGGGTCAAGAGCCAATTCTATGCTTCCAACCCCTCCATGCTTGGTTCTACCTAGATAAAAATCAAAAATAAAAGATAAACAAGGGTTAGCACCAAGATTAGAGAGGGATCTAGAGTATGGAAGAGAATTAGAAGAGATTTGACTTACTTTGGAGCTTGAAATCAAAGGATTTTGGCTTGGTTTGGAAAGAAACTCTCAAAGGAGAAGAAGAAGAACAAGATGTGAAGAAGATGAAGTGGAGAGGGGGTCTCTTGCTGCTGTCCAGATTTGAGGGGGTTTGGGGGCATTTGGCAAATGTCCAAAATGCCCTCCAAGGCTCCTTTGAGTCGATTTTGTCTTATGTGAAAGTTTGGGGCTAAAAGGGTCAAGTTTAAATGACCAAATGGACCAATTAAGTCATGTAGGATTAGTCTAAATGCACTATACTAATTAATGTGATTTATGGGCCATGCCTAGCTAAACTCTGGGTTCCAACTAGAGTCTAAGCTACCCGGGTCACTAACACAAGTCGAAATGAGCAAAAACTCAAACCCGATCAAACTAAACCCGAAAATACAATATTAAAATATAAAAATTCTCAAAATATTAAAATATGAAAAATGACCAAAATTATAATACATCAATTTAAATATTATTAAAATAATATAAAATTTACCAATTAATCAAAATCCTAAATAATTCAAAAGTCACAAACTGACCAAAATATCCTTAGACTAAAAAGTGGTAATTAGCTAATCTAGTCACATGGGTTAGGCCTCCATGGTCATGGTTAGTCTCTAGGCTAAGCAGCTCTAAGGTTACACCAGTCAAAGAACAAAATCACAAAACACTAATGTAATGATATTAAAATAATCAAAATCACTAATAAATCAATAACATAATTTAAACCTATTATTAAATAATCAATTTTACAAAAGTTTAAAATTGCCCTTATTTTAGAAAAGTGGTGGTTACACACCGTCCTGATCCCTTGCACTTCAGCTTGTGCTTGGTTCGCCACCATAACAAATTTAGAAGTTGCTATGTAGGTGGTGAAGCATTCCTTGCTTGAGCAGACATGGCAGGTGGCACCGGTGTCTACCCACCAGTCAAAGTCAGCCCCTACCACAGTGACCTGCACAATTATTATAACTACGTCAGTTATCATTGAAACCTTACTAGGCTCACCTTGCTCTGATGATTGGGCTTAGATTTGCATTTACTCTTTAAGTGGCCCTTCTTGCCACACTTGAAATAAGGCATCTGGGACTTTGCCTTATGTTGTTTGAAGGAAGTCCCCTTCACTTTCATATTGTTGGGGTCTTTCTTCTTACTGTAGAAAGCTGCCTGCTTTCCCTTGTATTTTTGGTGTGGACCAAGTTGGCATTAGCCATTTGTTTGGACAGTGCGTCCACCTTCAATTGAGCCCTCATCTGGTCCTTAACATAGATTTCTTATAGGAGATCTTCGAGACTGATCTCCAACTTCTTTCTATACATGTTTGCATAGAACTTGCTCCATTCAGCGGGGAGCTTTGAGACGATCCCTCCAACCACAAACTTATCGGTAAGGGACATAGCTTCATCTTCCAACTTCTGTCGCAGCTTCAGGAACTCCTTCACCTGTGGCAGCATAGACTTCTCACCTTCAAAGTGCAACTTATGATATTTTTCAACAATAAATATCTTGCTCCTATTTTTGTTATCTTCGTAAAGTTCCTTCAGACACACCCATATCTCTCTGGCAATTGTCTTCTTTTAATATGATTTCGCTAGGGAGTCCTCCATAGCATTTAGGATTAAAAGCCTACAAATGCTATTCTCTTTTCTCCATTTGGCCTAATTTTTAGTAACAGCAGTAATTGTGGCTGCAGACCCAGTTTCTGGAACAATAGGTTCTTCCTCGATTAACACGTGTTCAACTTCGGAAAGTTGACGATTGAGAGTAACCTTCATCTTTCAGACTTAATAGTGCTCTCCATCAAATTGCTCTAACTTGGTAAAGTTAGGATTGATTAGTGAAGCACGAAAGTTTTCCATCTTGTGAAATCAAGCTTTGAGATTGTTAATCTCATGGCGTAATTTTTGAACTGAAAATTATGCAACACTTCAAATAAGGTGTAAGACAGAGATCCTTGGAGTATTCTGAGAGACGAAAAACTAGTATGTTACTTCGAAGAAGACACAGAAGAATTCGTAGAGTAGCAGAAATTCTACTAACAGTTTTTGATTAAATCAGAACTGTTCTCGTTTAGAACGAGTTGCAAGTGGACAGAAGATTAACAGAAGGTTCTGATTAGATCAGAGAAAAAAAAGCTTGCTGGGGTGAATGGTCACCGGCGCTCAAAGCTTGATTCGCCCTACACGAACAGCTTCCAGGAATCAGTAAGTTCGACGGAGAACTTTAGAACACTCCGCTCTTCTGACCCCTCGGATGGCCCGGACTACTACACTGAATAGTGCTAGTGCACAACTTCTCTTTTCCCTTGAACTCTCAGAAATTCGTAAGGAATTGTGTTATGAACACTTAGTCCCTGAAGGAGAGAGAAGAGAAACTTATATAGGCCCACACTATAACCGCCCAGTTAGCAAAATGTTCGACACGTGGAAAAAAATTGTCCCGAATGTTCAGTAACTGCTCAATCATGCACAGACACGATCTGAGCCAACTGGCGCACAGTGCGCGCCAACTGCGCTATTTGAACCCGGACGCACATGTACAATATGCGCACCACATGCACCCTATACCAACCATTGTGCTTACAGTAGCAAAAACTAGCAGCGCCATCTGGATGCACCAACTGGCGCGCCTGCCGCACCAACTGCCACGACATCTGGCCGCGCGATCGGACAGCGCGAACTGGAACGCGAACGACTGCTCAAGAGGCTCATGCAACTTAAGCGCACGTGCTAAGTGCAAAGTGCACCAACAAAATGCCACATTACGCCTCATGAGCCCGAGTCCGAGTCGCGGGACTTAGCTGCAATGGAATAAATTCTAAGAGCAAAAAGCATTAATGCTTTACCATGGAGTCTTATCCTTGTCTCCTAGTAAAATCACCCACAAGGCTCCCTCCTTAGGGTCACCACCCCATGTGCACATCTCAACAACATACCATGTATATATATTAAGATACAACTCATGAAGTTTTTCCAATGTGGAACTAAAATACTAGACATGTGTTGAGTGTAAACTCTCTACATGTCAAGAAAAAACTCTAACAATATATATATTTATATATATATATATATATATATATATATATATATATATATATATATATATATATATAATTTATTCATGGTGGGCCGTATATTGGGAGGAATCGCCACGTCTCTTCTGTTTTCTGCGTTTGAGTCGTGGCTTGTTGCAGAGCACAACAAGGTGAAGTTGATGCTTTGCTATTATTAAACTTTTGATAGTTGTAAACATTTCATTTAGGTATCAGTTAATATTTTCTTATGTCCCGGTAACAATCTTTTCCCATGGGGTGACAAGAGAGCTCCCATGATGCCTCCTATGTGGAAAGCAGTAGCGATGTTTCGCAAAACAAATCCAAATAATAATCATTGCTCTCTTTTTATCCATTGAGATATTCCTTGAACATTAATAGTTGCTCAAATTTATGAGTCAGTAAAGCAGAAAAAGAGAAGAAAATGGTTTTGTTTAGCCATCTCTATTATCACTGATGTTTTGGGTTCACCGTGTAAATGATGGTATAGACGCTTAATGCTTTGTAAGTGATGGTTTAGATGGGTTCATTTTGTAAGTGATGTTGTTGATGCATGTAATATGGTTTGGATTTATTTTGTAATGATGGTAAAGGATGCATAATCATGTAAAGTTTTTTTTAGTTCATTTTGTAATTAAACTTATATATATATATATATATATATATATATATATATATATATATATATATATATATATATATATATATATATATATATATATATATATATATAAATAAATAAATAAATAATAAATAAATATATATATATATAATATTTTATGTATAAAAAAATAAAAATTATATATATATATATATATATATATATATATATATATATATATATATATATATATATAATATTTTTTTTTTGTTTATATATATATATATATATATATATATATATATATATATATATATATATATATATATATATATATATTTTGTGGTTAGTAGAGGGGGCTCACTTGGGGGAGGTAAAAAAAAAAAAAAATATATATATATATATATATATATATATATATATATATATATATATATATATATATATATATATATAGTGGTTAGTAGAGGGGGCTCACTTGGGGGAGGTCCCAAGTTCGAGCCCCCTTCCGAGCACGAACGGCTGGGTGGTCGCGGGGCGGCCATGGTCCGGTGCTGGGGGCCCAAAGAAATGGAAAAAAATTTATATATATATATATTATTGTCATTTAATTGCGTGTTTTATATGAACATAAAAAAAAACTTTCATAATAATTTATGATATTTATTATTTTTGGGGATGGATCTGTAACTGTCCTAAAAATGAAATACATTCTTTTGTGCCAATTCTCAATCCGTCACTTATTTTTTATGTCGATTTTTGTTCATCACAAATATTTATATCTTGGGATGGTATAATAAACCGTCATAAAAATATAATAATTCAGACACTTTAGGGACGGTTAATTTTTTCGACCCTAAAATCCAATTAGAACGGTTTTTTTCCGTCCTAAAAACTTTTGTCACGCCACCCTAATAGCTCTGTTTCAGTACGTCCCAAATAATAATTTGGATGATTTAGACACTTTTTAACACGACTTTCAGCTGTCCCAAAAAGCTACTTTTTTTTAGTAAAACCAGACGGTTGACTAATGTAGATTGTTTCATCTAAGAGGCCATAAAGGATGGCATTATTGACATCAAGTTGGAATATGGGCCATCCCACGGAGACATCAATGTTAAGCATAGTACATATAGTAGTTGGCTTGATTACCAGATTGAATGTCTCATTAAATCAAAGCCAGCTAGTTGATAAAATCTTTTGGCAACTAGATGGCCTTTGTGACATTCATAGAACCCATTGGCATGTTGTTTGAGTTTGAAGACCTATTTGCAGCTAACGACATGCTATTATGGAGTAGAAGGAACAAGGACCCATGTATCATATTTCAGTAAGATACTGAATTCAGAAGTCATGGCCTGACGCCATTCAGGAATCTGAGCAGCCTAAGACTAACATGTAGGTTCTGCAGTAGTAGAGCGGGCATGTGCTAGTAAAGCCCTGGGGAGGGGATACTTGATTGTGCCATATGTATGGTTAAGAGGTTTGTTGGACCCATCTTGTTATCGGATTATCATTGGATGTCCGAAAGAAGTGGCTGGAGGAGGTTCATATATAATGGAGGTGGGTTAGAGGAGGGGTAGGTGGTAGTTAAGGTTGTGGGCATTGAAAGTGGTATGGATAATATGGAGATGACGCTCATAGGCGACTCTGGGGGAGGCGGGCTAGGCAGTCGCCTAGGGCCACCTCTGTTAGCCCAATGATTATATCATATTTTTTGAATATGACTAATTAATTAAGTTTACCATAATGACATCACTAATATTCATGTAATAACTATCATGTTGCTACTTAAACTTAGCATTGTCCTAAATGTTCAATATCATATTGCTATGCTTGTATCATATTGTGTTTGTTCGTCTAACATGTTCTTAAAGACATGTAGTAAGCATGATCAAGCTTTGTCAAACCAGGATATATTCAATAAAGAATTATTAATGGGCCAAAGACGGCATTATACAAGAATTATTAATGGGCCAAAGACGGCATCATCAAAGGGCTATTAGTTTTCCTATTTGATCAATGTATTTTTCATATTTATTGAGTCTAAGAATACGATATAAACTGTATCGTACTGGAAAATAGGCTACCCAAGAAACATTTTCAAAATACCCTTTTATTTTGAAAACAAGCCCACTAACAAAAGCCTAAACTACTTCCTAACTGCTTGATCTTTTCAAAAATCCCAAAAATCAATTTGCAAAAACCCTGACAGAACTCCAACAGAATTCGGCCTGAGTTCGTCCCGAATTGGACTAGAGTTCGGTTAGTGGACGTTAGGTTTTGAACTTGGTCCTTCTGCAGTTACGGATCTATTCGAGATTTTCTCATAGAGTTCTGCCCGAATTTTGCCCGAATTCTGACCGAGTTCTGCCTTTGGAAAAGCTATAAATAGAGAAGGATTTCGATCATTTCCACACACCAATTCACTTTCATATTTCTCTATAAGCCTACTACTTCTTCCAAAGTATTCTAAGCTATTCATTTTCAAATCCTAAGCCAGTTATAATTCTCTAGTCGATTTGCCAGTGCGGTACGGTCTAAAAGTTTCAGAGTGATTATAATCAGAGGCTTGATTAAAAAAGATACTTCACAATTAAAGTTGGTCGAATACTTCAGATCAAAACTCGCGTTGTAGAAGTTGTAAGGACTTCGGATGAAAACTTGCGATAATTTTCCATAGTGGATTCAACTTGAAGCTAGAGTTCTTCCGACTAGACTAGTCCTCACAAGAGGGAAACCAGTATACATCCTTGTATTTGTGTTTGCTTTCTGCTCTCTACTTTTTTATTTACTTATCTGTGATATATATTATGTGATCTTGTTGCTAACATTTTTTAATTAGCTAATTTTTGCTGCCTACTCTATTCACCCCCTCTAGAGTATTACGGTTTACAATTCGTTCCTTCAATTGGTATCAGAGCTAGGACTCTATTATATGGCTTAACATCCTTAGAGTAGATCCTTATTATCAATTGTTAACCTGTGATTCCAATTGCCTACAATTAGAAGACACGGATGAGCTTCTATCTGAAGTCTGTAGATTTTGACTTATGGTCAATTGTTGTCAATGGCTACAAAAAACCTACTATTACTTATATTCTCACATCCTCTATAATCAACAAGCCTTATTATAGTTACACGGAGGAAGAGAAGAAGTTAGCTAGCCTTGATGTAAAAGCTATGCATATATTTTATTGTGCTGTAGACATAAATGTATTCAATCTAATTACTACTTGCACAACATCTGATAAAATTTGGAAATTTTTTGAAGCTACTTATGAGTGCAAGTATGAAAGCAAAGCTAGCAACTCCAGAGAGGAGGATAGTCTTCATAATGATGCAAATATGTGCATGATGGAATTAAGATTTAAGGTACAACATAATTCCTTATACGAAGAAGAGCTTGTACGTGACAACTGCAAGAAGATAGACCACATCAAAGAAGATTGTACTACTAGAAAGGAGAGTCTCTATGAACGATCAAATGAAGGAAGATCATTGTCTTATAAGTACGGTAGCACGAGCATATGGTGTGAAAGCAAAGCAAGCGATTCCGAAGAAGAAGATAGACCTCGTCAAGCTACAAATATATGCTCAATGGCATTATCTAACGAGGTATAAGGCAACTTTGTTCTGGAAGAGAATGAACTCTCTTATGATGAGTTATCTGATGCTTTCAGTGATCTATTAGAAGAACACAAGAAAGTATTAGATAAGTATAAGCACGCTAGAAAGAATACTCTATCATACAAGCGTGAGAATGAAAAGCTTACTTGCTTATTGAATGATGCTAGAAATACTTCTCCTTCTGATAATTCTATTGAGATTTCCACACTTGAGTTTAGATTGCATGAGGCACTTGATTGCATTGAGAAAAGCACTCAAGAAAATGCTAAACTTAAGGAAGAACTAGAATCTGAAAAGAAGAAGTATTCTATTGCTTCTTGTAGAATTGATGCTCTTTCTGCTAAATATGATAAGATCTGTACTAACTCTAAAAAGTTAGAGATTAGACTAGGAAAGCAGGTAGTACAACCTACGACTCAGTCTAACACAAGACACTTAGCATATCACAAAGTCACACACGTCAGATCTTTTACAAAGGAAGCAAGCAAAGCTAAAGCTTCACACAACCATGCTTTCTATTACAAGTATCCACGCACATCATGTCACCCCGCTGCACATTCTCATACTGTTGCACATATCACTATTAATACTTTCTGTCATTATTGTGGTTTGACTGGACACGTTTCTAATCGTTGTCAGATTAGATATCTAGTTGATATAAACTTGTGCAAATGGGTTACCAAAGCTAACAAATGTGGATCCAAGTATTGGATACCAAAGTCTTCACCTAATATTGCAGGTGAAGCTTCTCATATCAAATAGAACCATGAAACATATTGGTGATTGCAAAGCTACAAAGGTCATCTTCCATGCAATTGCACCAACAGAAGTGTGGTCACTAGAACCACTTCGATAATATGCTTCCTAAATAGTTTTTAATATCTAGCATGTTCTTACTGATGTCTTGCTATTAGCTTTCATTGATATCTTTTAAATTGTCTATTATTTTAAATTAATGTAAGATATAATCCTAGCATGACTAATTGTCTAACTCAAATGTTTAGTTCATACTAAATAGTCTTTTACTCACTTTTCATTAGTGTGACACATTTGTCTATGTATGATATTTACTCTTAATCTTTATTCTTGAAGCATGCATAAGAGCTTAATTTTGTTTTGGTGAACATGTTTTGACTCTTCATTTTTATTTTTTTAGGGATTTTTTGACTTTCAACCCACATGTTAATATGAATTTGTACTTACATCCCTTTTTTTAATTTTTTTAGACTTACATCCCACTTTTTGTCACAAAAATCATTCATTTTGTCACAAAAAGTATTTGTTTTGTCACGAAAAATACTTTTAGTGACGAAAAGTAGGATGTGAGTCTAAAAAAATAAAAAGTGGGATGTAAGTACAAAGTCATATTAATAAGTAGGATGAAAGTCAAGAATTCCCTTTTTTTTAATAGCCACTTCTTACTGATTTGTCTTTAACATGTCATATTTACTTTGATCAGTATTTTGTGAGTATGTATGTTTAGCAGAAGTATCATATTTACTTGAAAAGTATATACATATACTTTTATGTTAACCTTGTACTTGCATAATATATTCACTATTGATTCTCATATGTTAACTTTGATTATCTTCTTATGAATCAATTACATCTTTGTCAGATAAAGTATATTATGCATATTTTTGATCTTGTGATATTTGTTTTATTTGAATAATTCATTATCATTCATATATTGCTCATATATATTTTTGTATAAATATCTTTATAGGGATATATGAGCTAAGTTCAAGTTCTATATTATTTATTTTAAAAAGTAGTTTCAAACTTGTGCTTATCTCATAACTTAAGCTATTGATTACTTTGAACAAATTTATATTCTTGTCTTTATTAGCTTATTCCTCAAAGCCTCTCTTGATGATATTTTTCTTGGCTTTTTGGTTAACATGACTCTTATTTAAATAATTTTTAGTATCTTGATCTTGATAAACCATTCTTTGGATATTTGCTTCTTTTATATTTATGGATTCTGGATTTCGATGTTGTTCAATGATACTGCATATATTCCTTTGAATCTAAGTTCTTACGAGTAGATATCATTTTGGGAACAAGCCGAAAGGGTCATTTTGTCATACAAGTGTAAATAGTCTGGAACGACACGGTGTACTAGTCTTTGGACTACCGCTAGCTGGGAACCGGCCTCTACAGCTAACCCGAAGTAATCAATACTTTACAAACTTAAGATTATTAAAGTCTACTTGCTACTATTATCTAGTTCTGGATCCAAGGTACTGAACCCGGTCCCCTAGGTTTTAGAATACATCAATATATCTAGGTCCTATATTTTGATTTACAAATATTTTATATTTTATTGTTACCTAATGATTTTGTAGCACATAGAAATTGATACATCTTATACAGTATGCTACATTGTTCTAAGATATTTTTAAGTCCATATAATATAATTTTTATATTGTACAAATTCTTCTTAAATCCTCGGTTATTAAAAAAAGATTTGTTTTGGGTAGTAGCCTACAAAGGGTCTATCTGTCACCACGGCTACGGCTAAAGCAAAGCGGTACTTAAGTATTCTCGGGTGAACCTCCGTTAGCTGGGACAGTACCCCTACAGCTAACCCAAGATTGATCAACACTTTATAAACTAAAGATTTATTGAGATCTAGTTGCAATAGTTATCTGATAGATTTTAGATTTTAGCTTTGATCGATAATATTATTTAATTTTATAAAAGGTAACATACATTAATCTTCAATAGGTTATTGTTTGTCATTTTTTGATATATTCATTTTTCTGTCACACTATTCGATATTCAGATTTTATGATCTTGTGACTACTCATTGCATATTATAGTCATGTGATTTCGTCTTTAGCTTGTGTGATAATCATGATTTTAAGCTTTTTATTATATTCTTCTTATTCAAGTTATTTACTGTCTATAATAGTAACTCTTTGCAGAGGAGAAGTCAGGCATATTGAATTTCTCTCTCTCAAAGCGTTTCTTTTCCTTAACCTTACGGTTGTCAAGTGGACACCGTACTAAGGCTTTAAAAGGGAAGAAATAAACTTTGATAAGAAGACCTAATATTTTTGAGTTTGTTTCCTACTTCTGGAAATATGTCTCTGAAATTTTTAAAATTTTGTCAATACTACTAATTTTTGGATATAGTCATGTAAAAGTGGAGAAGTTAATTATTTTAAATCAATTATTCCCTTGACATGCACTACAACAAAAATACCTATTAATGACGCTTGATAAGTGAATTTCATGACGGTTGATAAAGTAGCATCATCAAAGTTCAGCAAGACTCCATTCTATGACGGTGTCCAAAATAAACGTTATTGATAGTCTTTCAGTCATACGAGCCTCATGAAAAAAAGTACCAAAATTTAAGTCAAAACCTCCACTCCCCCGTACTTCTCCCGCACTTAAGAAAAATTCTAAACCAAGAAGCTCCACAGCTACTCCCCCAAGGCCTTCGAAGAAGCCCTAATTTTGGTGGCTCGCCTCCTCTCCGCCTCCCTCCTCTCCCCCTCCGTCCTCTCCCCCTCCGTCGCCGACCTCTCCTCCCACCTCGAATCCTCCTCCGCCTCCCTCCTCGACGCCGCCAACTCCATCTCCGCCACCCTCGACTGCCTCACCTCCCTCCGCCTCCACCTCCACCTCTTCCTCCGCTACGGGTCCGTCCCCCTCTGGGACCCGAAACCCGCATCGCCCCCCTCGCCCCCCTCGCCTTCTAATTCCTACGCTTCTTTTCCCGATTCCCTCTCTTTTTTCTCTTTCGAGCTCAATTTTGAGGAAGTCGTCGGCCATGTTTTGAGGCACTCCTCCATCACCAACGAAGTGGCAAAGAGTCTTCTTCTCCTTTCCCCACTTGACCCTCGGTAAGTCCTTAGATTTCGGTTAGAGAGTCTTTTTTCCTCTCCTTCTCCCTCACAATATCAAGATTTTAGGGATTTGTTGATTTTAGGACATCGGCGACCCTCCCAACAGGTACCTCCCTCATCTTCTCTCACTAATTTTAGGGCTTTCTTGATTTTAGGATTTTCCATTAAGAAATTCAACTTTAATTTGTCGCATAGTTTTTTTTAATATATGATATGTTTAATTTAATTTTAGTTGTTGATTTTAGGGTCAGTTGATTTTAGGACTTTTTAGAAGGAAATATTGTAAGGTTCTTGGACCTTGGCTTTGCAATGTTATATTCTTTACCGAGGATATGACCATCGACTTCTGATCGGTGATAATTAGCTTCCCGTTAGCTGCGACTGATAGTTGTCCGGTCGAGTTGATGACCTGGTTGGTCAAGTTGGCCACCCATACAATTTCTCTGCTTGTTATCTTGTTGTACCATATGCGAGAAGGCTGACAACTTATTCAGGGATTCGATCCCGTTAGTATATTGGCATTCTTCGCATATAGGTCCATCGCTTTGTCTGCCCTAATATCAGGATAGAAGCTTTTCTAGGCCATAATATAGCTCCGTCCCTGATTGTGGATCCAGAGACTGATACAACGAACCTTGGTACTTTGCCAATATGGGTATCTCATGGAAAAGAATAATATTGGGGCCGGGTGGGTAAGCTGATAATTACACAACTCATCAGAGCTTTCCTGTAATTTAGCCAATGCTGTTTGATGTCAATGATGTGCATGTTCTTGTTCTCCATCACTACACTTGTTTCCTATATATATGATCTCTTATGGGGCAACAAGGAGTCGATTTTGTAGATAGTTTAATATTTTATGGATTTCTACAGATAAGAAATCTATTATTTCCTGAAACTTGTATATATTTTGTCTCTGAACTTCAGAATAAGCTAAGTGATATTTCCTTTTGTTATTTTTTTGTTGATTCTTTTGATTATGAACCTGGTTGTTGGTTAAAATATCTACCATCAATTAGTTTGGTTGTTTGCAATGCCAGTTTTGGTTCTACGGTTCCTGGAATGTACATGTTACGTTGTAATTGTGTCGCATGGATACTCCTCCAAAGGACCGTATTCTTGTCCACGTCACTTCCTCGACACTTATGTTGGATATGGATGTTCCATGTCTAGGCTTCAAATAGACCCAAAACATGGTTGGAATTGATTTTGCATGGTCATCTTATGTCGGATATGGTTGTTCCATATCTAGGCTTCAAATAGACCCAAAACATGGTTGAAATTGATTTTGCATGGTCATCTTTGTGTCGAAACATATTTGAAATACGAGAAATAACATTCTGCTGTATCAAATCCTTTCTACAAGTTTTAGGAACCTAATTATATCTAAAACATGCCTTGATGTAGTTGGGTATTTAACTCGGGGTCTATTTCGATGTATTAAGTTACAATGTGTTGCACTATTCGATTTGATCAAGGATTCTGCATTGTTTTTTGTTTTTTATATTAAGATTCTGAACATATACATATTTCAGATCTTCTGTATTTGTTCGTCTCCTATTGCTTATTTTCTACTGTACTACAAAACGTCCTTTTGTTGGCTATGTTATTGATAAATGCTTAAACAATTAGTGACTATTGATCCTCGTGATAATTCCGCTATTATTCATTTATAATAGTCGGGAAATCATATTCCTATACCAGTCACATTTGCTCATAATGAAATGTAAATGTTTATTTGTGATTTTATCCAAGGTCAGAGATTGGTATTTGGATTCTTTCCGTGACCTTCGGTCCTTCCTAATAATTAAGGATTCGCATGATGAGGAAGCTTTTACTCAAATGATTAAGATGATCAAAGTGAGACATAATAACGTGGTACCGGCTATGGCTTTAGGTGTACAACAGCTAAAAAAGGACATGGATTCCAAGGTTGTGCTTAAAGATCTACACGAAATCCATCAGTTTCTTGACCGTTTTTATATGTCAAGAATTGGCATTCGAATGCTTATAGGTTGGTCAAAATTCCTCTGTTCTTTATCTCTCTCGAGTCTCTGTCCTGCATAATATTATGAGGTTGGCTAATTACTTATTGTCTAATAACTCAAAAGTAACCTTACACAAAGTCTGAATAAGCATGGTACGGCGATGCAATTTGGTAATAATACTAATTATTCATTCTGATGAATTCCAGGGCAGCATATAGGTTTGCACGATCCAGAACCTGGGCTGTATGCCAATTAGTGTGTTTATTTGGAAAAAAAGGAAGTTTCTTTTTTGTAAATGTAGTGCTAGTGTGTTGATTACAATTACTAGAACATTTATTTCCTGGTCCTGTATATTAAGCACATGAATTTTAGGCATTCAAGATTATAATTATGATTGGATTCATTTCTGAATGATCGCTCTTATAAATACAGTATCTTCAATAACACATCACATATTCATTGATGGAATAATTAAGACTGACAATGTGATGTGCTGAGTAGATTGTAATGTGTAAACCAGCTGAAGTCAAGGTTAAACTTGCCTTTGCTGCTTAGTCAGGTTCGATTCAAGATGAAACCAGGCTCCTAATTGGAAAATATAGGAGTCAAGCTCAAGCAAATTGTATGGTCTTGGATCGACTCATTACCACCATAGTAAGCCACTGTCTTGAGTGTTTCTTCAAAGATATGCATCTTCTATAACCCTACACAACCTTAACTCTTCCTGTAGTGTATTTTGATGTTCATACAACTGTTGTGCTCAAAAAATTGATTTTGATGCTTCTGATTCATGTAGAATCATTCTTTTGGAAAATCTACATCAGTTATGAAAACTTTAGCATGTATGTGAATTACTTAACTTTCTACTTTTATAGTTTAGTCCTATTTATGTCTTGCTTTACCAAAGTAGTAATACTCTTTTACCAATGTGATTTAATATAACCTGAGGCAGTGGCATCTCGGCCATGAATATCCACGAAAGTAGAAAAACCTTAAAGTCCCTGAATTGAATATTTTCAAACCTTAACAGGGATTTAGCATGATGGCTAACTGCATGAGAGACAGATGATCTTCGTATGTTCGACTTTCTTGTTGTTGTTGGATGGAGATTTAGCATGACATCTGACTGCATGAGAGACAGATGATCTTTGTATGTTCGACTTTCTAGTTATTGTAATTGATGTTCTATTCTCCTGAATGGGTTCTCTTGGTGTCCTTGCCTGTTGTTCAAGGTTTAACCACTTCTTCAACTATATTCCTCATTTCATTTTTTTTTGTATTTTGATCTATCAATGGTTCTTCCGTCTTGGCTGTAGAGTCGTCATTTTGCATCATCTTGGATCTACTGGCATAGTCGTGGTCCTCGTAGAACAACAAGTAAATACTCTTTTGGATTTTGGAAGTTTCAAAGCTTAAATACTCTTTTGTGGACAGCTTATCGGAAGCTTGCTAGAAGCTATCATCCAGATGTGAACAAGTAAGTCAAACATATTTACATTAAATTTTGTTTTGTTGAGGTTATATATTCTAAAGCTTTATGTTTGATTAAGTATGTTAAATTGCTGTCGTGCAATGGTAATATGTTGGTTGTAAATGCTACTGATTAGAAGCATCAATTGAAATTGGAAGTTTTATGTAAGTAATATACTCTTTGATTGTTTGGTAAAGAAAACTGGCAAATTATGTGGTAATGTTTATTTGCTTGTTTGAGAATAATAGGTTATGTGAATTCATTCATCAGATAAATTATCAGCTTTTAGTGTTTGTAGATTAAATAGTTACTGATGTTAGAGTTTCATTACTTAAAAATATAAAGGATCACATATATTAATATTATTTTCCTTATCCTAGTTTGCTTCTCTGTATCCATTACATCTATGTGTTATTTATTTGCCAAGTAATTGTATTTAAATTTAATTTAATCAACCACTCACACCCCCTTTCTATTTTAGAGAATCTGGAGCAGAGCAGAAATTCAAAGATATTAGCAATGCCTACGAGGTTAGATGTTGTGTGTTAGTTTATTGGCTAAACTACATTTTTTGTCCAGTTGTTTCCCCTAAGAAAAATCCCATTATAGGTACTGTCGGATGACGAGAAGAGATCTCTGTATGACAGATATGGAGAAGCCGATTTGAAAGGCTCTGGTATGGGCATGGAGGTAAGTTTCTACCACACATAAAGAGAATTGGCAATTCCTCATATTTAATGCAATCTAATATATCTGGAAAACACGTCTTTCAGGATTTCAGCAATCCATTCGATATATTCGATTTATTATTTGAAGGCATGGGCAGAATGGGAGGAATGAGCGGAAGCAGAGCTGCTCGCAACAGGCCAATGCAGGGTGATGATGAAAGCTACAGCCTCGTCACTTCAAAGAAGTAGTATTTGGTGTGGAAAAAGAGATTGAGGTAACCAGGCTGGAGAGTTGCAGCACCTGCGATGGCTCTAGGGCCAAACCTAGCATAAAAGCGACCAAATATAGCACATGTGGAGGCCAAGGACAGGTGATACAATGACCATATACAGATGTTGATGTACCTTATTTTGAGACAATAAAATGTAGCTAGCTAAAGTACTCTATATCTGTGAGATATTGATATAACCTATTGTGAGACAATGAAATGGAGAATGGTACTTTATATTACATTTCAATGTTTTGTTGTGAATATGGATCAAAGTGGTTGTTTTCGAATTGAATTGAGCAGCGTTTGGAATGTATAACATGCAATATAGAGCGTTATAAATATGATACAATGAACATATAAAGATCATCTATTCATAAAGCTTTCAAAATGTCCTAACTTCTAAACCATATTAACTATTCATAACGGTTTTACATAGATATCCATAACGTTTTGAAAATAAAACGTAGCAGAAATTCAACCTATTAATGACGTTTTTGGAAGAATTATCTATAACGCTTTCAAAAACATTTATAACACCCATTTTTATAACGGTTGGATTGGGAAAAAAATGTCATGGTTCTTAATTAATGACGGTTTTTAGCCGTCATTAAAAGGTATTTTTGTTGTAGTGATGCCATATATCTAGAATACATTTTTTTTTGAATATTTATCCAGTTATGTTTATTTTTATTGGAGACATATTTTGTTTATTCATCTTTAAGCATTTATTTATTGGATTTTTTTTGCCTAAAGATGATATTTGTTTTTAGAACTTTATATGCATTTGATAAAAGGAAAGAAAGATCCATATCTTGGATATTCCTTAGATCTTGTGATTATTTATTTTTATCTATTCTTGCATATAAATTACTTCGGAACTAAAAACACATATTTTAAAGGGGAGCAAATTAATTATTTCAATTCTTTTATGCCCTTAATATGTGGTATAGCTAGTTCATCATGGACATATATTCTTTTACCTAACATATCTTGTTGATTTGTTAATGATTTTTTTGGGAGATATGATTACTATTATTATTTATTTATTTTTAATTCTCTTATTTTATTCACGTTTCTAAAAAATTATTTTGCCAAATATATTTAATTATCTTCATTGATAATTCTTTTGAGTTTAAATTAATTTTGGCATTTCTTATTGAGATTTTATCTCAAAGTTCATGGTTATCTATATTTAGACTGATCATACTTTGTGAGGGAGCATTCCAGTCGACTGAATTTTTTCTTCTTAGGTATTTTGTCTTCATTACCTTTATGTTTATCTAATGGATATTCATATATCATGCTTAGGTAAATGAATTCAAATGCATAAACTTTAGTATAGATTTTGAATAGAATCTACTATATTTAGTTTGATTTCTTTTTCAATGATTATACTCTTTATGGAATTGATTCAATAATTTGTATGGGAAAATTATGAATCATAATTTTTTTTGTGATCATTATTAAAAGTCTCATTATATTTTTTGGTATATACTAGGTCTGCAAAAAAAATTTCATGGATTATTTATGACCAATGATTGATTTCTACTATATTGATATCTATTTTTTTTATTAAAATCTTTTATTGGTCAATTTCAAAACTACAGTTTTATTTATTCATAATATTGTATTTTGAATGTCATTTTTGGATTTTTAGTTGATAAACTATGTATTGATTGATTTCAATATTTTTTATGTTCAACCAGCTATTTTTTTGACAAGTTTTTCTACTTTAGTTATACAATTTTCTAAACTTGTCGTTACACTGTTCTCCTAATCCTTGATCATGATTATTTTTGCTTTCCGCCTTTACTTATGTTTGAGTTCATTTTATCTTTTCTTACAGGGGCGCATATTTTTTATCATGTCAAAGGGGGAGAAATAAGTTTAAGTTAGCACACAATATTCTAGTATTATGTGTTTATTAGTGATACATGCATCTATTGTATATATATTAAACTTAACCGATTTTCTATAATCAAAAAGGAGGAGATTATTAGCCCAATGATTATATCATGTTTTTGAATATGGCTAATCAATTAAGTTTACCATAATGAAATCACTAATATTCATGTAATCACTATCATGTTGCTACTTAAACTTAGCATTATCCTAAATATTCTATATCATATTGCTATGCTTGTATCATATTGTGTTTGTTCGTCTAACATGTTCTTATAGACATGCAGTAAGCATGATCAAGCTTTGTCAAATTAGGACATATACAATAAAGAATTATTAATGGGTCAAAGACGGTATTATACAAGGAGATTTCTCTGAACCGCCCAATGACCTATCCGGGGCCTCGCATCGGGGGTTCCGCTGTCAAGGAAAAATGCGTCTTCATGTTTGCTCAAATATAAGAAGAAATGCATCATCAAAGGGCTATTGGTTTTCCTATTTGATCAATGTATTTTTCATATTTATTGAGTCTAGGAATACGATGTAAACTGCATCGTACTGGCAAATAGGCTACCCAAGAAACGTTTTCAAAATACCCTTTTATTTTGAAAACAAGCCCACTTACAAAAGCCCAAACTACTTCCTAACTGCTTGATCTTTTCAAAAATTCCAAAAATCAATTTGTAAAAACCCTGACAGAACTCCAACAGAATTCGGCCCAAATTCGGCCCGAATTCGGCTAGAGTTCGGTTAGTGGACGTTGGGTATTGAACTTGGTCCTCCTGCAGTTACGGATCTTTTCGAGATTTTCTCATAGAGTTCTGTCCGAATTCTGACAGAGTTCTGCCTTTGGAAAAGCTATAAATAGAGAAGAATTTCGATCATTTCAACACACCAGTTCAGTTTCATATCTCTTCTCTATAAGCCTACTACTTCTTCCAAAGTATTCTGAGCTATTCATTTTCAAATCCCAAGCCAGTTACAATTCTCTAGTCGATTTGTCAGTGCGGTACGGTCTAGAAGTTTCAGAGTGATTGTAATCAAAGGCTTGATTGAAGAAAGACCTTTCATAATTGAAGTTGGTCGAGTACTTCGGATCAAAGCTCGCGTTGTAAAAGTTGCAAGGACTTCGGATGAAAACTTGCAATAATTTTCCATAGTAGATTCAACTGGAAGGTAGAGTTCTTCCGACTGGACTAGTCATCACAAGAGGAAAACCAGTATACATCATTGTATTTTCGTTTGCTTTCTGCTCTCTACTTTTTCATTTACTTATCTTTGATATATATTCTGTGATCTTGCTGCTAACATTTTTTTAATTAGCTAATTTCCGTTGTCTACTCTATTCACCCCTCCTCTTGAGTATTGCGCTTTACAATTCGTTCCTACAACCTCCCTTAAGGGGGTCTCCATTTTTTGAAGCAGCAATTTTTTTAGCGTAGCAAAAAAATGGTCCTAGGGATATCCATGACTATCTGGAGAAGAACTAAATAAAACCTATACAAAAAAGTTACCATATTTCTAAGCCGCCTCTTCATCTCTTCTCTCCTACGAAAAATCTGAAACAATAAAATAAAATTGTTTCTCCTTCTCTTTGCTAATCTAGTATCATCTCTCTCTCAATTTCTAATTATTCTTCTTCTTTTTTGCTTCTTTTCGACGACTAAAGCTGAAACGATTTTTCATCTTCGACTACTTTGCATATGATTTGCTTTTCATATTCTGCATCCAGATGTTTATAGTATAATCTGAATACATCCAGAAAATTTGTTATAAATTTAGCACTTAGAGTTGCTTAGTACTAATTATATTGTATTTTGGATGCATTCTAAAAAAATTTATATAGAGAGATGAGGGCCTCATTTTTGGGACGTAACCAGGGCCTCCAAAATGCTGGAGCCGGCCCTGACGACACTTGAATGGGAGATGATGCCTCTGTGGAGGAGGATACGAGAGATGGTGCTAGAGATATAACTTGGATAAATATTCACTTGGATTGAAGGGAGGGGCTTGTGGTTTTGCAGAATGGAAAGGCTTGTTCGTTAAAGCTAACATGGCGGGAAATGTTGATGTGGCCAGTTCTTCTATCCACACAATGACACCCCTTGTGTTGATAGTTGTAACGTAGAAACGCACACTCAATAGTTCTTGGAAATAACTTGTTAATTAGTAAGATAAGTACATTAATACGATTAACATACAGATCCAAAGATTCGAAGAACAAATTAGGAGGGAGACATGTCATAAAGGCGAAAGAAGGGTGAAGACCAATTGAGGATGTGTGAGAAGGAAGATAATTAATAAGATAAAAATTAGTGGATATAACTTTTGGCCAGTGGCATAGAGGAAAATGACTAGAGACGAGGAGCATACAAGTCATTTCATAACTATGACGATGTTTGTGTTATGCAAGGTTATTTTATTTTGGTGTGTAGGGACATGGAAAATGTAGATGAATACCAAGTGAAACATAAAGATCTTTGAATGGAACACCATCGTATTCAATGCCACCGTCACTTTGATATTGTTTGACATTAGTATAAATCTGAGTGCGAATATAAGTGAAAATATGTAATTACTTCAAATTTCCATTTCATAAAGTAAAACCATGAAAACGCATATAATCATCAGTAAATAACATATAATATATGTAGATCAAAACAGAAAGAATATGGGAATTGCCATACATCAAAATGCATTAAATGAAAAGGTGATGCATTTTTTAATTTCATTTGATAAGGAAAACGGGAGGTGTGTAGATTTTCCTAATGCACACCCTTGACCAAAGGAAGAACTATTCTTGAAGAAGAAAGGGAAATATTTATTGGATCCTAGATAAGAGATGACTTTGGCAGATGGTTGACCAAGTCGTTAATGCCACAAGAATGGCGAGTTATATAAAGCGAAGAGTGCTTAAAACTTCTATAGAAGGGTAGGAATTTTTAGAGACCATCTTTACATAGGTCTTGATAAAGAAGAGACCTACTGGTTAGATCAAAGATATAAAAATGATGGAAATATCAAAGGCACAAGTACTTTGTTATTGTGATAGAATGAAAAATAAGTAATAAGTTCTTGCTCAAAGAGGGCACAACATAAATATTATCAAGAATGAAGGAAGAGGAGACTAGAGAGTGTGTCATGTTACAAGTATAGGTGATAGGAAGAAGGTCACCATTGCCAAGTTGAATAGTGTTAGGACCACGGTAGGGAGTTTTATGTTGGAAAAGAGAAATAATGCCAGTTATGTGAGTAGAGAAACATTTGTCAGGGGACCAAATGGAGTCATAGGTAGGACTTTTGTTGAAAGTATTGTGGTGTGAAGGTGGAGCAATCTGAAGTTCGACAAAGGCATATTAGAGAGGTCGGGGCACTACATAATGTTGAGGAGCAGTAAACTTGGTGTAGTTGCGATCGGAATGTCCAAACCCCAAAAAGAGTTGATTTGGGGCCAGAGGTGATGATGGAGGCCCAGGTCTAAAGAGACTAGCACTATGGTGGTGGTTATTGTTGAAAGAAATCCACTATACTTGCGTTCCTTAGTACGATAAGAGGATAGAGGAGCAAAATTTGTAGAAGAGGGTGATTTAGTAATGGTAGGCATGAAAAGATTTAGGGTTATGGTTAGTAAGAAGGGTAAAAATTAGGGTAGAGTTTTCTAGGTGAAAGAGGAGAGAGGCAAGCTTCCAAAAGAAAGAAAGAACGAGGGAGGGAACAAGAAAGGGAGATCTGGTAGGAGAGAAAGAAAGGATTGGTTAGGCTAATACCATATAAATTATAAATTTATATGTATTATTCTCCAACTAAAGGCCTTAATATATAGGGATTACAAAGGTATAAAAGGAAACAAGGATTCCTAAAATCACTTCTAACAAATCTAACTAAATTAAATCAAATCTTGACCTATTATGCACAACTATATATAGAAGGGAATAATTATGGTAAGAAATTACGAAGGTTTAACATGTGATTTATTGGCAAACTTTTACTTGAAAAATAACTTAAACTCGGTTACTTACCACGACGACATAGCGATAGGGGTATTATTAGGGACAGAACTGGACCGTCATCTCAAGATTGTCGTGGAATCGAATTCATAACTTCACACAATTACAAATAACAACCATGTCTACCGCGACAGGAGATTTTAATCGCTATATTTGTATATAGATGTTGATTTGTTTTTGTCGCTATAAAGAAATCATTTTGGTCTAGTCTCTATTAGAATTTGGAGACTTAAGCTTTCAATGATTCAAGCTTAATTTAATCGCAATGGTTATAGTGTAGGAATGGCTAGAATTGGCATATGAGTTTTTCCTTAGTTTTGTTGTTAGCTATTGTAGTTTGTTCATGAAATATTTGTTTCCACTGTTCTAATGGTTATTTTTACTCGAAAATTTGGAACTTTTTGTAGCTATTATCCTACATAAGAGTTATGTTCACTTGACTCTATAAAAGTTTTTATTCTAAGTTGCACTTAGCAAGGTTTTTATATGGAATGGCAAAAAGATGATAGACTAAGAAAACCCATTTAACTTGTCCGATAGAAAGAATGTAGGGGACTAGATGCTTATTGTTATTATACAGGCCATGACCTAATAGTAACAATGAAACAGAAACCTTTAATTGAGAGAATTTTAATTTTTCTACATTAGTAAAATGTGAGAAGACTTGCTACATTATTTGGAGCTAGGCATTCTCCTTTAATCCATGTGATGTGGGACTAGAGTGAGATATACAATAAGAAATCACCGACAATTACAAGATTACAAATAATTACTACCCCTCAAATTAGTGTATAGATATTGCAGATACCTAACTTGTCCATGAACATGAAAAAAAATTGACCCGAGACAAATTTGGTTAGAATGTTTGACACTTGATCTTATGTTCTGATAGATTCTACCTTGATAACTTTGTCCTCCAATTTCTCCTTAATAAGAGTTGTCAATCTAACGTGCTTGGTTCAATATTCATGTTAATCGATTTGTTAATAACATCATGAGCAACTTTATCATCACAAACCACTACATACGATGATCATGTTTAACTCCCAAATTTTATAATAGAAGCTTAAGCCATAAAATCGTCCCAAGTGCCATACTTTTATATTCGGTTCCGAACCCGATCTTACAATCACATTTTGCTTTTTTTACTTTTCCAAGTAGCAAGGTTCTCTCGAACAAAGGTTAAGTAATCCAACGTCGAACACATATCTTCAGTTGAACCTGCCTAATCTACATTAGTAGAATTTTTAATTCTTTGATGACCATTCCTTCAAATATCTCAATATCCTCATAATTGCTTCGTATGATGTTCTTCTGGATCATGCATGTGTTGACTAACTAAACTCAAGGCATGTGCAAGATTTGGCCTAGTATGCGCAAAATTCATTAATTGGCCTACTTATCTCCAATATCTTCTTTTGTCAACTAGTACTTTGTGAGGACAATACCAATTTTTAGTCTCTTTTCTAGTAGCATAGTTACAAGTTGACAGGTCAACATGTACAATTTCTTTCAACATATCAATGACAGACTTCCTTTTGGACAAGAACATTCATGATTTACACCTTGATACCTTAATGTCCGAATATACTTCAAGGACCCGAGATCCTTCATTTCAAATTCAGTGGCCAAATATTTCCTAAAAGGTTGTCCGATCTTCAAGGTCATTCCACATTACTACAATGTCATCTACGTAAACAATAAGCGTAGTAAGTTTTTTTTTACTTTAGAAAAAGAGTGTGATCATAATTACTTTGCTTATAGTCAAGTGATCTTATAGACTTGTGAATCTACAAACTATGCTCTTGGGGTATGTTCAACCCATAAAGGAGTTTCTCCAATCTACACATTTGTCTACCACGTCCATCAGGAATACTAATCCCTAAAAGGGAGGTCCATATAATTTTTTTATAAGATCACCATGTGGAAATGCATTCTTCACAAAAACTGATGTAATGGTCATCTTAGATTCATCGCTAGAGATAAGAGAACAAACACCGTGTTAATATTTGCTAGCGGAGTAAAGGTATCTATAATCGATTCTAAACTTCTGATACATCCTTTGCTATCAACCTAGCCTTGATTCAGTCTATGATTCTAGTGGCTTTATATTTCATAATATAAGGTTTTTTGCTAGCTGGTAAGTCATTTTT
The DNA here is from genome assembly GCA_029216955.1 of Iris pallida. Taxonomy (NCBI): domain Eukaryota; kingdom Viridiplantae; phylum Streptophyta; class Magnoliopsida; order Asparagales; family Iridaceae; genus Iris; species Iris pallida. The sequence goes on along the minus strand of JANAVB010043820.1, from coordinate 9,003,311 downwards.
TTTTCCTAGGTAGCATTCTTCTTCAAGTATTTCAAGTCTTCATATATCCATTACTTCAACGAGAATTAGTTAAGGCTTCTTACACATCGTAGGAATAAATACAGCAGAGAATTAATGCACAAATGACTTGTTTAATTTTGGCAGGTGACCGGTAGACACATAATTGTTTAATGGGTATTACTTTTGGCTAAATTGAGATTTACACTTAGGATCAGCTTTATAGGTGGTTTTAGGAAACTTGATTAGCACGTTCGATGAGTCAATATGGTTGAGGTGCATCCGAAACTTGAGATGATTAGTTATTAACAGTAGGAAAAGGTGCATCATCATTCTAGATCTGTATCTTACATGGCGTCATCAATAGAGTAAATGAGGAAGCTGACTCAATCTCATGCTTTGGTCTCGGTAGCAATGGCGTAGCCAAGATTTGGGTACAGCGGGGTCAAAATTAATCGACTAGAAATTTTTTTTCCTTAATTAAAAATAAGATTAAAAAAATTTCATTTTCAACCACTAGTTTACTTGAATTCATATTTTCTTAATCGAAGGATATTATACTAGCAAACAATTGCATTCCAATATAAGAAGAAATTAAATATTGTGATCAAAGGGCAAATAAGGACAAAATCAATTCGGACATGAATCAATTAGGGGATGAATTATTTAAAAACTTAGGACAAAAATTAAATATATTTAGAGGTATTACATGATAAATGATGGAGAGAGAGGCACGACAGAAGAGAGACATGTATGACACGATGGGAGAGAGAAATAGATGCACGATTGAGAGAGACTCAGAAAGAAGAACGACATGAAAAGAGAGCCCCTCTTTTGACTGTGGTTATAACACACAAATATACATATATATATATATATATGTATATATATATTTGTTTTTTGAGTGGGGTCATATGGCCCCACTCACTTGTCCTATTCTAGCTCCGTCCATGCTCGGTAGTAAACTCGGTTCGAGCTAATGTTGCTTACTTGGTGGGGGTATTGTCTTCAATTCTGAGGACGAGGAGGCTATGCTTGGTGGTCCTCTTATTTTTCTCAAGCCGGTTATTAGAATGGACTACTAATTTTGGAGCATTTAGGAAGCAATAATCGAAGGTTTGAAATTCAGTCTGCTTCTCCCCCTGAAGTGATGACTCCAACCGTTGAAATACGTCTCATGTTAATAGAAAAAAATATCCATAGTTACAAACATCTTCTTCATTAGTAAAATGGTAGTGTTTTTGAGTCATTTTGTATTCCATAAACACATTGAGCCAGAGAACACTTGAATGGTATCTGAAAATCCAAGGTTTGATATGGATGTTGATTATTGAGGTAAACGGTAGAGTGAGGACTTCATCCCGATAATTCAATGACAAATGGGCCGCAAGGAGGGAGGTTCAAACTACCTCAAGAAGGTGACGGTTTATCTGTTCGACGACTCTATTTTGCTGAAAAGTATAAGGATAAGTCATCTGATGAATGATAGCATGTGTATTAGGAATGTGCAAAGTTTAGAGTTAACATATTTACCCTTATTTATCATTGCAAAGAACTTGTATATTCATTTTGCACTGTACAACTACCTTTTAATAAAATTTAAAAAATACAAAATTAACCTCATATTTTGAATTCATCAAGAAAAACTATGTCATGTGTATGCAATCGTCACTAAAAGTAACAAACCATCGAGCCCCACTAAGAGTGACAATCATAGACGGATCCAAACATCCAAATATAGTACTATAAATGGAACTAAACTTTTATTTAAACTTGGTGAAAAAAGTTGATTACTATTAGCCAGTTCACAAACATCACATCAAAATGGGAAAACATCAATCTTGACAAATAGAATAGAAAAAAAGTTGTGCAAATAATCAAATATATAACGCATGTCTAAGCCAGCGATCCCATAACCACACTTTGTACCCTTTGTTTGTTTCTTTATGAGATCCTTTTATAGTAAGATATTTAGTTAGCAAATCGGTACTATTTGATGCAACTCTAAGTAGTATAGTTTCCCATGCCTAATACCACAATGAATTTTCTTCCTCGGCCGAATGTACTTAAGAACACAAAAATGAGGCAAAAAAGCGTAAGACAATGTAAGGTGAGAGTTATTTTAGCAATTGAGAGTAACTTATAATTTAATAACTGAACAATAAGAACAATATCAAGACTAAGTGTGTTTGGGAGAGAACATTGCCTTCACTGTAGCATCCGCTACCAAAATAATCTAAATATTACACCAATATATGCAACAAGGATTCGGGTAGATTTTTTAATTAATTAGAGTTGCTGAGACAATGTTTATATATACTTAAAAGCCTATAATCTAACCTAGTATAGCTTAGAAACCCTCTAGTAAAACTTAGTACGACCATAGAGGACATAAGAACTCATTTAGCAATTTAGAGGATTTTTGTAGTAATAAAATGTGAATTAATGTTAAAAATTAGTAATAAAACTACTTTATAGGGAGAAATTACCATTCACACTAGAATTATATGAAACTTAACACATAACATTCTAATATCCCCTATTATTTACTAGAAATTTTATGCAATTTTCTAAGTAATATCAATATTTTTTTAGGACCAAATTTTTTGTTTTCATTAACAAATAAGTTTAAAGCATTTTATGTAATTAAATCTCTACTTCTAAAAATCCTAAAAATTTAGTGAACTTAATTTCTGCCAAGAGGATTTGAACCTATTAACAAAGAATTGCAACCCGACCTGTAGTTTGAGTTACAAATCCTAGTTGCTCATCTCTCATGGATTTAATCATGGCCTCATGTTCATTTCAAACCCGTACCCATGCCCAAGAGTGATCCTACTGACTCGAGCCAAACCAATTCCAGTCGCTCGATTATGTGTGGGAATTATCTAACACCGTAGGATCGAGATGACACTTAGCCTCTTTATTTAGCCGACTCTGAGTTGATTTAGATTTCCTAAATGACTCAAAACCTTACATAAAACGGTTATCAGCGGTACAACCAATACTACTATGAACCATACCTGCTCATGTATCATGTCGATCATGCCATCTTGTTCAGCCCATGTCCGGCCATCTCCTGACTATCAAACTACCACTATCCCTTTCATCTCTTATTTCTCTTTCTTCTGAGTAAAATTTAGACCCTCTATGATATCCCAATATCCCAATACCGAACACGAGCATTATTACAAATTAGAAATATGACACATATGCTTAGTTTTTGTCATCGACTTCGTGCAATCACCACTGACCATCAAAACAGCAATCTGAATTTACCACAATGCTTAACTAACTCCATCTATTGAAGAATTGGCTCGACCATGATGAAGTTTTGTGGTGAAATCAAATTGTAATAGTATGATGTGTCCACATTGAATACAGCAGCACCCATAAGTTCTAAAAGTCGTAACTTTGTGCCACGATGACCGATTAACCTCAAACTAATGGGAAACTCTTTATTTCTCTATCTAATCTCATTTTTATGGTTGAATTGTTCATATTATGTCCATGCACTGCATGTTAACCCCGACGAGGCCTTCTTTCTAGATTTGATCTTCTTGCGATTGTGGAAGATATGACCATTGGATCTTTGTACCGTCTTCTTCATTGCGATCATGGTAAGTTTTACTCCCAGTATACTAATTTTATTATTAAAAGGACATTGCTACATCATTTCACCATGCCTTTAAATTATCAATTAGGTCGTAACGAGGTCATATCTTGAAATTCATACGTCGAAACTAAGATCCTTAGATTCCAGTAGACTTGGGATGTTATCTGATAGTACAAATCTTTAAAATAAGATCTTTAACTTTTTGGTAAACAAACTTTCTCCTTTTACGTGCCATTGGTCCCCATGTGTAGATTTTTAGATATAAACTTGATATCTTAGACTTAAATTAACGAATTAAAATTATATTGAATCAATATAGTTTAAAGTGACTGTAGCAACATAAATCTAGATAACTTGTTTATTAAGTAACTTAGTTTTACTTAGTCGATAAGTTAGCTAGACCAAGATATCTTGTTTAATAAGGAACATGTCCAATTTTTATTTACTATGTGACTTAGGTTATTTTTAGATTTTGATACGTTTGTGCATCATGGTTTGTGGATAGCATTTTTTTTATAACCAAAGGATATTGTTTCATAATCCGTCTAGAGGTTCAATAAAGTATATCACTTAATTAAATCTAGTTACATCTTTTCACATATACTAGTTGTGATTCGTAAGTAGCTAGCATTATCGTGTTATCATATCATCATGGTTAAACCAATTCATGTTGCACACACGGATTGAAAAGTTCTAGTTTTGGTATTATTACATGTTCTCATAACAGTCATCATGTTTCCATAGTTTTTAGTATTTATCATGTTTCTTATGTTCTTGTGTTCGTATACTGAGTACATATATAGGGGAAAACAATATTAGGCACATGGACAAAGGCAAACAAATTCATGTTCACATGTCTTCACTTATACCAAGAAATCAACGAATAATCATATGTCGTGCACGTACTGAGTTTGGTTTCCTAAATCAACGTGTTATTCGTATGTGATTTGTCATCATATTGTGGTGTATACTATTTCCATGATATTATTTATTTTCACATATTTAATGATCACAACACTATATTGTTCATACTGGTCATACTATATTTATTTTGTTCTACATGAAATATTATTAATCATGATAGTCACGTTGTTAATGTTGTTACAAATATTTATTATTTACATGTGTTAGTTCTTATTTAGTATATGTACGTGCTCCAATCTTTATTGGATAACTAACCTTATTACTCAAACGACTCACCCTGGTCTACGGAGCTTCGTGTTTGAGATTGAGATTTGTGGTCCTACTATTTATTATTTTGTGTTATAGTCTAAATTGCATATTTTTCTGTCATATGCTTTTTCAGTTGTAATTCTTTTCATATTCTAGATGATAGATATATAAATATGTGGATGCGAGAGTTGATTTTGTTATTTATAGACATAAATAGTGTATTACAATTGATATTGCGACATAAGATGAATGTGTTCACGTACTCGTACTCAACTATTTGGGAGTGGGTTGTGACAAATTTAGCATAGTAGTTCCATCTTTGTAAATTGTCTGAACTTGTGGTTAGTACTTAAGTTTAGTCGTACTAATGCAATCATATGAATGATAGAAAATTTGCAATTCAATAGCACATCCACATTTAGGTTATGGTTATCTCGTAGGTTCTCTTCTTATCATTCAACTTCATTTATCTTGATCGATCATCAGTTCATTCCATCTATAAAATCTTGCTTTGACTTCATGTTCATTCGATAATATTTTAGAATTATCTTATGGACTTGGTCGAGGGTATGCTGGTAACCTATTTTAGCCAGATAGTGAGAACTTTAGCTTTTGGTTGAAGTTATGAAATCGAGAGTTAACTGCATCTATGCGGTTGTTAGCGAGGTAGAAACTTTGGATGACATAATTATGAAAATATATGATCCTCAAATTTCATCTAGACAACACCATGTCATCCATCTAGATTTGACCTCTTATTGTCATTTGAAAATTATGTTGTTGCCCTTCCTGACCTGCTTGATTATGTCCTTATTTCTGATTTGTGTGAATTTGTCTGATTGAACTCTATGTGCATGTTATATTTTAGTTAATTACGGTTAGACTAGATAAACGGTTAGCCCATACATCATATTTTCGAATATGGCTAATCAATTAAGTTTAACTATTGAAGTCACTAATATTCATATAATCACTATCTTGTTGCTACTTAAACATAGCATTATCATTATGTTCACTATATCAATATTGCTATGCTTGTATCATATTGCTTTGTTCGTCTAACATATTCTTGTAAGACATGCAGTAAGCATGATCAAGCTTTGTCAAAGCAGGACATATGCAATGAAGAATTAATGATAGACCAAAGACGGCGTTATACAAGAAGATTTCTTTGAATCACCCAACGACCTATCCGGGGCCTCGCATTGGGGGTTCCACTGCCCGGTCAGTGGATAGGGGTCGAGGGGACAGTGCCTCCCGTGGCGGTTCAGGGGCGAAGCCACCGAAAGGTATTCAGATTTCTAGATCTGTTTATCGTTGGACGATTGTTGTCAAGGAAAAATACTTCTTCAATGTCAAAAAAAGGTGTCATCATATGGGCTATTGGTTTCATATTTATTCTATATTTTTCTATTTATTGAGTCTAGATTATTTATGTCCGGATCACTGGCAATTAGAAGTCTATCTCAACCTATCTTGATTCATTATTTAAACCGAACCAAACCCAATTGAACCAAAAATCAACTTAGGTTGAACCAGAACCAAAGGAACTGAACTCAGCCAGAGTTCTGCCCGAACTCAGTCCACTTGAATTTCTCCTGGTCAGCAGTAAATTCTAACTCCTTTGGATCTGCAACGTTCAAAATTATGAACGTTAACCCTACCGAGTTCTGCCCGAACACTGTCTCAAAAATTCCTATAAATAGAGAAAATTTTGTCATTTCTACACACTCAATCATTCTTCATCTTCTCTATCTATTCTATAGTCTTCCTATTTACCAAGAGCTTTAAATCTTCCTATTTCCAAGACAACTCCTATTCTTCTAAGTGCCGGTAATTTTCGATTAGATGTATTTGAGTTGTACAAGCTTGGAGTATAAAAGCTTTCTTCAGAAAGGTGTTGAAGTTTGTTCGTGAGCTTCGGATTAAAATATGACAGTGTTGAAGTTAGTTTGTGGGCTTCAGATAAAAACATGACGGTTATGAAGTTGGCGTGTTCTTCAGAGCAAAACACGTGGTGTAATCTCTATTTCAAATAGTGGATTCAATATCGGGTTGAGTACTCGAGACTGGACTAGTCCTCTCAGAGGGAAACCAGTATAAACCTTGGTATTTGTGTTTACTCTTCACAACTCATTTACTTTACGCATTTACTTATATACTACATGCTTCATATTTGTTTAATCACTGCCATAAATATTTTTAAGTGGTGATTATTATTCTACTGCACACACGCACTCTATTCATCCCCTCTAGAAGTGCTCAACGGTCCTACAATTGGTATCAGAGCAAGGACTCTATTATCTGGCTTAACAACCTTAGAGTAGATCCTTATTATCAATTGTTAACCTCTGATTCCAATTGCCTACAATTAGTATCAGAGCGGGTGCTTATTATATAGATATTACTACTTATACCAATTTCTCCTACAATTGGCATCAGAGCAGGTTATATTCAAATATAACACTCTAGAGAGTATATATATGACAGCCATGAATTCAATATTCACAAGTGAAGGACAGTTCACGAATAGACCTCCACTATTTGATGGAATGAACTATACATCTTGGAAGACATGGATGAGCTTCTATTTGAAGTATCTAGACTTATGGTCAATTGTTTAAAATGGCTACAAAAAGCCTTCTATTACCTCAATTCTTACTTCCTTTATTATTAACAAGCCTTATTATAGTTACACAGAGGAAGAGAAGAAGTTAGCTAGCCTTGATGCAAAAGCAATGCATGCTTTCTATGTGCTGTAGACTTGATGTATTCAAGCTTATTTCTATCTTCACTACATCTCATAAAATTTGGAAACTTCTTGAAGCTACTTATAAGTGCAATTACGAAAGCAAAACTGGCAACTCCAGAGAGAAGGATAGTCGTCAAAATGATGCAAATGTGTGCATGATGGCATCACGATTTAAGATTCAATATAACCTTATATATGAAGAAGATCTTGTATGTGACAACTACAAGAAGATATGCCACATCAAAGAAGATTGTACTACTACTAGAAAGGAAAGTCACTACGAACGATCAAATGAAGGAAGATCATCGTCTCAAAGTATGCTACCACGAGCATATGGTGCGAAAGTGAAGCAAGCGACTTAGAAGAAGAAGATAGATCTCGTCAAGCTGCAAATATATGCACAATGGCAATATCTAGCGAGATACAGAATAATTTTCTTCTTGATGAATTCTCTTATGATGAATTATCTGATGCTTTCCATGATTTATTTACTGATTACAAAAAGGTTCTAGATAAGTATAAGCAAGCTAGAAAGGATATTTTATCCTATAAGCGTGAGAATGAAAAGCTTATTTGCTTATTGAATGATGCTGAAAATACTTCTCCTTCTGATAATTCTACTGAGATTTCCACACTTAAGTCTAGATTGCATGAAGTACTTGATTGCATTGAGAAGAGCACTCAAGAAAATGCTAAATTTAAGGAGGAATTAGAATCAGAAAAGAAGAAGTATTCTATTGCTTTATGTAGAATTGATGCTCTTACTGCTAAATATGATGAGATCTATGCTAACTCTAAAAAGTTAGAGATTAGACTGGGAAAGCAGGTAGGACAACCTACGACTCAGTCTAACATAAGATACATAGCACATCACAAAGTCACACATGTCAGATCATCTAGAAAGGAAGCAAGTAAAGCTAAAGCTTCACACAACCATGCTTTCTATTACAAGCATCCATGTACATCATATCACACCACTGTACATTCTCATACTGATGTACATAACACTATTAATACTTTCTATCATTATTATGGTATAAATGGACATGTTTCTAATCATTGTCAGATTAGAAAACTAGTTGATATGAACTTGTGCAAATGGGTTCACAAAGCTAACATATGTGGATCCAAGTATTGGATACCAAAGTCTTTACCTAATATTTCAGGTGGGGCTACTTATTCTGCACCATAGAACCATGGAACGTGTTGGTGATTGCAAAGCTACAAAGGTCATCTTTCATGCAATTGCACCAACATAAGTGTGGTCACTAGAACCAATTCGGTAACATGCTTTATAAATAGTTTTTAATATCTAGCATGTTCTGACTATTGTCTTGCTATTAACTTTTATTGATATATTTTAAATTGTTTATTGAGATTTAATCCTTGCATGACTAGATGTTTAGCTTAAATGTTTAGTTCACACTAAGTAGTCTTACTCACTTTTCTTTAGTGTGACACATTTGACTATGTATGCTCTTTATTATTAGTCTTTATTCTTGAAGCATGCATACCACCCTAGTCTACTGGAGCTTAATTTTTTGTTCATATATTTTTGACTCTTTGTCATTAATATTCTTTTATGGTCATTTCTTACTGATTTGTCTTTAACATGGCATATTTACTTTGACCAACATTTTGTGACTATGTATATTTAGCACAAGTCTTGTTAACCTTGTGCTTGCATAATATATTCACTATTGATTCTCATATTTTATTTTGATTAACTTCTTATGAATCAATTGTATCTTTATCTGATATATGAGTTAAGTTCAGTTGTATATTATTTTGAAAAATTGTTTCAAGCTTGTGCTTATCTCATAATCTAGCTATTGATTATTTTGAACAAATTTATGTTCTTCTTCTTATTAGCTTCTTCCTTAAAGCCTCTTTTAATGATATTTTTCTTGGCTTTTTGGATACATGACTCTTATTTAAAAAAATTTATCTTGATAAACCATTCTTTGGGCATTTACTTCTTTTATATTTAGGGATTCTGGATTTTGATGTTGTTTGATGATACTGCATATATTCCTTTGAATCTAAGTTCTTAAGAGTAGAGATCATTTTGGGAACAAGCAGAAAGGGTTCTTCTGTCATACAGGTGTAAATAGCCTGAAGTAACACGGTGTACTAGTCTTCGGACTACCGCTAGCTGGAAACCGGCTCCTACAGCTAACCCAAAGTGATCAATACTTTATATGCTTAAGATTTATTAAAGTTTATTTGTAACTATCGTCTAGTTCTGGAGCCAAGGTACTGAATCCAGTCCCCCAGATTCCAGAATACATCAGCATATCTACGCCCAACATTTTGATTTACAAATATTTTATATTTTATTGTTACCCAATAATTTTGTAGCATGTATGGATAAATGTAATTGATACATCTTAAACCGTATGTTACATTGTTCTAAGACTTCTTTTTTTGTCCATAGAATATAATTTATTTCATATTGCACTAATTTTTCTTAAATTCTCGGTTATTAAAGAAGAGATTTATTTTTGGTACAAGCCTACAAAGGGTCTGTCTGTCACCATATCTATGACTAAAGCGAAGTAGTACTTAATTGTTCCCCGGTGAACTCCCGTTACCCCTATGGCTAATCCAAAATTAATCAACGATTTATAACCTAAAGATTTGTTGAGATCTAGTTGCAATTGTTATCTGATGGATTTTGCATTTTAGCTTTGATGGACAACATTTTATTAAACAAAAGGTAACATATATTGATCTTCCATAGGTTAATATTTGTCATCTTTTGATATATTCAATATTTTTATCTTTTGATATTCAGACTCTATGAACTTTTGACTACCCATTGAATATTATGGTCTTTTGATTTTTTCTTTAGCTTGTGTAATATTCATGATATTAAGCTTTATATTATTACTTCTTATTCAAGTTATTTACTGTCTACAACAGTAACTCTTTTAGGGGAAGAATTCGGTGAATTTTTTCTTCTCAAAGCGTTTCTTCTCTTTAACCCTACGGTTATCTGATGGATACCGTGCGACGGCTTTAAAAGAAAAAAAATGAACGTTGATAAAAAGATCAAATATTTTGGAATTAGTTTCCTACTTTTGAAAATATTCCTCTGATTTTTAAATTTTGTCAATACTATTTTTTTTTAGAAATAGCCATGTAAAGGTGGAGTAATTAATTTTTCAAATCAATTATGCCCTTGACATGCCATATATCTAGAATACATTTTTCTTTAGACATTTAACTAGTCCTGTTTTATTTGTTCAAATAGACTATCTATGATTTATGGATTCTTTTATTAAAACTGTTTTTATGATATAAAATTCGAATCGTCAGCTATCAGTCTAAAGACTAAATAAACACATTCGAACTTTTATTAAGACAAATTTTTCATAATAAATTTTGCATTTCAAAAGTCTTTTTGAATTGTCCCTGATTTGTTGAATCTGTCTGTTATTTGCATTGAAACAGTATTCAAAAATCCTTTATTGTCTTGAATTTTTAGAGACATATTTTATTTGGAGACATATTTTGTTTGTTCATCTTTAAGCATTTATTTATTAGATTTTTCTTTTAATTGCCTAAAGATGATATTTTGTTTTAAATTTTGAACTTTATATGCATTTGATCAAAGGGAAGAAAGATGCATATCTTGGATATTCCTTAGATCTTATGGTTATTGTTTTTCTTGCATTTAAATTACTTCAGAACTAGAATACACATATTTTAAGGAGGAGCAAATTAATTGTTTTAATTTTTTTGCCCTTAATATGTGGTATACCTAGCTCATCATGGACATATATCCTTTTACTTAAATATCTTGTTGAGTTGTTCATGATATTTTAATTTGTATTGGATTTATGAGAGAATATATTATTATTATTTCTTTTTGATTCTCTCATTCTATTTGAGTTTCTAAAAGTTATCTTGCCAAATATATTTAATTATATATTTGATTTTTCTTTGAGTTTAACTTAATTTTGGTTTTTCTATTGAGGTTTTATCTCAAAGTTCATGATTATCTATATTTAGACTGATCATACTTTGCGAGAGAGCATTCAAGTCGACTAAATTTTTTCTTCTAAAGTATTTTATCTTCATTACATTCATGTATATCTAATAGATATACATATATCATGATAAGGTAATTGAATTCAAATGCATGAACTTTGATATAGATTTTGCATAGATTCTAGTATATTTGTTTTGATTTTTTTCGATGATTATACTCTATATGGAATTGATTCACTAATTTGTATGTGTAAATTATGGATCATATTTTCTTGTGATCATTGTTAAAAGTCTCATTATATTCTTGATTTTTTTTTTTGTATATACTAGATCTGTGAATTTTTCATGATTTATTTATGACCAATAAGTGATTTCTACGTTATTGGTATCTATTTCAAAATTACAGTTTTATTGTATTCATTATATTGAGTTTTAAATGTCATTTTTGGATTTCTAGTTGGTAAACTATGTATTAATTGATTTCCTTTTTCTAAGTTCAACCAACTATATTGTGTTTAATAAGTTTTTTTTACTTTAATTATGCAAATTTCTAAACTTGTCGGTACACTGTTCTCCTAATCCTTAATCATGATTATTTTTGCCTTCCTCCTTTACTTATGCTTGAGTTCGTTTTATCTCTTATTACGGAAGAACTTATTTTTGATCATGTCAAAGAGGAAGAAATAAGTTTAAGTTAGCACACTATATTCTAGTAGTATATATTTATTAGTGCTACATGCATCTATTGTATATATCTTAAACTTAACCAATTTACCATAATCGAAAAGGGGAAGATTGTTAGCCCAATGATTACATCATATTTTTGAATATGGCTAATCAATTAAGTTTAACTATTGAAGTCACTAATATTCATATAATCACTATCTTGTTGCTACTTAAACATAGCACTGTCATTATGTTCACTATATCAATATTACTATACTTGTATCATATTGCTTTGTTCGTCTAACATGTTCTTGTAAGACATGCAGTAAGCATAATCAAGCTTTGTCAAAGCAGGACATATACAATAAAGAATTATTGATGGGCCAAAGACGGCATTGTACAAGAAGATTTCTCTGAATCACCCAACGACCTATCCTAGGCCTCGCATCGGGGGTTCCGCTGCCCGGTCAGCGGACAAGGGTCGAGGGGGCAGCACCTCCCGTGGGGGTTCAGGGGCGAAACCCATGAAAGGTATTCAGATTTTCAGATCTGTTTATCTTTGGACGATTGTCGTCAGGGAAAAATGCTTCTTCAATGTCAAGAAAAAGGCGTCATCATATGGGCTATTGGTTTCATTTATTCTGTATTTTTCTATTTATTGAGTCTATATTATTTGTGAGTCGGGATCACTGGCAATTAGAAGTCTATCGCAACCTATCTTGATTCATTCTTTAAACTGAACCGAACCCAATTAACCAAAAACCAACTTAGGTTGAACCAGAACCAAAGGAATCGAACTCGGCCAGAGTTCTGCCCGAACTCGGTCCACTTGAATTTTTCCTGGTCAGCAGCAAATTCCTACTCCTTTGGATCTGCAACGTTCAAAATTATGAACGTTAACCCTACCGAGTTCTGTCCGAACTCTGTCTCAAAAATTCCTATAAATAGAGAAGATTTTGTCATTTCTGCACACTAAATCCTTCTTCATCTTCTCTATCTATTCTAAAGTCTTCCTATTTACCAAGAGCTTTAAATATTCCTATTTCCAAGACAACTCCTATTCTTTTAAGTGCCGGTGGTTTCCGATTAGGAGTATTTGAGTTGTACAAGCTTGGAGTATAAAAGCTTTCTTCAGAAAGGTGTTAAAGTTTATTCGTGAGTTTCGGATTAAAACACGACGGTGGTGAAGTTGACATGTTCTTCGGAGCAAAACACATGGTGTAATCTCTATTTCAAATAGTGGATTCAATATCGGGTTGAGTACTCGAGACTAGACTAGTCCTCTCAGAGGAAAACCAGTATAAACCTTGGTATTTGCGTTTGCTCTTCTCAACTCATTTACTTTACGCATTTACTTATATATTGCATGCTCCATATTTGTTTAGTCACTGCCATAAATATTTTTAAGTGGTGATTATTATTCCGCTGCACACACGCACTCTATTCACCCCTCTCTAGAAGTGCTCAACGGTCCTACATAAACCCTATAGGCAATCTGTATATTATAGCTAGATAATTTTGCTCTTGTATGAGTATGATGCTTGGGTAGTTAAAGGGTATGCAATTTTCTTAGAAGTACCATGATATAAGTTTCTAGGTAGGATATAATATCTTGTATTTTGCAAGATAGCTTAGTCGATCATAATTAATTTCCTATATTTTATGTTCATGAGTTTTGTCGACAATGATAATGAGTAGTTAAACTTGAGGGGTACACTCTAGACAATATAATCTTGAGATAACATTATGCTTATGATAGAGTGGCATAACCGATGAGTAGAAGTACTTGAAGTATACTGAATTGATACATTAAATTGAGTACACAAGATAGTTAAAGAAATTGACAACTAAATTCTTATTCTATACTCAATCTTTCATGAACTTTTAAAGTTCCTGCAATTTTATGTATTTTTTAAAGTAAAAACATCGATGAATGATGTATGAGGAAAGATGATTGTGAATATTCTAAAACTTATTCATTACTGGTCATTTATTTTTAATGAGAAATATATCATAGTGGTTTGAGAAAGATTCTGATAAAAACAATATTATGGATTTTAATGTGGTCATTGATTTGTCATATTGGTTATATGTGACATGTTCCCTAGTCACGGTTGAGAACTAATAAGGGATTTAGTCCCACATTAGAAAAATGTAGTATGAAGAGGAGCTAGACTCCCTATAAGTAGCAGAGTAGCCAATCAATAAAAATACAACAATTATTCACTACATGGTATCAGAGCCATAACCACAAAAAAAATTTCCAACCCGCCCAAAGCCAAACCCCCCTGCCCCGACGCCCACCCTCCTGGCGCCCCGCCGCCGACGCCCCCCTGTAGCTGCCGACACCCCCCTAGCTGCCCCCCTCCGCCCCCCCCAAGCCGACACCCCTGCCCCCGACGCCCACCCACTTCCCACCGCCGCCCCCCTGCTGTCCTCGCCCCCCCTTGCTGACCCCGACGCCCCCCTCTCTCTTCCGACCACATCTGCGGCCAACCGACGCCCCCCTCTCTCTTCTGACCACATCTGCGGCCAACCCCCCCCCACAAACCCTAATTTGCGAGCGTGATTAAGTGGACGATTATTCGAAGACGGATAGCTGTCAAATACTTTATTCGCACCTTCCGTTCCTAGATTACGTCCTCCGAAACTATAAATGCTTTATTTGTATTCCATTCTCGATCTGCAAATTAGGATCTAAATGCGTGCACCAGTGTTGGCCACGCTAGCAACGCATTCGTAAGGTCTCTGTTGGAGACTTTACATAAAGACGAAGACGACGAAGCCGACGAAGACGACGACGACGACGAAGTCGACGAAGACGACGATGACGACGAATCAAAGTTGATGACGCCATGGATTCGATCAGTGAAACTGACAGCAGAAGAGATGAAGGCCTTGGTTGATGATATTTTATCAAAAAGATTAACCGAGGCAACCCCACGTGTGATCCATACTGATGTGGATCCGTCACCCTACAAAATGGGGAAGCTGGACAAGCTGGAGATGAAGTTGGAAGGCACGTCCAACTACTTAAAATGGTCATGGCAGGCACTACGGACGCTCAAGGGACGAGGCTTGGTTGGCTACGTCAATGGCCAAACCAAGGCGCCAGATGATCCCTCCTCAAAGGAGTTTGCTATTTGGGAAATTGTCAACAACGTTGTGGCTGGATGGTTGATAGCCTCCTTGACCGACCAGGTATCAGGCAATGTAGAGGCAATGGAGGCTGCTGCTGATATATGGCGGACTTTGAAGGATATGTACTCAGGCTCCGACAATTCTATGCGGGTATTCCAACTGCTGGATGAACTTGATAGGGTGGCCCAGGACGACCGTACCATCTCTGAGTACGCTGCACTGTTGAAGAAATACTGGGCTCATCTGGATCACTATGATCCTCTTGGGATGGAAGATGCACAGGTCAAACCAGTATTTGCGAAACATATCCAAAAGTTCTTGGATTATATTTTGCGATAACGGATGATGCAGTTCTTGAAAGGTCTTAACCCTGCGTTTGAGCATAGAAGGAATGTACTCCTATCACAGCCCATGGTTCCAACCTTGGAAGAAGCCATAGCTGCCATGGCACAAGAAGAGGCTCGATTGAAATTGATGCCCAACAAGGGCTCTTTCCAGGGAGAGCAAGCCGTTGTTGACAAGTCTGTCCTTGTCGCCTTCAATCAGCCTCCCTCTATAGCCGGTGTTTGCCACAACTGTGGTGACTCAGGGCATTACATTCAGATTTTGTCCAAAACCCCTGTCGAATGATCGTAGACGGGGCCGCGGAGGACGTCGAGGTGGTAGAGGCGGTTATGCTGGAAGAAGGGGAAATTATTCTGGAGGCCACAAAGCAAATCTGGCGGAAGAAGGGGCGAACATCACCTGGCTGAGTTAACCCCTCTTGAGAAGGAGTTCCTCGTGAGGTTACGCAGCACGAAGCTGGGTTCGGACGGCAGTCATAGGGCGTCATCTTCCTCGGGGGATCACATCACTTGCTTTGTCCAGACCAACACAGGTATTCCTACGCGTGCTCTTGCGGCAGCTGTCCGCCAACCAGGTTGGATTATGGACTCTGGGGCATCTCGCTATGTTACGGGGTCCCGCGGTGAGTTCCAGGACTATACTCACCTACCGATGCCGGAGAGCATTTAGACTGCTGATGGTAACTCCAGCCCTGTCATGGGTAAAGACACTGTCGCATGCACCCCTTCTCTCACTCTCACCAATGTGTTACATGCTCCATCTTTTCCTGTCAATCTTCTTTCTATTAGTGCCATTATTCTTGATCTTAATAGTACAGTTTCCTTTGACATTCCTACGGTGACCTTTCATGAGAAGGGGACAGGACGATGACTAGGGACTGGCACATGGCATAAGGGGCTGTGGTACTTGGACAGGACTGGACTGGACAACGTATTGGCATCTCTGGTAGCAGACACACCACCTGAAGATTCACGGCGCAGTGTAGAAGATGAATTGCAACTCCACCACCAGCGTGTCGGTCATTCTTCTTTTAAAATTATTAGTCGAATGTATCCGTCCTTATACCAAAGGGCTAATAAAGAGAAGTTATTTTGTAATGCATGTGAGTTAGGTAAACATACCAGAAGCACGTATGTGAGTTCAGGACATCGAAGTTTAGCTATATTTGATATGATACATTCGGACGTATGGGGCCCTTGTCCTACAACCAGTATTAACGGTTTTCGATGGTTCGTCATTTTTATTGATTGTCATACTCGTGTGACATGGGTCTACCTTATGAAGAATAAAAGTGACGTCTTTGAGGCGTTTTGCGACTTTTATTGCCGGATAGAAACACAATATGGCACTAAAATTAAGTGCTTACGGTCTGACAATGGGACGGAGTATACAAATAAGCAGGTTGCTGAGTATTTATCCACTCATGGAATACTACACCAAACTTCATGTGCCTACACACCGACACAAAATGGTGTGGCCGAACGGAAGAACAAACACCTGCTGGAGGTCGTACGGACGATGATGCTGGCTATGAATGTCCCGAAATACTTATGGGGGCATGTGGTGTTAACGGCCTCTTATCTCATTAACAGAATGCCATCTCAGGTATTGGACTGGAAGACACCTTTGGAGATGCTTACTGGTGCAACCACGTACACTGTTCCACCGAAAATATTTGGGTGTGTATATTTTGCCCAAGATAATAGGCCAGGCGTTGGCAAACTAGATCCTAGAGCGGTTAAATGTGTCTTTGTCGGGTGCACGGCAACTCAGAAGGGATACGCATGTTGGAGCCCAGTTGAGCGGAAGATGTTTGTAAGCATGGACGTTACATTCAGAGAACTGGAACCATATTATGCTTCGGATGACGGTTCGACGTTTGGTGACACACCTAACACAGAGGGTGTTAGATGTGAGAGGGAGAAAATAAGCCCATCTGTGGTAGTCGGATCGGTCCCATGCCCGGTCGTGGAAAACTGGACGAAAGGGGAAGAAAGCAGTGACTCCGATACAGAAGATGAAGAAGATACATATGTTAAACAGGGGGAGCAGCAGACAATGGAAAAGGAGCTCCAAGTCTACAGAAGGAGACAACAGAAGTCCAGTATTGTGCCTGTACCGTGCCCTGTTCCTACTGTACCAAGTCCCTCGTCTACTCCTACTCCAACTCTTGAAGATGTTGCCCTCGCACAGAATCAATCTGATTCTAATACGGATCTCTCTGACTCTGATGGTATGATCTCTCCACCACCTATTGCTCCCTTAAGGAGATCTTCTCGCATCAATGCGGGTAAGGCTTCTAGTCTTTTTGATGATTATGAACATAATATTGCCAACTACTTGTCTTATTCTAACATTTCTTCAAATTATCGAGCTTTTATTGCATCATTAGACTCTACTTCATTGCCCAAAAGTTGGCAGAAAGCAGAGAAAAATCCAAGGTAGAAAGCTGCAATGATGGAAGAACTTGGGACACTAGAAAAATAAGACGTGGGAGCTGGTTCCATTACCCAAAGGAAAGAAAACTGTGGGATGCAAATGGGTGTACACAGTAAAGGAGACGTTAGAAGGAAAGGTGGAACGATACACGGCGAGGTTGGTTGCAAAGGGATACACACAATCATATGGCATCGACTATGATGAGACGTTTGCTCCAGTAGTGAAAATGAGCTCCGTAAGAACTCTGGTCTCCATTGCAGCAAACTATGGGTGGAAGCTATACCAATTAGATGTGAAAAATGTCTTTCTCCATGGGGACCTAGAAGAAAAAGTGTACATGAAACTCCCGTCAGGGTGCTACGCTACAAAATCAGATGGAGGGATGTCGCATAGAAAAGTGTGCAAACTAAAGAAGTTGCTATATGGGCTCAAGCAATCTCCTCGAGCCTGGTTTGACAGATTCAGAAAGGCTGTTACAGGCATGGGATACCGTCAAGAAAATGCAGATCATACGGTCTTTCTTCAGCATACAAGAGGCCACATCACTATACTTGCTGTATACGTGGATGATATAGTAATCACATGTAATGATAAAGTCGAGATCGCTAAGCTGAAGTCAAAACTCGCGAAGGAGTTTGCAGTAAAGGATTTAGGAGCGATGGGGTACTTTCTAGGTATCGAGGTGTGTGAAGGCGAACAAGAAATTGTTCTCTCACAAAGAAAATACACACTAGATCTGCTGAAGGAGACAGGGATACTGGGATGCAAAACAGCAGTCACTCCAATTGACCAGAAGTACAAGTTGGGAGCAGAAGCAAGAGAGCCAGTTGATCGTGAAAGATATCAACGACTTGGATGGAGATTGATTTATCTGGGACACACTCACCCTGATATCTCATTTGCGGTGAGTGTAGTAAGTCGCTACATGCATGATCCAAGAACGGGTCATATGGATACAGTGTTTCAGATCCTGAGATATCTGAAAGGGACGCAGGGGAAAGGTCTATTGTAACCACCACTTTTCTAAAATGAGGATAATTTTGAACTTTTGTAAAATTGATTATTTAATAATAGGTTTAAATCATGTTATTAATTTATTGGCGATTTTGATTATTTTAATTTAGTTTAATTAGTGTTTTATGATTTTGTTCTTTGGCTGGTGTAGCCTTAGAGCTGCTTATCCTAGAGACTAACCATGACCATGGAGGCCTAACCCATGTGATTAGATTAGCTAATTACCACTTTTTAGACTAAGGATATTTTGGTCATTTTGTGACTTTTGAATTATTTAGAATTTTGATTAATTGGTAAATTTTATATTATTTTAATAATATTTAAATTGATGTATTATAATTTTGGTCATTTTTTATATTTTAATATTTTTAGAATTTTTATATTTTAATATTGTATTTTCGGGTTTAGTTTGATCGGATTTGAGTTTTGGCTCATTTCGACTTGTGTTAGTGATCCGGGTAGCTTAGACTCTAGTTGGAACCCAGAGTTTAGCTAGACATGGCCCATAAATCTCACTAATTAGTATAGTACATTTAGACTAATCCCACATGACTTAATTAGTCCATTTGGTCATTTAAACTTGACCCTTTTAGTCCCAAACTTCCACATAAGACAAAATTGACTCAAAGGGGCCTTGGATGGCATTTTGTACATTTGCAAAATGCCCCCAAATCCCATAAATCTGGACAGCAGCAAGAGAACCCCTCTCCACTTTATTTTCTTCACATCTTGTTCTTCTTCTTCTCCTTTGAGAGTTCCTTCCCAAACCAAGCCAAAATCCTTTGATTTCAAGCTCTAAAGTAAGTCAAATCTCTTATAATTCTCTTCCATACTCTAGATCCCTCTCTAATCTTGGTGCTAACCCTTGTTTATCTTTTATTTGTGATTTTTATCTAGGTAGAACCTAGCATGGATGGGTTGGAAGCACAGAATTGGCTCTTAACCCAAAAAGAACCAATTTTGGGGCTTTTCTTGGGATTCCAACTCCTAAGAGGTAAACCCTAACTCTAACTCTTGTAATTACTCCTAATTAGTGTTATTTGCATATTAGAGGATGCCCGAGGCATAGGACAACCCATTAGAAGAGGTTTGGAACCCATTGGACTCAATTCGGGACTTTCGGGCTAGGTTTAGTGCCAATTTTGGAGAAAATCCTAAATTGACATATTTGGGTGTTACCCCCAACCTAATTAGACCTAATTAGGTTAGTTTGGGTGAGATGAGACTAGGTACGTGTCCATATTTGGATACGTGGGGTCGTTTTGAGAGAAATCATAAAAATAGGCTTTTTCGGGGTTTTCGGGTTCCAACACACGGGTGACTTTTTGCACCGACACTAGAATCGGCAAGTTAGTACTTAGAATAGGTTCTAATTATTATTTAGAACTCGTGGGTAGAGTTTGGGTCGAATCCGGATAGGTTTGGTGTCTGTATCACGCGGTATCGCGAATCGGACACCCCGGAGTCGCCAGAATGGCCACTTGGCCATTCGGGCCTCGTTTCTCGTTTTCGCTCGCGTGCGCGAGTTAGATTCCTTGTGTGGGGCACGTGTCTAGGCCCTAGAGGGTAGAATTGCAAGGATTGGGTATTCGGATAAGGTTTTGGGTCGTTTAGGAGTATGTGCATATGTATATATATATATATGTAGGTGTGTGTGTATATATATGTGTATGGATATGTATATATATATGTAGTTGTGTGTGTCTATATATATATATATATATATATATATATATATATATATATGTGTGTGTGTGTGTGTGTGTGTGTGTGTGTTTGTGTGTGTGTGTGTGTGTGTGTGTGTGCATATGTATGTAAATATGTAAGTGTGGGTGTGTGGAGCTTTGAGAGAGTGGTAGAGGGAATAAGATTTAGTGTGTGTGTTTGTGTATAGAGTTAGAGAGAGTGATATAGGTGGAGAATAGAGAGGGGGGACAGCCCAAAATAGCCCCCCCCCCCCCCCCCCCCCAAGCCAGCATATAGGCAGCCAAATGGCAGCAGCCTTAGCCCCAAATCCAGGTCCCAAACCACACTCAAATCATCCTCAATTCAGCCTTATATGGCAGCCTACAAGGCTGTCCTAAACCTGTCCTAAACAGTCCCAAAACAGCCCCCTTTTGACACACAATTCAGTCCCATTTGAACCCCCATTCAGCCACATATAAGCCCCATGTTTGCATATATATTCAGTCATATATTATCCCAAAATAGCCCCTATATCACCATACATTCAGCCCCAAATTTCATTCATCCATACTCATCCATCTATTCATTCATGTTCTCTTTCATTCACATATCCATGCCATCCACTTCTTCCATTCACTTGTGCATTTCATTCATCCACTCATTCCTTTATATTTCAGTCCCCCATTCAATATCCATCCATCAATTCATTCCATCTATTCAGTCTTCCATCCACAAGCATTCACTTAAACCATTCACTCTTCCATTCATTCAATATTTCACTCTATATCCATTCCCATTTCCCCATTTTCTTACATTCAAAATCAGTCCCTTGGTCCTATATGTCTTGAGTTTGTGTTGTGATGTGAGGATTATTAGAGGGTAAGGTATTGTGGTAGGCTTATTAGATTTAATATTAGATATTAGTTAGTGTTAGTGTTAGCTTGATGTTGTGTTAGTGTTAGTAGCAAGTTGGTTAAGTTAGTGTCCTAACTAGGTTAGTATCCTATTGGACTAGTAGAGAGGACTAACTTAGACACTAGGAGAGTATGGGAGAGTGAACTAGGAAGGTTGGTAGAGAGTAGGGTAAGGTATCTCACGATACCATAGCGTATCATGACGATACCCTAAGGTAATGTTGGGATGACCAACATGGACCATAAGATGGACTAGATGTCCTAGAACCCTAGATTCCTTGGTTGGTAAACCTTAGATAGGATAGTATCTAGCTACCCTAAGAAGCCTAGACTAGTATCCTGAGATCTAGAGGGGTTTTCTTTGTAATGGGCAAGGTATTGGTATTTACCTTGTGAAGGGTAAATGTAAGTAATGAGATATTGTTAAAATATTGAGTTTGACTTCTAAGATGGGCTTAGAAATATGTTGACTTGGTAGGTAATGTTAGTGTAGGTTAGTATCCTACTACCATAGGAAGCCGGGAGTGGAACTCCTAAGGAAAAGCTACTTGGCCTTAGTAATTGGGATAGAGAGGGTAAACGGAATAAGTAGGGATAATACCCATTTCACAACATATGGATTTAATACCTTAAGATATAGCTAAAATTAGGTTATTATGATTGGTAATGGTTAGAAATAGTAGACTTGGACTAGTTTTGACCTTGGTTGACCACGGTTGACTATTTTGACCAAAAGTCAACCGAAAGTCAACCGTAGCCTAAAATTTACTAGAACTTGACCAAACTTGACCAGTTGACCCAAAGTCAACTGTTAGTCAACGTTAGTCAAGTTTGACCTAAAGTTGACCTAGAGTTGACCTAGGGTTGACCATAGTTGACCAGTTGACCAAAAGTCAACTGTAAGTCAACCTTTGACTTAAATCGACCTAGTTTAATTCTGTTTGACTTGTATTGACCCAGTATGACTTTGTCAGGCCTAATATGACTAATATTAACCCTGTACAATCTAGTTTGACCTTGTTTGACCTAGATTGACTTAGTTTGACGTGTCTTGACCTTGTTTGACTCAGTATGACTTAATTTCACTTCTAAACCATTATATTGATACAGTATTCCATCTATAGGTCCTCGAGGCACTGTTCTTGGACTCAGTTGACTTATCCATCACATCACAGGCGAGTACATTCTCTGATAATATTCTGTTTTATGATATCGTCTTTGTTTCTAGTATTTAGTGTAGATATCCTTGTTCTCTTGACACATTGTTCACACGGATTGGTATTTGTCTGGATTCCGTCATAAGATGTTATTCCTCTTATATATGGTATGCCTTGTGCAACTCTTCCTAGTTCCTTATGCATTGTATAGACAGGATTCCTGCGAAGGCTAGCTACCTTCTCAGAGAATCACGTGTCATGACGTGTCATGACTGGATCTACTATATTTGTCAGGGATGGGGGTGTTAGCATAGATATATGATCAATAACCCACAGTATTATATTGTATCATCATTGTATACTGTTAATCATACACTCACGTATGATTAGCTAGGCCAAACATTGTATCAAGTTCTAAGCCGATCATATGTTGAAACTAATACTAAACTCACATAGATATAGTTTCAGATTTTTGTACATGATATATACTATTTTTTTGTTCTTACATTCAGTTATAGTCTTGACATACCTTACCATGATTCATGTACACATTATTTTACCTCGTATATTCTCTATATTTACTGCTACATTTTCAATATCGTCTAACTAGAACTGTTATTTGAGATTTGTGCTCGTTCCATCCTGACTGGATATGTTGACAAAATTTTACAGATTATGGAGAGGAGGATTGTCCTATCTATTACGGTCCTCATGACGTAGTCGGCCTAGACTTGGAGACCCTAGTTCAGCAAGGGTTAGCTCCAGCCGATAGGGCTTTAGAGTAGCTTAGCTAGTTTAGTTTGGTACTGGACTTTGTCTCCAGATTACATTTTGGCTTGTTATTATTTTAGTATTGTATTGAGATTGTTGACTCTGTGACTGGACTTGTATTATTCTGTGTTGGATTTACAGGTTGATATTTCATATCTTGTTGTCTTTATCTTTCGGTATCATCTATATTTCTTAGAGTTTGCGATTGAGTATATTATATTGTCATTGCTTGTCCTCCATTCGGAGTTGACCGTTCTCGACAGGTTTTGATATTATAATTGTTGTTAGATAGTAGACCTAGACAGCGTTCTACGCCGTTTCTGTGGCGTAGGCTGGGACGCTGTCACGTACTCATGCCCTTACTCCGGGTGCGGGTTGTGACACATTTTTAGTGGTGGCCCATACAGGTCAGAGTCGCAACTAGTGCAATTTTGTAGTGGTGCTCGACTTAGAGTGCTGCTACGAGCCTGCTGTTAGGATATAGGATTAGGCAGTATAGAGAGTTACTCAATCATAGTTAGGAGTACTTGAGAAGATTTCTGGGATGACCCTTGAGAATCTCATTATAAACTATCTCGAAATTTGATTTCGGCAGTTTCTGTCTACTTCGTTGTTCATCGTTGAATTTGATTCTTGGTATTCATTATTGAGTTGATTTTCTACCAAGATAACATTATGGGCTAGGTTGCCTTAGTCATGGAATTTAGAGTCTTCTACAGCCATATTAGCTGGTTTGGCGATGAGATAGAGTCTGATTTTGGATATATTTCTCGGGTGTGGGAATTTAAATTTTTTGCAGCCAAGCTAGCGGCAATACGAAAATTTTAAATACCATGATTCTAGAGGTATGTACATTAGTTGCAGACTCTATGGATTATCCCAGCCATACTTACTAGTGTGACGAGGATTCTGATAACATGGTTCTGGATAGACGGGTATGATTATCAGATTGCAGAATATATACCATATAGATGGTGCCCTAGTATAATGGAGTGGAATATCAGTATGGATATTACTTGAGTATTATAGATTAGATAGAGGGAGCTAGGCCACCTGTAGTGCAGCACCTTGTCCCGCACCATCAGAGGGATATACCCCAAAGGGGCAAGGCTTTTGCGCTGACAGTCGAGTAGACCGACGCTACGGGTGACGGATTAGCAGGTCTTTCTTTCATGTTCTTCTTTCCATCTTGTTGTGTGATTTCATTAGTACCTGTCAAGATGTTTTATGCTGTGATAGATAGTATAGTGACCCTGATCACGACCGTGATATCACGACCAGTAGGACCACAATTTGTATGTTTTAGATATAGTTTTCTTGACCTTGATTGTTGGGGGTTTAACCTAGAAGGAGTATAGCCATCTTAATTTCGATAACGAAATTTTTCTAAGGAGGGTAGATTTGTAACCACTACTTTTCTAAAATGAGGGTAATTTTGAACTTTTGTAAAATTGATTATTTAATAATAGGTTTAAATCATGTTATTAATTTATTGGTAATTTTGATTATTTTAATTTAATTTAATTAGTGTTTTGTGATTTTGTTCTTTGGCTAGTACAACCTTAGAGCTGCTTAGCCTAGAGACTAACCATGACCATGGAGGCCTAACCCATGTGATTAGATTAGCTAATTACCACTTTTTAGACTAAGGATATTTTGGTCATTTTGTGACTTTTGAATTATTTAGGATTTTGATTAATTGGTAAATTTTATATTATTTTAATAATATTTAAATTGATGTATTATAGTTTTGGTCATTTTTTATATTTTAATATTTTGAGAATTTTTATATTTTAATATTGTATTTTCGGGTCTAGTTTGATCGGATTTGAGTTTTGGCTCATTTCGACTTGTGTTAGTAATCCGGGTAGCTTAGACTCTAGTTGAAATCCAGAGTTTAGCTAGACATGGCCCATAAATCCTACTAATTAGTAGTGTACATTTAGACTAATCCCACATGACTTAATTGGTCCATTTGGTCATTTAAACTTGACCCTTTTAGCCCCAAACTTCCACATAAGACAAAATTGACTCAAAGGGACCTTGGAGGGCATTTTGGACATTTGCCAAATGCCTCCAAACCCCATAAATCTGGACAGCAGCAAGAGACCCCCTCTCCACTTTATTTTCTTCACATCTTGTTCTTCTTCTTCTCCTTTGAGAGTTCCTTCCCAAACCAAGCCAAAATCCTTTGATTTCGAGCTCCAAAGTAAGTCAAATCTCTTCTAATTCTCTTCCATACTCTAGATCCCTCTCTAATCTTGATGCTAACCCTTGTTTATCTTTTATTTGTAATTTTTATCTAGTTAGAACCCAGCATGGAGGGGTTGGAAGCATAGAATTGGCTCTTGATCCAAAAAGAACCAATTTTGGGGCTTTTCTTTGGATTCCAACTCCCAAGAGGTAAACCCTAACTCTAACTCTTGTAATTACTCCTAATTAGTGTTATTTGCATATTAGAGGATGTCCGAGGCGTAGGACAACCCATTAGAAGAGGTTTGGAACCCATTGGACTCAATTCGGGACTTTCGGGCTAGGTTTAGTGCCAATTTTGAGGAAAATCCTAAATTGACATGTTTGGGTGTTACCCCCAACCTAATTACACCTAATTAGGTTAGTTTGGGTGAGATGAGGCTAGTACGTGTCCATATTTGGATACGTGGGGTCGTTTTGAGATAAATCATAAAAATAGGCTTTTCGGGGTTTTCGGGTTCTAACGCACGGGTAACTTTTTGTACCGACACTAGAATCGGCAAGTTTCTAATTATTATTTAGAACTCGTGGGTAGAGTTTGGGTCGAATCCGGATAGGTTTGGTGTCCGTATCACACGGTATCGCGAATCGAACACCCCGATCGCCAGAATAGCCATTTGGCCATTCGGGCCTCGTTTTTCGTTTCCGCTCGCGTGCGCGAGTTAGATTTCTTGTGTGGGGCACGTGTACAGGCCCTAGAGGGTAGAATTGCAAGGATTGGGTATTCGGATAAGGTTTTGGATCGTTTAGGAGTATGTGCATATGTATATATATATATATGTAGGTGTGTGTATATATATGTGTGTGGATATGTATATATATATATATATGTGTGTGTGTGTGTGTGTGTGTGTGTGTGTGTGTGTGTGTGTGTGTGTGTGTGTGTGTGTGTGTGTGTGCATATGTATGTAAATACGTAAGTGTGGGTGTGTGGAACTTTGAGAGAGTGGTAGAGGGAATAAGATTTAGTGTGTGTGTGTTTGTGTATAGAGTTAGAGAGAGTGAGATAGGTGGAGAATAGAGAGGGGGGACAGCCCAAAACAGCCCCCCCCCCCCCCCAAACCAGCATATAGGCAGCCAAATGGCAGCAGCCTTAGCCCTAAATCCAGGTCCCAAACCACACTCAAATCAGCCTCAATTCAGCCTTATATGGCATCCTACAAAGCTGTCCTAAACCTGTCCTAAACAATCCCAAAACAGCCCCCTTTTGACACACAATTCAGCCCCATTTGAACCCCCATTTCAGCCATGTATTAGCCTATATTCAGCCACATATAAGCCCCATGTTTGCATATATATTCAGTCATATATTAGCCCAAAACAGCCCCTATATCACCATACATTCAGCCCCAAATTTCATTCATCCATACTCATCCATCTATTCATTCATGTTCTCTTACATTCACATATCCATGCCATCCATTTCTTCCATTCACTTGTGCATTTCATTCATCCACTCATTCCTTTATATTTCAGTCCCCCATTCAATATCCATCCATCAATTCATTCCATCTATTCAGTCTTCCATCCACAAGCATTCACTTAAACCATTCACTCTTCCATTCATTCAATATTTTACTCTATATCCATTCCCATTTCCCCATTTTCTTACATTCAAAATCAGTCCCTTGGTCCTATAGGTCTTCATTTTGTGTTGTGATGTGAGGATTATTAGAGGGTAAGGTATTGTGGTAGGCTTGTTAGATTTAATATTAGACATTAGTTAGTGTTGGTGTTAGCTTGATGTTGTGTTAGTGTTAGTAGCAAGTTGGTTAAGTTAGTTTTCTAACTAGGTTAGTATCCTATTGGACTAGTAGAGAGGACTAACCTAGAAACTAGGAGAGTATGGGAGAGTGAACTAGGAAGGATGGTAGAGAGAAGGGTGAGGTATCTCACGATACCATAGCGTATCATGACGATACCCTAAGGTAATGTTGGGATGACCAACATTGACCATAAGATGGACTAGATGTCCTAGAACCCTAGATTCCTTGGTTTGTAAACCTTAGATAGGATAGTATCTATCTACCCTAAGAAGCCTAGGCTAGTATCCTGAGATCTAGAGGGGTTTTCTTTGTAATGGGCAAGGTATTGGTATTTACCGTGTGAAGGGTAAATGTAAGTAATTGGGTATTATTAAAATATTGAGTTTGACTTCTAAGATGGGCTTAGAAATATGTTGACTTGGTAGGTAATGTTAGTGTAGGTTAGTATCCTACTACCCTAGGAAGCCGGGAGTGGAACTCCTAAGAAAAAGCTACTTGGCCTTAGTAATTAGGGTAGAGAGGGTAAACGGGATAAGTAGGGATAATACCCATTTCACAATATTTGGGTTTAATACCTTAAGATATAGCTAAAATTAGGTTATTATGATTGTTAATGGTTAGGAATAGTAGACTTGGACTAGTTTTGACCTTGGTTGACCACGGTTGACTATTTTGACCAAAAGTCAACCGAAAGTCAACCGTAGCCTAAAATTTACTAGAACTTGACCAGTTGACCCAAAGTTAACTGTTAGTCAACGTTAGTCAAGTTTGACCTAAAGTTGACCTAGGGTTGACCAGAGTTGACCAGTTGACCAAAAGTCAACTATAAGTCAACCTTTGACTTAAATTGACCTAGTTTAATTCTGTTTGACTTGCATTGACCCAGTATGACTTTGTTAGGCCTAATATGACTTAGGTTGACCCTGTACAATCTAGTTTGACCTTGTTTGACCTAGATTGACTTAGTTTGACGTGTTTTGGCCTAGTTTGACTCAGTATGACTTAATTTCACTTCCAAACCATTATATTGATACAGTATTCCATCTATAGGTCCTCGAGGCACTGTTCTTGGACTCAGTCGACTTATCCATCACATCACAGGCGAGTACATTCTCTGATAATATTCTGTTTTATGATATCGTCTTTGTTTCTAGTATTTAGTGTAGATATCCTTGTTCTCTTGACACATTGTTCACACGGATTGGTATTTGTCTGGATCCCGTCATAAGATATTATTCCTCTTATATATGGTATGCCTTGTGCAAGTCTTCCTAGTTCCTTATGCATTGTATAGACAGGATTCCTGCGAAGGCTAGCTACATTCTCAGAGAATCACGTGTCATGACGTGTCATGACTGGATCCACTATATTAGTCAGGGATGGGGGTGTTAGCGCAGATATGTGATCAATACCCTATAGTATTATATTGTATCATCATTGTATAGTGTTAATCATACACTCACGTATGATTAGCCAGGGCAAACATTGTATCAAGTTCTAAGCCGATCACATGTTGAAACTAATACTAAACCCACATAGATATAGTTCCAGATTTTTGTACATGATATATACTGTTTTCTTGTTCTTACATTCAATTACAGTCTTGACATACCTTACCATGATTCATGTACACATTATTTTACCTCGTATATTCTCTCTATTTACTGCTACATTTTCAATATCGTCTAACTAGAACTGTTATTTGAGATTTGTGCTCGTTCCATCCTGACTGGATATGTTGACAAAATTTTACAGATT
This sequence comes from Iris pallida, assembly GCA_029216955.1. Lineage (NCBI taxonomy): Eukaryota > Viridiplantae > Streptophyta > Magnoliopsida > Asparagales > Iridaceae > Iris > Iris pallida. The sequence goes on along the minus strand of JANAVB010043820.1, from coordinate 8,973,867 downwards.
ATGGCGAGGAGGATTGTCCTATCTACTACGATCCTCATGACGTAGTCGGCCTAGACTTGGAGACCCTAGTTTAGCAAGGGTTAACTCCAACCGATGGGGCTTTAGAGTAGCTTAGCTAGTTTAGTTTGGTACTGGACTTTGTCTCCAGATTACATTTTGGCTTGTTATTATTTTAGTATTGTATTGAGATTGTTGACTCTGTGACTGGACTTGTATTATTCTGTGTTGGATTTACAGGGATATTTCATATCTTGTTGTCTTTATCTTTTGGTATCATCTATATTTCTTAGAGTTTGTGATTGAGTATATTATATTGTCATTGCTTGTCCTCCATTCGGAGTTGACCGTTCTCGACAGGTTTTGATATTATAATTGTTGTTAGATAGTAGACCTAGACAGCGTTCTACGTCGTTCCTGCGCCGTAGGCTGGGACGCTGTCACGTACTCATGCCCTTACTCCGGGTGCGGGTCGTGACAGCTATGGTTCAAGAAGAATGGATGTATAGAAGTTGAGGGATACTGTGATACAGACTGGACGAGCTGCATAGACGATAGAAGGTCTACCACGGGATATTGTGTCTTTGTAGGAGGAAACTTGGTCTCATGGAGAAGCAAGAAACAGTCATTGGTAGCACGATCTACAGTTGAAGCAGAATAGAGAGCAATGGCCTTAGGAGTGTCGGAATTGCTGTGGGTGAAAGCGTTGCTGACAGAGTTGAAGCTGGACAAGGGAGCACCGTTACGTCTTCTGAGCGATAGTTAAGCTGCAATAAGTATAGCTAACAATCCAGTTCAGCACGACAGAACGAAGCACATCGAGATCGATCGATTCTTCATCAAAGAGAAGCTGGAACAAGGGATACTGAAGATTGATCATGTTCGCTCAGAAGAACAAGTGGCAGACTGTTTGACTAAGGGTCTTAGTTCATTGAGTCTGTCGAAGCTATGTAACAAGATGAGAATGATTAACATCTATCGTCCATCTTCAGGGGGGAGTGTTGAGAACTAATAAGAGATTTAGTCCCACATTGGAAAAATGTAATATGAAGAGGAGCTAGACTCCCTATAAGTAGTGGAGTAGCCAATCAATAAAAATACAACAATTATTCACTACAGTAACTATCATTGCAAATTTGTTTTATCTTGTCAACTTCAAGTTTGATGTAGACATAGGATGCTTGGAGCCTAAACAGAGGGTCCTAACAAAAGATTTTCTACATACTTGATCAAAGTTGTCATCCAAGCCACCAAGAAAGCGATACGCCATCTGTATCTAGATTGGTTTCTCGTGAACTATGATATCTCTTTCAAATTTTATAGCCACTTTCTTAAAGTGGTCCAACTCTTGAATGATTTCAGTTAGTTCTCTAAAGTACATAGCCAAATGTCGACCATTATGTCGAAGACATGCTGCTTTCTGACATAAGGTGTATGTCTAAAATCTATTGCTCTCATTAATATACATTTCGTCTTAAGAGAATCCCATATTTATTTCAAAGTAGGGAGACAAATGTACCGCTTCATAATCTCAAGCTTCATTGATGACAACCACCAACTTTTATTTTTCTGAACTTCAAAGAACCATCATTGTATTGTATTGAAATTATTCTCGTTTGGAGCCTCAATAGGCTCATGAAGATATCCAATCTTCTTCCTTCTAGTTGTATGTGTTTGAATAAGAGGAGCCCATAAATCATAGTTCTTATCATCAAACAACATACAAATATTAAATTTTGAGTTGTATGAGTGTACCATAATCAGAGCAAAGGGTGACTTAACACTATCTTCGACGACAATGGACACGATAAAATTTTGGGTAGCAACGACAAAAGGCGTTCATTCTTTGTTTCTAATTCGGATATGACAACAACGATAATAAGTCGCTCGTTAATCAAGGGAGAGACAACAACGAGAAGAAGTCGCTTGCTAATTAAGGTCATACAGAGCTGAAGATTCCTTCTATAAATTTAAGACGTCCATTTACAACAAGGCTACTACCAAAACCTTCAACGAGACTAAAAGAAGGGGGTTGGAAAAAAAAATTGGAGATAGGGTTCTCTCCAATTTTGTAGGTACCATAAAATTCAGAGAGAACTATAATTTCTTGACATTCTTAAAATATGAAAAGATTTGGTACATTTATAGGAGCAAGTCATGATATTATCCTTTAGTCCAAATAATGCAATAAGAAGATAACTAATTGACAGATACAAGATTACAAATTAACATAAACAAGGATAGACAACGTGACAATTTCTAACGATAAGGACACTAGATCATCCAAGTGAATAGCCGGTGTACTTATCCAAGATTATTCTAACTACCAAACTTAACTATCCGTACAGAACACGTAGTACATTTGCCATGGAGAATATCAAGATGTAATAAAAATATTTGGAATTATTAATTCATCGTCAGAGATGACTTATAACCAAAAGTTCATTTTCTAAATGAAAAGGCTTTGGTTAATTGCTCCTTAATATAATGCAAGTATGCATCTTTTGTTAGAGGAAAAAAAAAAAAGGAAACAAATTTTTTTTTTTTTGCGATGTCCGGCATAACGTACAGGACTTTATACATATTGTGTTGCATATCGTTTGGGTTCATTGTCTCCAATTTTCACACACATTCGCATTTTTCTACTGTTCAATTCCGAAATTGTCTGCCTAGTTGTAGAGGTTATACCTCTCTTATCTGACCACAAAAGCTAGCTGAGTTCGGTAAAGAACACAATTAAATGGCAATCAGAGATGATCCTCTTATTTTTACAATGATACTTACGAGGGCTGCTTCTTCCACTGTGTTGTTGACATATGTCCCTCCAGTGGTAAAGACTATTTTTAGCATCGTGCGAAGAAAAGAAAAAAATTCTCCACTCAATCACCTGTTTTAATTGCATTTGTTTCTCAACTACAAAAATTCAAAAATTCTAAAAGAACTCATGAATTCCTAATTTTTCTAAACTCGACCATAGAAGACTGTTGGATTATATTTATATGATATCGAACGGAGTAAAAAAAAAAATTTAGTACACTTTTACTATTTATAATATTAATTTATTTTATACATTTTTATTCTGAATTTTTATTGGAGTTTCTACAGCCGAATTATTTTTCAGGGATGGCACAATCTCTCTGACTTATATGGGCCATACTTGGCTTAGTCATTGAAACAAGAAAATATACGCAGTCAATGAAACAAGAAAATCGATCTGGGCAAACCATGTTAGTTTATAATGTCAAAGTAGTCCTTACATAAACAATCTTCATAAATTTTCTAGTGTCATATGCGTAACCGGCGTGGCACAAATTGTATAGAATAATGCTATTTGCCCTTCCAAATTGTACCTCCAAACCGTCCCTCCTTACGTGGCAACTGATGTGGCATGTTGATATGGCAGCTGACGTAGCAAATTTTTAAATTTAAATTCAAATTAACATTAAAATTAATGTCAACATTAGCATTAACATTAAAAATTAATATTAACGTTAACATTAACAATAATATTAATATTAACATTAATATTAATATTAGCTAATATTAACATTAAATTAACATGGATAAAATTGGATAATTAACTTTTTGGGTTAAAATTTGTCATGCAATCGGCCTTGTCAGATGACACATAATATTATTTTACATGTCATGTCAACTGTCACATAAGGAGGAATGTATTGGAGGTACGAATAGCATTACTTAAATTGTATATTGAAATTGCTGATCAACAAGAAGAATGATTTAAAAAAAAAATAATAGAACTGTCAATGCATTGTTAGTACCTTATTATAAACAAATTCTCCAATGACAAAGTTCTCTTAACTCTCTTGGATCTCCCCATCTTTGAATGGCCTTGGATGGTCATTGGCGAACTTGACAAAGACTATATATACAAATACGGGAATCTACTACCAAATGTAAAGTGTCTTTAGCTTTGCTAATAAATAAACACATAAATGGTAATAGTTCCCATAGACGAAAGGACCGGCTCGATTGGAAACAAGATCTTTCTGTCTGAGTGGGTTTCTGTCTCATCTTACATTGTAATAAATTATATATACTTTTTAATGTATTTAGTCATCGAACATGTGTTAACTCGTCTTCTGAGATCATGTTCTCGCATGATGGTAACATGATTGTATATATTTACACTACAGCTAGACATAATCATATATTATTGTATAGCCTTGCTAGCATCCCATTTTGTATCATTAGCTTCACAATCATCCGTTTTTTTTTATTATATGTCTGATGATGATACACCTTCTAGTTTGCTTGTTTTTCAGTTTGAGACACCTTTGAATTGTTCGACCTATAGATATTAACCGATAGATTGTAGAGTAACTCACATGTCTTTATACAGTCATGATCATACTCTTGGATACTGGCGTACTCCGAAGTGCGTAACTGGCATAATCAGTGGCGGATCCAGTATAAGATTCTACTGGGGGCACAATCATGAAGAGTTCGGAGACAACACCCCAAAAAATTGAACATATAGAAACAAAGTACATAATTAAAAATTGAACATACAAATTTTTTCATATAGACTTTCAATTTCACAAATCAATTCTACAGATACAAACATAGACATAATTTCTCAATTAAAATCTTCACAAATTTAATTTCACCATAACTTGATTTTGACCTAATTTGATTTTAAATTTTACCTTTGTAGTTTATTTTTCTTCCAACAACAGCTCTTTCAATCTCCGTCATCCACTTCTTTCTCGGATTACAAGCCTTCAACAACTCTTTTGTAGATTGTTTATATATATATATATATATATATATATATATATATATATATATATATATACCCCTATGGGCAATCGCACCCTCATGGGACCGCTGGGACACCATGGCCAGACCTACAACAGAGGGCGGTCTAGGTTTCTGCATGCTGTCACATGTCTTTGATGCTTGCTCCATGAAGCTATGGTGGAAGCTCTGCGAGAGCCATACTCTTTGGGCTTGGTTTATGAATGCAAGATATTTCAGACACACTCATCCAACGGCCGTGAGCTTCAATAACAGGTCCTCGGCGTCTTGGCGTCGCATCCTTAAAGGATGGATTCTCGTCGAGCCTTCGATCCACCTACATCTGGGCTCGGGAGAATCGTCCCTATTCCTGAACGCTGGTTCGGGGATGACCTCCTTCCGCAGCTTTCGGCTGCTCCCCCTGTGAGACATGTCTCACAGTATCGGTATTTATATACGGATATGTATTTTGTAGTATATTTTGTATTTTTTTGGTCTTCGTAATGCTTTAAATTTTTTTCTAACTTATAGATTTTCTTCTTGGCCGGCTTACCGCCAGTATAGCGGTGTATACCGACGGCATACCATCCGGATAGATTTTCCACATTTTAGATATTTTCAATTTCAGATATTTTCATGAAAAGTGTTTTCGATATTTTCGTGAATAATGTTTTGGATATTTTGATGAATAGTGTTTAGATATTTTTGTGAATAGTGTAGATGTACCCTATTATCCATTGGATATTTGGTTTTGTTTGGATGGCTAGGATTGACTTAGATTTTGACATGGATCACTATCCAAGGGTGAAGATTAATTCTCCCTTCTATATATACCATTTCACTTTCTCTCTCCTCTATATTTTTATTCTCTTCATTCTCTCTTCATTTCTTCTTTCCTTCTCTCCCCCATGGAGCTTGCCAAGAGCTTGGCTTTGAGGCCTTGGGTGTGGTGTCTAACCCCCCTAGGAGGAGGAGTAGAAGATTAGGCTTGGAGCTTAACCTAGACAAGTACATCTTGCCAAATCCATGAACCATATTATTTTGTTGTTATTTTTGTTTTCCTTGGAGTTAAATGCTTAGAATTTTCCTAAACTTATTTTGTTAAATATGTTTTCCTTAAGATTCTTGTATATATGCATGTTTCCAAAAATTGTTTAAGCAAGATTTTGATTTTCTGTTAAAATCCAATATTGACTTAGTAGAAAACTTGGTATCAAGAGTGAAACTAGTGTTACCATCATGGATCTTGGTCACATATACATATATGAGGTCCTCACCTAGTTTGTATACCATGGATTTTGAGTTTGGTGGATATCGGAACCCGTTTCGGTATCCCGAGGATCTAATTTTTAGGAGTATTTTGAGATATTGATCTATCAAATATTTTGATTTATGAAAGTTAATACTTCCATGTTGTAGGAAATTCAATTCTATGCAATTTTGACTTTTAAAAATCCGAATTTCGATTTAAAACGAAGTTTTTATGGCCGAAACAAGTTTTGGCAAAAATCTGGATTTTGTTACTGTTTGGAAAAACGGTATACCCACGGTATGCCGATTTTTGCACCAAAAATTTTCTGTCTTTAGGCTGGAATATCGTCGGTATGCCGCTATATACCGACGGTATGCCGCGGTATACTGCCGGTATGCCGCGGTATACCGCCGGTATGCCGCTTTATGCCGTTTTAGGCTATTTTTGTGTATTTTTGTCCGTTTTTGTCCGTTTTTGTCCATTTTTCTTCGACTATAATAATTTTTTAACATGATTAGATGATCTTGGATAGTTAGAGAATGATTTTACACCCTGTATACACTTGACAGTAGCACATGTTCAATCATTTTTCTATGAAATGTACTTAGCTTTAATTATTCTTCTCCACATGCCATGATATGTCTTTTTGATATATTCTTTCTTACAAGCTATGATAATTATTGTCATGTCTTCTTTACTTACATGATAATGGCCAGTCGTGGCGCACTCTTCTTACATGTCTTCTTTGCTTACTGGATAGTGGCCCGTCGTGACGTACTCATGATACATGTCCTTCTTTGCTTACATAATAGTAGCCTGTCATGGCGCACTCCCTATAGTGGCTCATCGTAGCGCACTCCTAGCTTTCAGTTTATTATGTTTTCTTGTTGTGGCTTGTTATGGTGCACATTCTCGCTTTTGTCCAGTCTTGTATGTCTCATGTCTAGGATGGATTCTGCGGAATGCCACACCCAGAATCCAACAAAAAAATGTTAAGTACTAAATAACTAGCTTGTTTACTTAGATCATTGAGGATTTTGCAGTTACCTGTTGTCCCTTTGGTCTTGGTCTTATATATATTCATGGGATTTTGAGCTATCTGTCATGATGAGCACACTTCCAGCGCACCGTCGAGTATTGCACCGGGTACATTTGCCTCCTGGACGATGTACCCATTATTATATGTCTTAGGGTACGTTTGTCTCTTGGGCGATGTACCATTATTATAGGATACATTTGTCTCCCGGGCGATGTATCCACTATATACCATTGCATCCTTGGCTTGGATCATTCAGGTAGCAGCAGGCAGGTAATTGGACTTGGATTTCTCAAACTTGCATTTGTTAGAAATTAGGATTGTGACAACCCTAGTTAGCTAATGTATAAAGCCGTACTCAATGCTTGGCCGTGACTATTGTATGGAGTCCAGTCTAGTCTAGTTTGTCTAGGTAGTGTCCGGATTTGTTTATTTTCAATACATCTTTGTTTATTCTTTACTTTTGTTAATAAATGATTAGATACTAAAGTTTTGTTCATGAGAAGGGTTACAACTCCGGTCCTTGTTTGATTTACGGGTTGTAACTTGGGTTCCTGATTAGTTCCTAAGTCATCTTATCATTTGTCGTTCTATATAGATCTAATATGCCCACATGCTCCAGTTATCTAATATGCTCACATGCTCCAGTTATCTAACATGCTCACATGCTCCAGTTACCTAACATGCTCACATATTCCAGTTACCTAACATGCTCACATGTCCAGACAACTTAACATGCTCACATGTCTAGTTTATCTTTCATGATCACATGCTTCCTTTTTCTTATATTTACATATTTTACATTATGTCACATGTCCTTTACCTTATGCTACATGTTGCTTTATTTATTGTCTTTTCTATTCTTAGGATAAGTGCATTGGTAGCACACGAGTCTCGATTTACTTTTACTTATTTTTGTCTCTATCCGTTGCTATGATTTGCATGCTGGTTTTAATTCATAGTTTGGCTTCCTTTGTGGTACTTGCTATTGGGGGTCTGACCCCATTGGTTTTGTTTTGCCAGATCTGATAGAGGAGCCCTGAGGATCTTCCGTACCTCCTACTCGTTGGTGATTACTCGGAGCACCAGAGTACCTTAGTGGATTTTTTATTTTATTTTTCCACTAGTTATGTACATTATTATTTTGTGGCGTTTAGCCTCCGAGCACGTGTTTAGCTCGCGTTTTGGACTTGACATTTAGCCTACGGGCCTAAACATGATTTGCATTATTCTAGACTATAGCTAGAGCTTATCATGTATGACTATTACTCTTGCTAGTCTTCACTCTGTATTACTAGCTTCATGATCATTGATATATAATAGTTTGGGACGCTTTACTACTTTATATTCCATTTGATCTTACTTCTTGTACTTTACATATTTGTCTATGATTGAGATAGCTAGGATTGCTTGACCTAGGATCGACTGTTGGCTTGTAGTAGTAACCCCCATGTCAATACAGCTTATACGTTATTTTGAAGTACTTGAGTACTTTGGTATACGTAGCTGGCCTGGTCCGTCCCTACTTGCCAGTATTCTGGTTCTGGGGCGTGACATAGGTTCTAGTGGTGACCCATGCAGGTCTAATTTATCAGATATGTGGAGGTTACTGATGTTTAGATATCTCAGTCATAATTCTCCTTATTGATATCCTTCGTGTTATTCTATATCTCTGATCCTTTGACCTGATATCTGCCTTGACCTTTGATCTTTCATGTTCCCTCGATTTGATCTTTGTGTCCTTCAATTTTCAGGGGCGTTGTCCTTATTCCTTTTGATCAGCTTATTCGGGTTTTACGGATGACAGGTCAGCAATCTTCTGCTAGGCCAGTTATGGAGGATCAGTCTCAGCATTCAGGAGCAGAATTCAGAGTTGACCTAGGGCAGATGTGTCAGTTCAGCCTGATCAGCCAGGAGTGTCAGTCCTGCCAGAGTAGCTAGAGAATATTGTTCATGAGCTGGTGGGTGTTCTCAGGGGCTTTATGGAGTCACAACAACAATGAGATCTCGTTCTCTAGCAGAGTATCCAGATGTTGATAGACCGTAGTGGACAAGGAATACCAGAGGTATTCAAAGCCGTGGACTTGCCGCCAGAAGGTCGAGCCAGGCAGTACCAGTCATTCAGTCAGCATATCGAGCCCGACCTACTGTAGAGGCAGTACGAGAGCACGAGCATATAGCCAGGAGGACCACATCCAGAACAGAGGGTCGTAAGAGGTACCATGCACCCAAGTCAGGCTTTTTACCCCGACATCCCTCATCAGTACCATCATACAATTATCCACACCAGTACCAGGAGTTACCAGTCGTATGTTCCTTCTGTGGAAGGAGAGGACACACTTATATTACTTGTCGGAGGGCCAACTTTCTATGTTTGTCATACGGATCACCAGACCACATGATAGGGGTTTGTCCCCGGAGGAGTTCAGCTGGATCTTCATCCTTCCAGTCTGTAGTTCCACAGTTCGGGGCACCAGCACCAGTTCAGCAGAAACGAGCTCAGAGGCCTTTACTGACGCAGTCCCATGCATTCCAGTAGGGAAGGTCTCATCAGTATATGCAGGCCCAGGCTCAGAGACAGAGAGACCAGCAGCAGTATCAGGCAGAACAAGAAGCATGTACCTATTACGGCAAGATAGGGCATCTCATATCAGTTTGTTGGGCAGTTAGTAGCCGGTGCTTCCGCTGTGGTGCAGGGGACCATTCAGTTAGCCCTTGCCCCTATTCGACATCTCGAGGACAACTAGCTATACCAGATGTACGACCTCAGTCCTTTCACTCGCCTCAGACATCACCTCCAGCAGTGGATGAGCAGTTAGGGCTAATACTAGATGTTCAGCCATTGGCACAGTATCCTCTGCCATCGCGAGCTCAGAGGGTCAGGCAGCTCAGAGCGCGGTTGTATGCACAATCTCAGGGGCAGCTCTAGTATTAGCATGAGGGTAGTACCTCGGTAGCCTCAGGTACCATCTTCATGGTCTTTTTTCAGTTATGTCCTTTTGATTATCCTTCAGTAGCAGGCCATGTAGTGGCAGTATATCTTGGGTTCCTGTCGGCGATATTGTATTTTACCCATATCAGGAGTACAACGGTCGGCTTTACTTATTCGTTGAGTGAATGAGATTTTTTCGTCACACTCTTCTGCCTTCGTATCTTGAGATACATGATATTTATCACATGTCTCGACTACGAAGATACGTCCTGGGTAGAGTCATGTCTTGGATTAAGTCATTGGTACCGGCTTATTTTGAAAATTGACTTTTATCTAAGTTGTGGAGTCAGCGTAGGCCTGCTCCTACTCAACTGACTCAGGAGACTTATTTATTTATATGCCTCCATCCCTTCTTGATTGTAGTTGTGTTATTGCTTACGCATTTACTTATATTATTGTTGTCTTTATCTTACCAACATGCCATGCTTTGTTTTGATTGACATAATTTTTCAGCTCTTTGGTTTGGTTTTCATGCTTGACTAGATTTAGGAAATTCCGAGGACGGAATTTATTTTTAAGTTGTGGATAGTTGTGAGACTCGTCTCAAAGTATCGGTATTTATATACGGATATGTATTTTGTAGTATATTTTTTATTTTCTTGGTTTTCGTAATTCTTTAAATTTTTTCCTAACTTATAGATTTTCTTCTTGGCCGGCATATCGCTAGTATACCGGTGTATACCGACGGCATGCCGTCCGGATAGATTTTCCACATTTTAGATATTTTCGATTTCAGATATTTTCATGAATAGCATTTTCGATATTTTCATGAATAGTATTTTGGATATTTTGATGAATAGTGTTTAGATATTTTTGTGAATAGTATAGATGCACCCTATTATCCATTGGATATTTGGTTTTGTTTGGATGGCTAGGATTGACTTAGATTTTGACATGGATCACCATCCAATAGTCAAGATTAATTCCCCCATCTATATATACCATTTCATTTTCTCTCTCCCCTCTCTTTTCATTCTCTTCACTCTCTCTTCATTTCTTCTTCCCTTCTCTCCCCTTGGAGCTTGCCAAGAGCTTGGCCTTGAGGCCTTGGGTGTGGTGTTTAACCCCCCAGGAGGAGGAGTAGAAGATTAGGCTTGGAGTTTAACCTAGGCAAGTACATCTTGCCAAATCCATGAAACATATTATTTTGTTGTCATTTTTGTTTTCCTTGGAGTTAAATGCTTAGAATTGTCCTAAACTCATTTTGTTAAATATGTTTTCCTAATGATTCTCGTATATATGCATGTTTTCAAAATTTGTTTAAGCAAGGTTTTGATTTTCTGTTAAAACCCAATATTGACTTAGTATAAAACTTGGTATCAAGAGTGATACTAGTGTTACCATCATGGATCTTGGTCACATATACATATATGAGGTCCTCACCTAGTTTGTATACCATGGATTTTGAGTTTGGTGGATACCGGAACCCGTTTCAGTATCATGAGGACCTATTTTTAGGAGTATTTTGAGGTATTGATCTATCAAATGTTTTGATTTATGAAAACTAATACTTCCATGTTGTAGGAAATTCAATTTTATGCAATTTTTACTTTTGAAAATCCGAATTTTGATTTAAAATGAAGTTTTTATGGCCGAAACAAGTTTTGGTAAAAATCTGGATTTTGTTGCTGTTTGGAAAAACGGTATACCGGCGGTATGCCAATTTTTGCACCAGAAACTTTCTGTCTTTAGGCCGGAATACCGTCGGTATGCCGCGGTATACCGCCGGTATGCCGTTTTAGGCTATATTTGTCTATTTTTATCTGTTTTTGATTTTTTCTTCGACTATAATGATTTCTTAACATGATTATATGATCTTGCATAGTTAGAGAATGATTGTACACCCTATATACACTTGACAGTAGCACATGTTCAATCATTTTTCTATAAAATGTACTTAGCTCTAATTATTCTTTCCCACATGCCATGATATGTCTTTTTGATAGATTCTTTCTTACAAGCTATGATAATTATTCCCATGCCTTCTTTGCTTACATGATAGTGGCGCACTCTTCTTACATGTCTTCTTTGTTTACTATATAGTAGCCCGTCGTAGCGCACTCATGATACATGTCCTTCTTTGCTTACATGATAGGGGCCTGTCATGGCGCACTCCCTATAGTGGCTCGTCGTAGCGCACTCCTAGCTTCCAGTTTATTATATTTTCTTATTGTGGCTTGTTATGGTGCACATTCTCGCTTTTGTCCAGTCTTGCATGTCTCATGTCTAGGATAGATTCTGCGAAATGCCACACCCGGAATCCAACAAAAAAATGTTAAGGACTAAACAACTGGCTTGATTACTTAGATCATTGAGGATTTTCCAGCAGTTACCTGTTGTCCCTTTGGTCTTGGTCTTATATATATATTCATGGGATTTTAAGCTATCTGTCATAATGAGCACACTTCCAGCGCACCGTCGAGTGTTGTACCGGGTACATTTGTCTCCTGGGCGATGTATCCATTATTATATGTCTTAGAGTACATTTGTCTCCCGGGCGATGTACCACTATTATAGGATACATTTGTCTTCCGGGCGATGTATCCACTATATACCATTGCATCATTGGCTTGGATCATTCAGGTAGCAGCAGGCAGGTAATTGGACTTGGATTTCTCAAACTTGCATTTGTTAGTAATTAGGATTGTGACAACCCTAGTTATCTAATGTATAATCTCATTGCTTGGCCGTGACTATTGTATGGAGTCCAGTCTAGTCTAGTTTGTCTAGGCAGTATCCGAATTTGTTTATTTTCAGTACATCTTTGTTTATGCTTTACTTTTGCTGATAAATGATTAGATACTAAAGTTCTGTTCAGGAGAAGGGTTACAACCCCGGTCATTGTTTGTTTATGGGTTGTAACTTGGGTTCCTGATTAGTTCCTAAGTCATCTTATCATTTGTCGTTCTATATAGATCTAATATGCTCACATGCTCCAGTTATCTAATATGCTCACATGCTCCAGTTATCTAACATGCTCACATGCTCCAGTTACCTAACATGCTCACATATTCCAGTTACCTAACATGCTCACATGTCCCGACTACTTAACATGCTCACATGTCTAGTTTATCTTTCATGATGACATACTTCCTTTTTCTTACTTGTATATAGTTTACATTATGTTACATGTTATTTACCTTATGCTACATGTTGCTTTACTTATTGTCTTTTCTATTCTCGGGATAAGTGCATTGGTAGCGCACGAGTCTCGATTTGCTTTTACTTATTTCTGTCTCTATCCGTTGCTATAATTTGCATGCTGGTTTTAGTTCGTAATTTGGCTTCCTTTGTGGTGCTTGCTATTGGGGGTCTGACACCACTGGTTTTGTTTGGCCAGATCTGATAGAGGAGCCCGGAGGATCTTCCGTACCTCCCACTCGTTGGTGATTACCTGGAGCACCAGAGTACCTTAGTGGGTTTTCTATTTCATTCTCCCACTAGTTATGTACATTATTATTTTGTGGCGTTTAGCCTCCGAGCACGTATTTAGCTCATGTTTTGGACTTGACATTTAGCCTACGGGCCTAAACATGATTTGCATTATTCTAGACTATAGCTAGAGCTTATCATGTATGACTATTACTCTTGCTAGTCTTCACACTGTATTACTAGCTTCATGATCATTGATATATGATAGTTTGGGACGCTTTACTATTTTATATTTCAGTTGATCTTACTTCTTGTACTTTACATATTTATCTGTGATTGAGATACCTAGGATTATTTGACCTAGGATCGACTGTTGGCTTGTAGTAGTAACCCCCTTGTCTATACAGCTTATGCGTTGTTTCGGAATACTTGAGTACTTTCGTATACATAGCTGGCATGTTCCGTCCCTACTAGCCAGTATTCTGGTTCTGGGCGTGACATAGGTTTTAGTGGTAGCCCATGCAGGTCTAATTTATCAGATATGTGGGGGTTACTGATGTTTAAATATCTCAGTCACAATTCTCCGTTATTGATATCCTTCGTGTTATTCTATATCTCTGATCCTTTGACCTGATAACTGCCTTGATCGTTGATCTTTCATGTTCCCTTGATTTGATCCTTATGTCCTTCAACTTTGAAGGGCGCTGTTCTTATTCCTTTTGATCAGCTTATTCGGGTTTTGCGGATGACAGGTCAGCAATCTTCTGTTAGGCCAGTTATGGAGGATCAGTCTCAGCATTCTTGTGCAGAGTTCAGAGTTGACCAGAGGGCGGATGTGTTAGTTCTGCCTGATCAGCCAGGAGTGTCTGTCCTGCCAGAACAGCAAGAGAATATTGTTCATGAGCTGGTAGGTGTTCTCAGGGGCTTTATGGAGTCACAACAACAACGAGATCTCGTTCTTCAGCAGAGTATCCAGAAGTTGATAGACCGTAGTGGACAAGGAATACCAGAGGTATTCAAAGCCATGGACTTGGCGCCAGAAGGTGGAGCCAGGCAGTACCAGTCATCAAGTCAGTCAGCATATCGAGCCCGACCTACTGTAGAGGCAGTACAAGAGCACGAGCATATAGCCAGGAGGACCACATCCAGAACTGAGAGTCGTAAGAGGTACCATGCACCCAAATCAGGCTTTTTAACCCAACATCCCTCATCAGTACCTTCATACAATTATCCACACTAGCACATGTTACCAGTCGTATGTTCCTTCTGTGGAAGGAGAGGACACACTTATATTACTTGTCGGAGGGCCAACTTTCTATGTTTGTCATGCAGATCACCAGACCACATGATAGGGGTTTGTCCCCGGAGGAGTTCAGCTGGACCTTCATCCTTCCAGTCTGCAGTTCCATAGTTCGGGGCACCAGCACCAGTTCAGCAGAAGCGAGCTCAGAGGCCTTTACCGACGCAGTCCTTTGCATTCCAGTAGGAGAGGCCTCATCAGTATATGCAGGCCCAGGCTCAGAGATAGAGAGACCAGCAGCAGTATCAGGCAGAACAAGAAGCATGTACCTATTGCGGCAAGATAGGGCATCTCAGATCAGTTTGTTGGACGGCCAGTAGCCGATGCTTCCGCTGTGGTGCAGAGGACCATTCAGTTAGCACTTGCCCCTATCTGACATCTCGAGGACAATTAGTTACACCAGATGTACCACCTCAGTCCTTTCACTCGCCTCAGACATCACCTCAAGCAGTGGATGAGCAGTTAGGGCCAATACTAGATGTTCAGCCATTGGCACAGTATCCTCTGCCATCGCGAGCTCAGAGGGTCAGGCAGCGCAGAGCACGGTTGTATGCGCAGTCTCAAGAGCAGCTCTAGTATCAGCATGAGGGTAGTACCTCGGTAGCCTCAGGTACCATCTTCATGGTCTTTTTTCAGTTATGTCCTTTTGATTATCCTTCAATAGCAGGCCAGGTAGTGGCAGTATATCTTGGGTTCTTGTCGACGATCTTATATTTTACCCATATCGGGAGTACAAAGGTCGGCTTTACTTATTTCGTTGAGTGAATAAGATTTTTTTGTCACACTCTTCTGTCTTCGTGTCTTGAGATACATGATATTTATCACATGTCTCGACAACAAAGATACGTCCTGGGTAGAGTCATGTCTTGGATTAAGTCATTAGTACCGGCTTATTTTGAGAATTGACTTTTATCTAAGTTGTGGAGTCAGCGTAGGCCTGCTCCTACTCAACTGACTCAGGAGACATATTTATTCATATGCCTCCATTCCTTCTTGATTGTAGTTGTGTTATTGCTTACGGATTTACTTATATTATTGTTGTCTTTATCTTACTAACATGCCTTGCTTTGTTTTGATTGACATGATTTTTCAGCTCTTTGTTTGGTTTTCATGTTTGACTAGATTTAGAAAATTTCGAGGAAAAAATTTATTTTTAAGTTGTGGAGAGTTGTGAGACTCGTCTCACAGTATCGGTATTTATATACGGATATGTATTTTGTATTTTCTTGGTTTTCGTAATGCTTTAAATTTTTTTCCTAACTTATAGATTTTCTTCTTGGCCGGCATATTGCCAGTATACCGGTGTATACCGATGGCATACCGTCCGGATAGATTTTCTATATTTTAGATATTTTCGATTTTAGATATTTTCATGAATAGTATTTTCGATATTTTCGTAAATAGTGTTTTGGATATTTTGATGAATAGTATTTAGATATTTTTGTGAATAGTGTAGATGCACCCTATTACCCATTGTATATTTGGTTTTGTTTGGATGACTAGGATTAACTTAGATTTTGACATGGACCACCATCCAATGGTCAAGATTAATTCCCCCTTCTATATATACCATTTCACTTTCTCTCTCTTCTCTTTTCATTCTATTCACTCTCTTTTCATTTTTTCTTCCCTTCTCTCCCCTTGGAGCTTGCCAAGAGCTTGGCCTTGAGGCCTTGGGTGTGGTGTTTAACCCCCCTAGGAGGAGATGTAGAAGATTAGGCTTGGAGCTTAACCTAGGCAAGTACATCTTGCCAAATCCATGAACCATATTATTTTGTTGTCATTTCTGTTTTCCTTGGAGTTAAATGCTTAGAATTGTCCTAAACTCATTTTGTTAAATATGTTTTCCTTATGATTCTCGTATATATGCATGTTTCCAAAATTTATTTAAGCAAGGTTTTGATTTTTTGTTAAAACTCAATATTGACTTAGTAGAAAACTTGGTATCAAGAGTGATACTAGTGTTGCCATTATGGATCTTGGTCACATATACATATATGAGGTCCTCACCTAGTTTGTATACTATGGATTTTGAGTTTGGTAGATATCTGAACCCGTTTCGTTATCATGAGGACCTATTTTTGGGAGTATTTTGAGTTATTGATCTATCAAATATTTTGATTTGTGAAAACTAATACTTCCATGTTGTAGGATATTCAATTCTATGCAATTTTGACTTTTGAAAATCCGAATTTTGATTTAAAATGAAATTTTTATGGCCGAAACAAGTTTTGGCAAAAATCTGGATTTTGTTGCTGTTTGGAAAAATGGTATACCGATGGTATGCCGGTTTATACCGAGGGAATGCCGATTTTTGCACCAGAAATTTTCTGTCTTTAGGCCGGAATACTGTCGGTATGCCGCGGTATACTGCAGGTATGCCGTTTTATGCTGTTTTTGTCTGTTTTTGTTCGTTTTTGTCCGTTTTTGTCCGTTTTTGATATATTCTTCGATTATATGGATGTCTTAACATGATTAGATGATCTTGCATAGTTAGAGAATGATTGTACACCCTATATACACTTGACACTAGCACATGTTCAATTATTTTTCTATGAAATGTACTTAACTATAATTATTCTTTCACACATGACATGATATGTCTTTTTGATAGATTCTTTCTTGCAAACTATGATGATTGTTGCCATGCTTTTTTTGCTTACATGATAATGGCCCGTCGTGACGCACTCTTCTTACATGTCTTCTTTGCTTACTAGATAGTGGCCCGTCGTGGCGCACTCATGATACATGTCCTTCCTTGCTTACATGGTAGTGGCCTGTCATGGCTCACTCCCTATAGTGGCTCGTCGTAGCGTACTCCTAGCTTCCAGTTTATTATGTTTTCTTATTGTGGCTTGTTATGGTGCACATTCTCGCTTTTGTCCAGTCTTGCATGTCTCATGTCTAGGATGGATTCTGCGGAATGTCACACCCGAAATCCAATAAAAAAATGTTAAGGACTAAACAACTAGCTTGATTACTTAGATCATTGAGGATTTTCCAGTTAACTGTTGCCCCTTTGGTCTTGGTCTTATATATATTCATGGAATTTGGAGCTATCTGTCATGATGAGCACACTTCCAGCGCACCGTCGAGTGTTGCACCGGGTACATTTGTCTCCTGGGCGATGTACCCATTATTATATGTCTTAGGGTATATTTGTCTCCCGAACGATGTACCACTATTATATAATACATTTGTCTCCCGGATGATGTATCTACTATATACTATTACATCCTTGGCTTGGATCATTCAGGTAGCAGCAGACAGGTAATTGGACTTGG
Organism: Iris pallida; assembly: GCA_029216955.1. NCBI lineage: Eukaryota > Viridiplantae > Streptophyta > Magnoliopsida > Asparagales > Iridaceae > Iris > Iris pallida. The sequence continues at coordinate 8,955,873 of JANAVB010043820.1, read as the reverse complement.
ATTTCTCAAACTTGCATTTGTTAATTAGGATTGTGACAACCCTAGTTAGCTAATGTATAAAGCCATACTCATTGCTTGGCCGTGACTATTGTATGGAGTCCAGTCTAGTCTAGTTTATCTAGGCAGTGTCCGAATTTGTTTATTTTCAGTACATCTTTGTTTATGCTTTACTTTTGCCGATAAATGATTAGGTACTAAAGTTCTGTTCAGGAGAAGGGTTAAAACTCCGGTCCTTATTTGGTTTACGGGTTGTAACTTGGGTTCCTGATTAGTTCCTAAGTCATCTTATCATTTGTTGTTCTATATAGATCTAATATGCTCACATGCTCCAGTTATCTAATATGCTCACATGCTCCAGTTATCTAACATTCTCACATGCTCCAGTTACCTAACATGCTCACATATTCCAGTTACCTAAATGCTCACATGTCCCGACTACTTAACATGCTCACATGTCTAGTTTATCTTTCATGATCACATGCTTCCTTTTTCTTACATGTACACAGTTTATATTATGCCACATGTCCTTTACCTTATGCTACATATTGCTTTACTTATTGTCTTTTCTATTCTCGGGATAAGTGCATTGGTAGCGCAGGAGTCTCGATTTGCTTTTACTTATTTCTATCTCTATCCGTTGCTATGATTTGCAAGCTAGTTTCAGTTCATAGTTTGGCTTCCTTTGTGGTACTTGCTATTGGGGGTCTGACCCCACTGGTTTTATTTGGCCAGATCTGATAGAGAAGCCTGGAGGATCTTCCGTACCTCCCACTCGTTGGTGATTATCCGGAGCACCAGAGTACCTTAGTGGATTTTCTATTTCATTCTCCCACTAGTTATGTAAATTATTCTTTTGTGGCGTTTAGCCTCCGAGCACGTGTTTAGCTCGTATTTTGGACTTGACATTTAGCCTACGGGCCTAAACATGATTTGTGTTATTCTAGACTATAGCTAGAGCTTATCATGTATGACTATTACTCTTACTAGTCTTCACTCTGTATTACTAGCTTCATGATCATTGATATATGATAGTTTGGGATGCTTTACTATTTTATATTCCATTTGATCTTACTTGTTGTACTTTATATATTTGTCTGTGATTGAGATACCTAGGATTGCTTGACCTAGGATCGACTGTTGGCTTGTAGTAGTAACCCCCATGTCTATACAGCTTATACGTTATTTCGGAGTACTAGAGTACCTTGGTATACGTAGCTGGCCTGGTCCGTCCCTACTTGCCAGTATTCTGGTTCTGGGGCGTGACACCCCCCAACAACGCGATATGTGATATGTAGGATAGTGTGGGAGACTGAAATTGGAAGAGGGTCATGGAGTGGATCGGGGAGGATGCAGCTAGTGTCTTGGCTTATTCTAGATTGAGAATTACGACGGACCCGGATGCTCTTAGGTGGTCCCTCTCGGCCAACGGAGCTTTCTCGCTTGCTTCGACGAGGAGAGTGGTTCGCGGCACCGGAGTGCAATCCCCCGTAATCGGACCTTTCTGGCAGTCGTGTATTCCAAAAGAATGGTCCTTTCTGATTTGGAGAGCGCTGCACAAGAAGCTCCCAACGGATGACACTCTCACCACCATCGACTTCAGTCTAGCTTTAGCATGTCATTGCTGCTCGGAGCGACAGTCGAAAAACGTCGAACACATTATGCACTCAGGCGATCTGGCTGTGCTAGTGTGGACCGCCCTCTCCAATCGGTACAGAATGTACCTGGCCGCTGGAGGCTTCAACAATCTTCTTGCCAACTGGGGTAGCGCCTCGCACGGCCACCAGATCGTTGCAGCAGCCATCATTTGGGTTATTTGTAAGAATCGCAACAAATTCAGATACGAGGGCCACTAATATACTTCAAATCAAGTGATAAGGGACGTTATCAGACGGACTTACAAAGTCAACAAACTATGCAAGCACGTCAGAGAAGACTTTCGGCTCTCCTTGGTCAACTGATGAGTTTAGGAGGTTGCGTGGGGGTGTGCCCTCCTCTTTTTATTTTTATTTTTATTTTTATTTTGTTGACTTTCATTTTGCGCTCACTTGTTAAGGCTTCGACATTTTGCGTCTTACTCATGAATAAAGTTGGGGGTGTTAGTTATATATATATATATATATATATATATATATATATATATATATATAGGAAATTGCTGAGAAACCCAATTTCGGGGTTGCTTTTTATGAAAAACCCACCTGTCGGATGGATTTTATAAAATGCCCAGAATTATATATTTCCACGTTAACTATTCCAAGATAGAAAATTGCTGAGAAACCCAATTTTGGGGTTACTTTTTATGAAAAATTCACCCGCATGATCGGTTTTATGAAATGCTCAGAATTATATATTTCCACGTTATACTATTCCAAGATTTCCTTTAGATGCTCTGTATTTACAAAATTAATACCATAACTACCCCTCCGCACAAACTCAGATTTGGATTGCGATTCTCATCATCTTTTTCTTCTTCTTCACGAGAGATCTGAATCCCATTGCTCTCATCTTCAGCAGAGATCGCAAAGATCGTTCATAGTTCACCGTGCTTTTTTTTCTTCAGTCGAACTCCGATCATCGCTCATCTTCTTTTTCTTCTTCTTCTCCTTCTTTTTTCGATAATTAGGTCAATTATGGAGAGAAGATCTTCTTCTTCTTTTCCATAAGAGTTAGCATCATTTTGAAAGAAGAGGGAAAACTCTTGAATTTTTATTCATGTCAAATTTCTTTCCATAAAAATAAAAAATAAAAAATTAGGTTTCTGTCAACTGTTCTCCATCAATATAACATGAAGAATAGTCATTCTCCTGTATTTTAACAAGGAGAATGCCATTCTCCGTGTTACTAACACGGTGAATGGCATTCTCCTGTGTTTTAACATTTGAATGATCATTTTCCGTGTAATTTAGCACGGAGAATGGTCGTTCTCCGTGTTAAATGACACGGAGAATGGTCATTCTCCTACATTTTAACACTGGGAATGGCCATTCTCTATGTAAATTAACACGGAGAATGTTATTTTCCGTGTTAAATAACACGGAGAATGACATTTTTCGTGTTAATTTACACGGAGAATGGCATTCTCCATGTTTCTAACATGGAGAACGGCTATTCTCCTGCAATTTAACACTGGAATGACAATTCTCCGTCTTAAATTACACGGAGAATGGCCATTCTCCGTGTAAATTAAGACGGAGAATGGTCATTCTTCGTGTAATTTAGCACGTAGAATGGTCATTCTCCATGTAAATTAAGACGGAGAATGCCATTCTCCGTGTTACTAACACGGAGAATGGTCATTCTCCGTGTAAATTAAGACGGAGAATGCCATTCTCCGTGTTATAAGACGAAGAATGGCCACCCTCATTCGAAATTAACATTCTTCGTGTTTTGACACGGAGAATGGCCATTCTCCTGCATTTTATGGTCAGTTGAAACTTTGGAGGGCCATAACTTTTGACTAGGAGGTCGAAACGAGGTCTGGTTTGTCGCAAAATGAGCGTATCTTCAAGGAGCCTGAGATTAACTACTTCTCCATTAGTCGGCCTTTCAAAATTTTAGAATCGCAAAAAAATTATATTTGGACCTCCGTTTTAGCACTTTTGCCATTTGTCTCGGTCTTTCCGAAATTTTCCGATGAGTTTTTGAAAATTTTTGAGCAGAAAACCTAGATTCGAAAGTGAGCAGCGTATGGAAGAAGATGAAGTATCAAAATATTTTTTAAGAGTAGTTTCGTGGGTGTTTTCAATAAATTAGAAGAAAGGGCAAAAAGGTCATTCGTAACCCTCTTTATATATTTTTTTGCTAATTCTGGGCACGCGATGAAATGTTATTGCGCGGTGGGTTTTTCATAAAACTTTTTCGTTTTTTGGACATTTCATAAATTTGCTCACACACACACATACACACACACACACACACACACACACACACACACACATATATATATATATATATATATATATATATATATATATATAAAATATATATATATATATATATATATATATATATATTTTATATATATATATATATATATATATAATATATATATATATATATATATATATATATATATATATATATATATATATATATATGTCGGATTTCATATTTCTTAATAAAAAGTTTAAATCCTAAATTTCTTCACTCAAACTCTTCAACTCTTTATCCTAATTCTTATTTCAGTTTGCATTTTGTAATGATCAAGACTTGATTGCTATTTGATTTTGTGTCTAATATTACTTTTGTTTAAAGTTATTTCAAATATTATATTAGTACCCGATAAACTCGATGGACTCGACCCAACCCGTGTTTAACCAGATCCAAACCCGATCTTCCGTGCTCGGTCTTGGGTTTCATATGTTGAACCCATGGTCGGGTCGGGCCAGGCCATGCTTGGGCTCGAACTAGGCTTCTGATTCATCGGGTTGAATTCAGATTGACCTCAAGTCCAATCCAACCCGTCCGAGTTGCACCCCTAGACTACATGGAGGTCGTTCAAGATTTTTTTTTTTCGCTCCAAAAAAAAAATTGAATATGGGAAAAAAAGAAAAGAAGAAGAAGAAGAATATGAGGGAAAATTTGTCCCGACAAGTGTCTAGCATTATCTTTTCATGCGTACCAGGTGGACATCTAAGTGAAAGACATTGAAGTCTTTGGATTTATGTCTTGACTAATTCTCACTCCCTTTGAGATGTTGGAGGAGTGTTTTGTATCGGTACCCTAAAAGTCCAAATTAGAATTGGGAAAATCAATTTTTATTTTAACGTGGGAGACCATAATTACCAATTTGTTAAGTATGAAATTTTAAGTATCATTTATTATATCAAACATTTCCTTTTTTGATACATATAATACATATAAATTTTCAATAATAATAACTAACAAGATTTTATTCAAATCTTATTAAGAATGAGCTATTTATGGATATTACTTCATCATTACTAGATTTGTGTAGATATATATAAATAGATATACAAATTAGGATTCGGATTTGATATGATAAGATCTATTAAGATTAGGATTTATAATGATTATGTTTTATATTGATCATGAAAATTTCTTATCATAGATTGGATTATTATTTTAAAACTCTTTCATATGAAAGACTATCTATAAGGAAGCATAAATCACTTAGGATAGGTTAAATAAGAATATTTAAATTCAAAATAAAATATGGTAAAATTCCAACTCTACTGTATACATACAGTAAAACCACCATTTCTCCTAGGATATAACGATAAATTAAGCTTAATACCATGTTTTCTAAAGGAAATAATAATGGCTACAACTTTCTTATAGAAACTTTTCTGATGGCCTTAAAAATCACAGATAAAGAGGGAATACGAAATTGTTCTAGATTTAATTAGATATTCTATAATCCTTAGCTTTTATTATGCTTAGTGGGAGACTATAAATATATGACCCCTTCAAGTTTTAATTATTATTTCACTTCCAAACTTAGCAAACAATCACCCACATCCTAGATATAAATGTTAGGATTAAACAAACCCTAGTTATTTTCTCCTTTTTTCTCTTGTGAATTCAGCAGCTTGCTATCAACTTGCAATGAGGATTTCACCTCTTTTCTAAAGTCATCCAAGTTAATTTTTTTATAGGAAACTTAAAAAAATATCTAGTAATTTTTTGTATTTTTAATTGATTTTAAAAAAATGTAATTTATTTAACCCTTCTGATTTGCTGCGATGCAAATTTATGTGCACATTTTTTCTAAAAATCATAACTCCCAAAATATAGATCTAATAGTATATCAGTAAAGTTTTGGAATCCTCGAACATCCTAGTTTCTTGTATAAAAATTCTAAGAAATATTTGAAATTTTGATAGGTCATAACCCAGAAACTCTAGGTTTTTGTCGTCGAGAGGTATGCTCGTCAAATCGTGTTAAATATATACGAACTCAAATAGCGATTATGAGCATACCATCGCAATCGCGTCGGTGAGACCTTCAAATCTAGACTGATAGATTTTAGTATAAAAAATATGACCTAAAATTTGGCCTCAGTTTGTGTGCCGATTGTTGGACCTAAAACATAGGTAAATCTAAAATTCATTTCCTATTTTAAGCCAATCATATTAAGAAGTAAGGGTTAGTGAAACCCTAGAATATTGGCTAACTTATAGCCTAATTAACATTAGGGGCGTTTTTGTTTTTTAAAACTAAAGTAGTTTTGTAACTTTGTATAGGTGGGATTATGGGACATGTTGATGCTGATATTTAGAATAGCTAGTGAGATTATTGAGGGTTTGCAAACTAATTGAGATTCAATACTCACCGATAGGATAGGTAGGTATATATATCGTATTTATTTATCATTGGTTGTATATATATTTGTATATTGCATGTTTTTTATGATTATCGTATTGATTCTATATCACTATGGACGTGTGTATGAGAGAGAGGCTTATTTATATTCATGTACTTGTTTATTTGATACTTGCTACTTAGCCATATAAGTGTTAGTACAACCAACCAGCTTCTGCTTGTCGCCACCAAATGAAAACTTCCAATCAACAGTGTCCTGAAGGTACTATAGAATCTACATGACTACACTCCAATGTACCCACTCTAATACCTGCTATGCATTCCAACTATGTGAGTAACATCTAGCCTCGTATACATTGTACAATTCATGAGACTTTCCACGACTGAAGCATACGGAACCTACTCCACATCTTTCTTTTCGTCCTCGGTAGATGAACATTGCTGCGCAGTAAGCCTAAAGTGAGCTGCAAGGGAGTTGCTCACTTTCTTTGACTTGTCTATCCCAAAATGTTAAACTATCTGGTGAATGTACTTCTTTTGGGACAAGTAAAGCAGCTTGGAGTCTCTCTTTTTCTTTCTCTCTCTCTCTCTCTCTCTCTCTCTCTCTCTCTCTCTCTCTCTTTCTCTCTCTCTCAATTAATCTCTATCACAAGAATAGTCTTCGTTGTGTCCAAATCCTTCAGAGAAGGTCGTACGCAGTGTCACGCCCCGGTCCCATAGGACCGATCATCCTCGCTAAGGCGTGATGTCGCATGAGCCTAAATTGCGCTCACGCAAGGCGGGTTCCATAACGACCGATTACAGGCTAAGCGAGGTGTTGTCGCACAGAAGTCCCAAAGCAGAAACATTGAATGACGCAAGCGAAAAGTTGAAACCAAATAAGTCATATATAAGATGCTCTTTATTGATATTGAATGAGTATTACAAGTGTGGCACGAGGCCATGATTACAATCACTAGGTCTCACTATTCTCTCAAGTTACAAGTCACTCTGCTCTCTCTCATCTCTCAGTACAATTTGACGAGTCAGCGGATGCATCAAAAGACGATGTCCATACATTATATCCCATATAAGTCTAGACTCCATTGCAGCCCCACGCCTTGAAATGTCAAAGAACTCCGTACCTTGACACATCCAAGCGAGCTATGCGCCAATGAGGCTCTACCTGTGCCTGCACATGAAAACTGTGTCGGTGTCAGTACTAAACTATACTGGTGGAGTGAGCTCCTCGTCCACCCATACAAAACTAACACGTTCATTTACTTTGTGCAATATAAACCCTTTATGATTGTCTTTTTATTGTTGCCTTATGATCGATTTTAGGATATAGACGCCTCACCTACTTGTGTCTCAAGACCTTCACCGTGTCTTCGCACCGATAACTTACTTATACTTTCCTCTAGACCCTTCTCGTGCCAACAACGTCAACTTATCGACTCGTGCTTGCCTTTCGGCCCATACTTTAAGACTCAATCGTATGGTTGTGCGATCAACTCTATTCGTGCATCCACAATGAGGTCGTGCCTCGCAACTCTGTACCACTTGACCAACTTTGCCTTACGGCCCTTCCTGACTTAATCCAACTTACTTATACTCTTGTGTCAACGACTTACCAACCGACGCCATACTTCGTGCCGTAGCACGGTATCTTCGTTGCAGCCAAAACTTAGGCCCAAATATTGTGTTGCAAATCATGCACACATTCAACTTGACTCAGTCTAAAGGCATACACGCGGATCACCGCTAATATGCCGACTCATCTATATGAAAGGGTCACTAGTACCACAAGCTATACTTGGACTTATAGCTTTGTTATTCGACGACCCTTTCAGCGCAAGTAGCGAGCCCCGCTGAAAGTTCCTGACTAACCTGAGCGGTACTCCCAGCTTGACTATACCGTGTTTTCTCCTAGGCTAGAATGATCCTGTGGCCCTAGGTTTTTCGTTCTAAGAAAACTTTTCTTTGTCGATGAGTTGTCCAATAACCATACAAGACTCGACTTGAACTACCGTCTCACACAGTCATTCTTTTTCTAATGTTACCATCTTTTCAGGACCATGTTAAAGACTTCTAGTATTTGAGACCACCTACATGGTCGCGAGTATTTTTCAATGTTTCCCTATCATTTTACTCAACTCAGGAACGACTATTTGATAACCATTTTTCCAAACTCAATTTGAATCAACCATAGCTCGTACCTTAAAACACTAAGTCCTTGATATCGTACCTTAAGCCAACTTGTGTTTTGTGCGACACTACCGCCCAAGTCATACTTTATATGACGAGCCTTGAGACTGTAGGACAATGTGGCTACAACCAGCCATAGAAATTGTGGTACCGTGCTTTCTATTACTTTGATTGCCCTTGACATAACTTTTGCCTAACTCCATCATGTGATACAACTTAACCCGTAGGATGAGTAAGGCTATGCCAAGCCCTTGCACCATAAAAACATGCATTGAAACATGTGGGACACTATTGCTATGCTAAGCATTGGACTGTAGGATCGTGCCTACTTTCTTAAGCATTTATACGTGCGACGCCTATGACTATATCAAGTCCATAGTTTCGTGGCAATATAAACCAACTTTTCCTTCTCCCAAGGCACGGGACGAAGGACCGAGTGTCATTTGAAAGCACGTCATGCAATTTCTAAGCCGACCGTGGGACCTTTCCATATTCTAACTCCTTTTGACCCAACTTGGGATTATTCCCTTAGCTATGTGGATTTGCCTCTTTTATTATCAAACCTACTTGTGCATTTGAAAATTTTCAATCTACTAGTGTGAAGGCCAAGCTGAGGCAAGTTCACCGAAGCCACCCACCTATACGAGAAGTCGCCTCGATCGAACGGGACTTCGAGCAAGCCGTTGCATGGCTAAGTCCGAACGGCATTGGTGTTTTGATTTCTTCGGTTGAACTGAGCGGGGACGAGGCACTACACCCAGTTGGCACTTCATCTCCTCTATTGTGGTGGCATTTCGGGCAACAAATAGTATATCATCCACATAGAGCAATAAAATAATGAAATCACCCTCGATAAATTACTTCACACATACACAATAATCTAAAGTCATCCTTGCATAACCATGCTCCCATAAACAACTTAAAAATTTTATACTACTGCCTCGGAGCCTGCTTCAGACCATACAAGCTCTTCTTCAACCGACAGACTAAACGTGACTTGTCCTGGTCACAAAATTCCTTTGGCTGATCCATGTATAAATCCTCCTCTAAATCACTATGGAAGAATGGCGTCTTTACGTCCATATGCTCAACCTCTAATGAGTCAAAATTGGCTACTAACGCTGGCACTACCCAAATAGATGACAACTTAATGACAAAAAAAACTCATAGAAATTCATGCCCTTCCACTGACTATAGCCTTTAACTACGAGTCTTGCTTTATACCGAAGACGAGTAGCATCTTCTGTCTGCTTCACTCTGAACATCCTTCGATTCTTCAAAACCTTCTAGTTCTTTCACAACAGTACTAGCTCATAAGTGGAGTTTGCCTGTAAGGAACTCATTTCCTCTTATATGGCCTGCATCCACTCCTACATATATTTGTTTTCCATCGCCTATGAGAAGCTTTCGGGATCTCTACCATCAGTCAATAGCACCTACATATCTGGAGAATACCTCGTGGATGGTTGATGCTCACCCGTGCTCTTCATTAATGGAACCTCTCATGCTAACTGTATACTGATAGCCTTATTCCCTTCAGGCTTATCCTTTTGAGGGTCACCTTGACCACCATCAGCAAGCTGATGATCAAGGCTGGGAGTATTTCCATGTACTGGATCCTCTATAATTGGATTCTCTACAGTGTCCTCTAGAAATAGCTCGATGTATGATAACTTTAACTCAAGCAATTCCTCAACCTTAAAATGTATCTTGAAATTCTGAGTGTTGCTCTAATTCTATAAAGCTTTCTTTCCACAGAGTCATAAAGTCTATAGCCGCTAATCCCGACCATAGTCAGCAAAAATGTACGGCCTCGTCTTTGGCTCAAGTTTATCTCTCTCCTTCTTCGGTAACATGAAGGCCTTATAACCAAACATACGAAAATGACTGTATCATGGCTCCTTGTCATACCATATTTTATCAGGCATATCACCCTGCGAAGCGCACTAGGAGACGAATTAATAACATAAGCATTAGTGCTGATAACCTCACCGTAATAATTGTCTGGTAAATTTGTTTCAGACAACAACACCATATGTCACGACCCGCACACAGTGTAGGGGCACGAGAAGTGGGTACGTCCAGCCTACGCCGCAGTGTCGGCGGTAGAAAAATGTTCTAGGTCACTATCACAACTATACACAATATGGTATACTCTCCAAACGAAGGACAAATCACATAAGGTACAACTCAATCACAAATGTAAAGATGGAAATAGCCCGATATGATAGATACGAAATCTCAAAAGAGAACATATAAACAGAAAAAAATAAGTCTAAGTGTCTAAACGACACAACATCTCAAACATCCATAAATAATACAACTCAGAAGTCAAATATAAATAACATAATAAAATAAGATAAAGCCTAACTAATCTAGCCGAAGCAATAGGAGTGATGTCCTCAGCTAGAGCTGGATCCTCATGTGGGTCCAGCTCACAAGTGTCGTCCAGATGAGCTCCATAATAGGTTGTGCATAAGTCCTCAATATCATATATAATATTTTCAATAGGTCCAGTCAGGACTGGAGCGAATACATAACACTGAAACATGATCATATCATGACAGAATATATAAAACAAGCAGTAGAGTAAACTATAACGAAAACTATAAGACATGCACAAGAACAGTATAAAAATACAAATCTAAGTACAAGAGATAGTTTGTATACGAAATAAGAACTGTAAGTAATATAAGTGTTTAGAGCACAAGATGGTTATGTAAACAGGTTAGGACACAATAAAATGGGTCCCCATTATACACGAGGGCATAATGGACATACACAATATAGGATTTGATCACATAACCGTTTCCTACTCACCCTCCCCAATCAATACACAAGGATCTAGTCGAGTTACGTTACCTGTACAAAATTTTTATCTGTGGGGCTCATGTGATCATGAGAGTACAATATTACACAAGAGTATACATGAATAGGGGTATACAAGAAATACAAGATGTTCGTGAAAAGCACATAACAAGATGTACTTGATGTACCCGAGGAGGATACCATCGCAAGACAAGATCCATAGGGTACTGGTCCATGATAACAATATGATAGCATCAAGTAATTTATCTAAAACATAAATATAAGTTCTAACAAGTATAAAAATAATCAGAGCATGTACTCGCCTGAGATCCTGAGTGACTGTAAAAATAGATGTCTGAACTGAGGTGTCTGAGTCCTAAATAGAGCATACAGGTTATGATGTAATCAAGAAGGTAATAATTAAAGTTAACAATGCATTCTACATGAATCTAGGTCAAAGTCAACTCTTGGTCAAACTCCAGTCAAATAGTCAAACTTGGTCAATAAGTCAATATTGGTCAACGTCTATGGTTTAGTCAACTCTACAGTCAGCCAAGGTCAATCCTAGACCATTGGTCAATATCTAGGTCAAACTATATATTACCTCACTATACTAGGTTACTAAGGTAATATAGCCTAGCTAACATAGCCTCTCAGGCATATGCCACATACATATATACCAACTACATACTATGTAACGCATATATATAAGCTATATATGTAAGCATACCATTTGTACATACATTATATATTATCTAAATCTAACATTTATTATATATACCATGATATATATGTATATATATATATATATATACATACATATAGATATATATTGTCACGCCCCAGAACCAGAATACTGGAGAGCGGGGGCAGACATAGCCATCTACGTATAAGAAATGGATTCCATCTCGCTATACGGTCACGGCTGTCTAGATACATGAGGGTTTATCTACAAGCCAACAGTCTCTTAAGGTCATGAACAAGCCTAGTGTCTCAACCACAAGCAAGTAAGTAAATGTTACAAGATTTATGATCATTAAATATACAATAATAAGGCGTCCCAAATATTACATATTCAGCTGATCATGAAGCTAGTCGTTACAAAATGTTAGGACTAGCACGAGTTTAGTCATACATGATCAACCCTAGGATCTGTTAATCATGTTACAGCCCGTAGGCAGACAGTAAGTAAGTGCAATCGAGCTAAACAGATGCTCGTCGGCTAAACGCCTCAAAAGAATATTTTTACAATAGAGTGGGAGAGCAAAAAATAACCCACTTGTTGCCATGGTTCCGTCTAGTGGCCACCATCTGGCTGGAAGGTCGGTAGATCCTCTGGAGCTGCTCCGAAATCTGGCCACACAAAACCAGCTGGGTCAGACCCCAGAAAGAGCAAGTGCCACAAAGGAGGCTTCACTTAAGAACCAAAACCAGCAATCAGCACAAGATATAAATAAAAGTAAGAACTGGAAATAAAGAAAATACACCAGGATGATATACGACGAGATAACCATAGAACTATTCAGATAACCTGGTTACAACCCGTAAACCAAACAAGGACCGGGGTTGTAACCCTTCGTCTGAACAGAACTTAGAATTCTCACCATTTATCGGTAAAATAAATACAAGCATTCTGGTCATTCAATAGTCTGGAACAGGATCAGGGCAAGACTAGAATGGTTAGACTCCATCCAATCACTTCACGGCCAAGCAAGAATTATGGCTTAATACTTTAACTAACTAGGGTTGTCACAAGCCTAATTACTAACAAGATGCAGTGAGATTATTCCACAGCTACAAGCCCTGCAGACCATCCAGGTTACCCGGGTTAAAAGATTATAGTTGAATTCAGGTGGGTACATCATCCAGGAAACGAATGTACCCTTAGGTAGCTTGAAGGGTGCAACACATGACAGTGTGCTGGAAATGTGCCCTACTCGACGGCAGGCTACAGATCCCAAGGCGTGCCCAGGTAACGGGATTGCCTGTAGCTGGGAAATCTCGTCATGACTAATATATTAATCTAGTTATTAGTCTTAGTCCATTTTAGTAGGTACTCCTGACCGTGGTACTCAGGAGTCCCTGTCCTAGACATGATGCAAGATAGGACTGATTTATTTATACAAACACAATCGCCCACGGTGTCCAGGTTAACTATACAGGTCATGTCATGTCAGGTAGCCGTCGCAACAGCTATTCGTGATAATCATGTCAGGTTATCATGCCAAGTGTACTTGTCAGGAGTGCACCACGATGGGCCACTATCATGTCTTGTCAGGTTATTATGTCAGGAGTGCACCACTATGGGTCACTATCACGTCATGCTCAATTATCAATTTATAAACATATCAAGTAAATTCATGATTTTCATGTTCAGGACAAAAGGCGTAAGGATATAAAATGGACGTTAAATATCTAATAAAATATCAATATACAAGGCTATAGAAGATCCAGGGTAATCAGGCTACGCTCAGGTCAACATACGCTCAGGCCAGCATACGCTCAGGTCAACATACGCTCAGGTCAGCATACGCTCAGGTCAAGCTACGCTCAGGCCAGCATACGCTCAGGTCAACATACGCTCAGGTCAAGCTACGCTCGGGCCAGCATATGCTCAGGTCAACATACGCTCAGGTCAGCGTACGCAGGACATACGCTTCCCAAAAGGCAGCGTATGTACTCCATACGACTCCTTGTCACCCAAGACAGCGTATGAGGTCCATACGCTCCTCGCCAAGGCAGCGTATGAGGTTCATACGACTCCTTGTCACCCAAGTCAGCGTATGAGATCCATACGCTTCTAAAAGGCAGCGTATGAGGTCCATACGACTCCTTGTCACCCAAGTCAGCGTATGAGATCCATACGCTTCCAAAAGGCAGCGTATGGGGACTGCGCTGCACTAAAGAGCGCGCACAACTCAGTGGCGCAAGCTAAAAAGCTCGCGCACTGCTCACTGTCTTTTCTAAATCAGCAAGAACTCCATGGTTTGAACCCAAAGCTTCAAAAGTCCATAACTTGGTCAAAATAAGTCCAAATCTAACTTTTCAAAGGTCAAAATTGGGTAGAATAAAATGCTCTACAACGTGGAACCATCAAAACTTGAAAACAAAGAAGTTTAATAGATCAAAACCACCAAAATTCGAAAGTAAATAATTTCTAGATCTACAAAAATTAAAGCCTCAAAATGAAAAATGACAAGTTCTAATGTGTCTTAGAAACACGAGAAGAAGCTAATGGAACAATAAAAATGAGCTCTCTTGTGGAAGCAAGTTGCACTTGCCTAGACCTCTCTCTCCTCTCTCTGGTAGGTGAAGGAATTGATTGGAAGAAGAAGAGAAGTTATGAAGAGAGAGAATGAAGGAATGTATTAATAAAGGGGTTGGTGGTGGTAGGTAGGGGGCTCACCATATAAAACCAAACCCAAACCAAACCCACACAAACCGAACCGAACCAAGCCAACCCAACCAAGAATAAACAAGCCAAGCCAAACCAAGGAGATATGCAAATACAAGATAAAATACGTATACGTATTCAAAATACGTAATACGAACAACAGGCATTATATATATTAAGGAGGGAAGGGTAACTTGTATAAAGGTATGTGTGTGTGTGTATTGAGTGACAGTTAAGGTAAAGTTATATAATCATACATACATAATTACACGCATTCATTCATTAAACATACATACATATATATCTTATGATGCACTCTCTCCCCACACTCACAACTCTAAAACTCTGATACTAACAAATACAACTATCTTAACCTAATACAAGACTCTAACTCACTAACCAAACTCACACTAACCAATATCCTATACAACCTATTTCCCCTCTATTAAGTGATACAGTCAAGGAGACACTAACTCTTGCTACTCTATATTACCTACCATTCTCTGAACCCTCAATCTAACCCCATATACAAGTCAAGCCAAGCCAAGCTTGCATCTACTCCTACTGCTGCTACCTCTGCTGCAGCCACTGCTAGTGCTGCTGGCTGCTATTGCATGAGGCTAAGGCTAACATGGCCTAAGACCAATGTTGCCAACTGCTGCCTACTGCTTCCTTCCTCTACTGCTACTGCAGTAGCTACTACTCCTATTGCTATTAGCCCAGGACACTGCTATGGCCTGAATCCTCACCTCATTCCCTTACTCTCACCCTACTGCTTCCTTCCTCTACTGCTACTGCAGTAGCTACTACTCCTACTGCTATTAGCCCAGGACACTGCTATGGCCTGAATCCTCACCTCATTCCCTTACTCTCACTCACACATACCTGAAATGGCCAAGCAACGTTCCAAACCATACCCAGTTTATCCTCTAAACTGAACCAAAAACTCCAATCTCAGATACCAAGTTACTATCCACTGACCCAAGCCAATGCCAAACTCAACCCTCATCACATTCCCTCACCAACTGAACATATATATATAGATAACATCTAGACCTATATATATATATCTGAAATATAATATAGATACATCAAAACATATATATATAACATCAAAACAATATATATATATATATATATATATATATATATATATATATATATATATATATATATATATATATATATATATATATCATTTGAATCATACCCCAAACCCAGCTACTAAACAATTATACTAAGGAAATATGGAAATCCCTAAACATCAACCTATACAAGTATCAGCCATCCAACCCAAGTATCAGTCAAAACTTAGCCAACCTAGGAGCAACCCAATTCGAAACCCAAAAAAGAGGAAAACTAGGAAAAAATGGAAAGGGTGTGTGTGTGTGAGCATAGTGTCAACCTCGTGTCAGGTTTGCGTCCATAGGCGTGTCCAATTTGGTGTCAAACAGGGTCGAACAAGTATCAGCAAACCAGCAGTACACAGAGAGGTGTATGCGGCATGTGTCGGGTCTTCTAGGGCACGACACACACCACGTGGGTTTTCGTGCACGTGTCCACAGCTAGGTGAGGGGTAGGTCTAGATGTAAAAGTGACTGCACAGTATCCAAGTGCTCTCGTGTTTGTGATACAAGTGCGTATCAAAACCCAAAATCATGAGTGTGTGTGTCAGTAAAAACCTACTATGGTCATGATTTCTCACAAACCACTCGACCAAATGTTCCCAAACTTTGGAAACATTGTGTCAGAGCTTGCCTTCACCTCCACACCAAATTTTGTGTTATATGGTATCATGTACAGTAAGAAAATATGGTCGGGTAGCAGGACAAGAGTCAACAGCTAGTGTAGAGACCCCCGTGTCCATTTTAGACACGAAAATGACACCAAACTCGACCCAGTGTCCAAGAAATGCAATACATACATATAAGGCTACAATAATGTGAAATTAGTTTTGAAAAACATTAACAAATAGTTCATTGGGGCATTTCATCAAACACTTCACACTACACTCCGATACGCCTCCGATACGCGTATCAAATAGACACAAAAACCAACCAAACTTGGTCTATAGGTGTATAGTACCTAGATGCATGCATCTATTAAGGGAAATCAGAAATTTAAATGAGTTTAGAGCCATTACATATTGAGAGTTAGAATCTCAATGCAAAAGCCTAGAAATGAGATCCTTTACCAACTTGCTATGGTCCAGGAGCCTCCAATCCTTGCTAGCTAACCTCTATAGACCTCTTCTACAGTAGGGGAGTACAATGTAAATGACTAGACTCAAATTGGAGTTGATTTGGAGAAAAGAGGTTAATTTGGGGAAGAACACAAATTATGGTTTGTAGGAGGCAATGGAAAGAGGCAAAGGGAGGCTAACATTTGTTTATATAAGCAAAGGGGTGCTTGATGGCAGCCAAGGGTTTCTCTAGGGTTAAGGTTTAAGTTCACTAGGAATTAAAGGCCCTCTACAATATAAATTAAGCCCTCAAGCCAAGGCCCAAAGTAAAATATCTAACCTTAACAAATATCCTACTCCTAACTTAATATCTAGATATTACTAAACTTATCATGTGATGAAAACTTCTAATCTAATATCTAGGCTCATGGTAATATCTAGGTTAGGGCAATTCTAGGTTAAGGCTTAACACAATGATTAGCAAAATATTAATTAATCAAAATTCATTTTTACCAAAAGTCAAAAATGACCAATATACCCTTAACCTAAAAAGTGGTAATTAGTTAATCTAATCATATGGTTAGGTTTCCATGGTCATGATTAGTCTCTAGGTTAAGTAACTCTAAGGTTACCCTAGTGAAAAGGCCAAGGTCACAATACACTAAATTAAATAGTATTAAAATAATTAAAAATCACCATAAATCATTAACATGATTTAAATCCTATTATTAAATAATAAATTTTACAAAAGTTAAAAATTATGCTTATTTTGGAAAAGTGGTGGTTACAAGTCTACCCTCCTTAAAATAATTTTGTCCTTGAAATTTAAAGTGGTCGTACTCCTTCTAGGTCAAATCCCCAACAATCAAAGTCTCTAAATCATACAATTCGATAATCATATACATCTATCCAAAATTATGATACACAGAATCTTCGTCATACTAGTAATCAAGGTTACGATAAATTATAGAGTCTGCAACTAAGGTGCATACCTCTAGAATCATGGTATTTAAAATTTTTGCATTGTCGCATGCTTGGCTGCAAAAATCTTAAATTTCTACACCCGAGAAATATATCCAAAATCAGACTATATGTCCTTACCAAATATGACTGTAGAAGACTCCAGATTCCATAACTGAGGCGACCTAGCTCATACGACTTCTTTTGGTAGGAAATTAAATCAACATTAAATACCAAGAATCAAATTCATCAACGAACAAGGACGGTAAATAGAAATAGTTGGAATCAAATTTCGAGATAGTTTATAATGAGGCAAATATGGGAATGAAGTTGTGAAGAATAGAACTTGCAATCAGCTCTCCTGCTGCATGTGCATCCTCGGCTGTCAAGGCGAAAGCTGGCCCCTGCTGGCCTCCTCCTCTGGCCTACTGCTGATGCTGGATAAACCTCTGCTGCCGAATCTGCAACGATGGTCCCCTCTGCTGCTGTCACCCTCGAATTTTTGTTATACATATTTTGGTATACATGTACGTATCTCGGACCCGTATTTTGACTTGTCCTGACTAGCTAGCCTTGGGTTTTGCATTTGGCATGGGTTAGTTAGCATTTTATGGTTGTGTGGTTTATCTTGGCCTTGGCATGCATCGGATTTGGTTG
This sequence comes from Iris pallida, assembly GCA_029216955.1. Taxonomy (NCBI): domain Eukaryota; kingdom Viridiplantae; phylum Streptophyta; class Magnoliopsida; order Asparagales; family Iridaceae; genus Iris; species Iris pallida. The sequence goes on along the minus strand of JANAVB010043820.1, from coordinate 8,937,400 downwards.
GGTTCATCTTGGTTGGGTTCGGTTTTGATTAGCAAGCAAACCCCTCCCTACCACCATCCCCCATTTATTAACCCAACAATCCTTCTCTCTCCTCATTCATTTCTTCATTTACTCTTCTTCTTACTCCATTAACTCTCTCTACCTACCAAGAGCGTAGGCAAGTACAACTTGCTTCAGGGAGGAACTCAATTTTTGTTGTTCCATTGTCTTCTTCACAAGATTCTAAGACCCTTTAGAACTTAGCATTTTTAATTTCCATGGTTCATTTCATGTAGATCTAAGTTTTAGCATTTTTGATCTTCATGGTTTTGATCTTCTAAACTTGGTTCTTTCTGGAGATTGAGAGTTCCATGTAGTAGGAATTTCAATTTTACGCCAGTTGGCTTCTATCGAGTCCTGGCCGAATGGGGTTCCTTGAGTTTTGAGACCCATGGCTGCTTGTCTCGACCTTGGAGAGAAGACGAGCCTTTTATGCACATGTTTTAACGTGCCTGTTTGCCATTGATTATAAAAGAACAGAACAGTTTTATGGAAGGAGTGGACTTTTACTTCACAATACAAACTCGCTTATACAAAAGAGAGCCTAGGAACAAAACCTAGGAAAAGCAATCTAAAGTACAATTATTTATTTTCGATTCTGGGGGGTGACAGTAGAGGCTCGGGAGAGTGACGACAACTCTGCCTTATTCCTTGGACGATCGGACGTCGCTTCGACTCCGGAGAAGAAATGCTCTTTGTGTGGGCAGGGGTTGCTGATATCTCTGCTCAGGCTCTGTGCGTATCACTCTGTCCAGGCCTTTGCAGGGGAATGGCACCTTGCTATTTATAGGGCTTTGTGATAAGTAGGGTGTGTAGTAATTGCTCCTTGAAAAGCGGGTGGTTAGGGATTCGTTAAGATTTGTCTTGATCATGTTTGTTGAAAATCAATCTGGGCTATTAATGTTGATTGTAACAAATCTGGGTAGTTAATGTTGATTGTACCAAATCTGTATGGTTTGTTGGAAATTGATCTGGGCAGTTAATGTTGATTGCAATAAATCTGTATTATGATAATTTGTTTATATCAGCAAATCTAAGTGAATAAATCTTGGTCAATCTCTTGCCACGTGTCCCAATTGTCTGTTATGTCGATTGCCATAAATCTAAATTGTTAAGATTTGATCAACTCCTGCCACGTGTCCCAACTAATACGAGCCGCATGGAGGACTGTCATAGTTGAGCCGCATGAGTGCGGCCTCGTGTCAGAGCCACATAAGGGTGGCCTTATCTGAACCGTATGGAAGTCCTTTAATCTGAACCGCATGGAGGTCCTTACAACTGAGCCGCATGGACGTCCTTTAATCTGAACCACATAAAGATCTTTACAACTGAGCCGCATAGCCGTCCTTACAACTGAGTCGCATGGACGTCCTTTAATCTGAACCATATGGAGGTCCTTACGACTGAGCTGCATAAAGAGCTTTGGAAATCGGTGGATTGTGCCAGCTATAAAGATTCAAGAGTCATTATTTCACCTTTATGTCAGAGTTGTCAATCCGTTGTGTCAGGGCTGCTGTATTACGTCAGAGCTTTTAATGAGCTAGCTGCACAGAGTAATGATGGCCAGCTGTGGATGCCTACTTTGAACTGTATAGAGCCACGTGGCCTGTTCCGAGCCGCATGGAGCCATTGTGTACTTTCTAGCCACATGAAACCTTAAGAGACCTTTGAGCCGCATGAAGCCTTAAGAGACTTTTGGGCCGCATGAAGTTCTAAGAGACTTTTGAGCCGCATGAAGCTCTAAGAGACTTTTTAGCCGCATGAAGCTCTAAAGGACTTTTGAGCCGTATAAACTTTCATGTTCCTTTTCCATGCTTCTACAAGACCCCCTTCAAATTTTTCAATTTGTAAAATTGAAATACTTTAAATAAGAAGCGTGGCTATGTCCGCATAAGCTCCTCGTGTCGTATAGTCTCTTCTGGCCGCATGGATGTTCTGGCCGCATAGACTGTTCTGTGCCACGTAGGCATCTCATTTATTTGCCCTTGATTTGCTCTTATTTAAAGCCGTCTTTTGGGATAGGATCCCAAGAGTCAGCTTTAAATATTTAGATTTTGCCTTATTGATTAAGATTAATCTTTTCGTATGTATGGGTCAGAAATCCAAGAGTCGACCTTGTTTTCTAGGCGGCGCGTCATGCGAAGCGTCCCTTAATCCGCATGCCCCCATCAGCCTATAAATATGGGTTCTTTGGGAGAGAGAGACTCTTTACTTTCTTTTCTCTTCAACTTTTCTTGCCCTAGTCGCCGTCGTCTTCTCTCTCGATCACAGATCAATAATGGCCCCCAAAGCTTCCTCTAGTGCTACGGCGAAGGGTAAAAGAGCGGCTTCTTCATCGACTGAGGCACCCACAGTTCATCCTGATGTCCAACCCGCCATTGATGGTAAGGATTATGTGGAAGATCGTATGTTTCAAACCCTAACAAAAATGGCTCTGTTGCATATTTTATGCACAAACCTTTTCTCCTTGGCATTTAATGCATCCTTCATCTTCATTGAACTGCCCAAGTTCAGTACGATAAAGCCGCATATGTTGTATGGGCCGCATGAACTTCTCATGTCCAAGCCGGGGTATGCCCCATGTTTGAGCCGCATGAGAAATGATTGAGCCGCATAAGCACCTTTAAAACTGATCCGCATGAAGTCCTACTGAACATAACCGCATGAGCTCCTGATGAACTGGGCTGCATAAGCACCTTTAAAACTAAACTTTATGAAGTCCCACTGAACAGAACCGCATGAGCTCCTGATGAACTGGGTAGCATAAGCTCCAACAAATCAGAACCGTATAAGCTTATCTTGTAAAACCCCTATTTCTTAAATTCTTTTTTTATTTTTTATTAAATTTCAAATTTAATTTATATAATTTATTGTTTTTATTAATTATTAAAAATGACCTTACCCATTGTTGTGTTTGGAGCACAAGACGGCCATGAATTTTGGCACGAAAGATGTAACAGTGTGCTTTGACTAGTATATTAGCCATGTCGTGGGAGGCCTAGCCATAGTTCAGTCCAAACTAGGAAAACCAGGCCGAGTTATGAAATATCACATTTAAAATATTTTATTTAGATATTATTTTATATATTAATTTTTAGATGACCCGGTTTGTCCAAACCAGTCCGAATTGAGCCGGAACCAATTTAAGCCCATGTAAGCATGTAGTGTGACCAAATGTGGCCATGTATGCATATTTTATGTATATACAAATATTTTCTAAATTATTTTAGAATTTTATGTGCAATTTCTAATTATTTAATTATTCGTACTATTATTGGTATTTTATTATTAAATAATATCGTGCAATATTTGTACAAATTTTTAGACCCGGATAAGGGTGTGCAGTATAAGTCCACCCATTGGGATGATTTTATTATTTTATTATTACTTAATTTATTTTGTGGAGAATAAATAAATATGTTCATTCAATTTAAATATTATTATTATTTTGAGTTGGTTTATTCTGAATGGGATTTATATATATATATATATATATATATATATATATATATATATATATATATATATATATATATATATGTAAATATATGTAAATATATTAAATAATTGGATAAGTGACATTTAAAGTGTTATTTGGATTTAAATAGATTTTTTGATATATACATATACATATATATATATATATATATATATATATATATATATATATATATATATATATATATATATATATATATATATATATATATATATATATGGATATATATTTATATATATAGATTGAACAAAGAAAAAGAAAAGAAAAAAAAAGAAAAAAACATTATATAAGAAACCCACCCACATAAAGTGGGCGGGCCCCACCCTCATTTGCTTGCTGTTGAAAGCAGCAAGCTCACGCGAACAAGCCCAAACCGTGGGACCCCCTTAATCTAAACCTATTGTATTAGGTTTTTGCTACAACATGTTATATATAGAACTTTTTCCACAAACCTCAAAACCCTAAACTTCCAAAACGAAAGTTGTGGCTGATCATACTCTCTTCACTTACGAGTTCGTTTCACCAGTGACGGAGTTTTGTGCGCGACGAACGGAGCATCGGAAGTCAGCCTTTCGTCACCCACGGAGCAGTTTTCCCACTCAAGGTACCCTACTTCCCTACGACGTAACTTTTTACTCGTAGCACCGATTTTTGATCCGTAAGATTCTTTGGAAAGTAGACATGACCCTCTTCGAGATCCCCCAGGTGGATTTCGATATGGCCATCCAACTTGCTCGAAAAATCGAGACGAAGTTGGAGAAAAACCCACTTTTCTGAAATATTAAAAACTGTTGGAAAACACCAACTTGTCGGCCAATTTTCGTTCTGTACATTAAAATTTTATAGAAACTAATTCAAGGAAATCAAAGACAACATAACCGAGATTGTAACGCACCTTCTGCATTCACTTTTCATCTAGTTTGTAAAAAGTTATACGTTGTTAAAGTTTCAAGAAAAATTATAAATTTTGTTTTCAAAAAAAGTAGAAAAACACTCGATACGGCGTGCGCCCCGACAAACCGAGCGACGTGGTCGCGCACTATATGCATCAAAAGGCGCATTTGGATGTTGTCAACGTGTGGGAACTGACGTAACCCGATTTTGTTGCATGTGCGCGACGAAATCAGTACGTATCTGTCGAGATACCCCCGTATCGACCCTTTGCAAATTAAGTCACAACTTCGTGTACACTCATCAAATCGCGAAGAAACTTGCACCATTGGACTTGAAATATTTTTCTGGACCTGTGAGCCAAGTTTGGTTCAATTCTGAGAAGGTTGATCGGGACACTATTTTGGCTGGCCCACAATCCCACTCAACGGGCGATTTTGTGCACAGTCCACCGAAATCCAAAATTGGACATACCTTGGGTTTGTCTCATCAAAATAAATTCGTAGACATGTAGTTTGACGACTTTAGAGACCATAGATTCTGGCACACATTTCGGTACAAAGCGGGTTCAACGACGGACATCGTTTTGACCCAAAATTACGATATTCCCCCTGTTCCAGAATTTAACTTTTAGACAGGCGTTTCCTAGGCATATGTTATATTCCAAACTCGTTTGTGATATTTGTTGCAGCATCCGTAGTCATCTGCAGGATTTGGCTTTTCTTGCTTCGTTTATTTGCCTGTTCGAGCTACTGGATTATTCTCTTTTGCACATAACCTCAGGCAAGATACCTTGCCATATTTACTGCTTATATTTAGTTGCATTTTATTTTAGTTATTTTATCTATATTTCTTATTTATTATTTTCTTCTTGTGTGTGGACTTAGAGTTAAGAGACTTCGGTCAATAGAGTGCATGTCATTGACTTTATCACGATTGTATCACGAGTTGTGTGTGAGTTGTGAGTATCATGTAGTGGTCACTTGCGTGTTGGTTGATCACCCGTACGCATGCGTAGGAATAACTGTCAATAAATGTATGTTAGAAGACTTGACAGTTATCTATTATAAACCGTGTTGTAGAAGTGACATGTGTTGGTGTGTCGTGGTTACGATGCATATACAGTATCATTGGAGGGAGGGGACAGCCACTAGCGTTGGGGCTATATTTATTTTTAGACACATTATGGGCCGAGGGTAACTCTTATGAGCACTACCTTCTGCCCAAGGCCGATAGTGTCTCGGATGAGCGCTACTTACTGCCACTCTTATTATTCTGCTGATCTTACAGCCCCTGCGTAGAACATTGTCCTCAAAGTGCATATCATATAGATGGTTAGGAACCCTGTTGTTTTGTAGTTTATAGTATTTTTACTTATGCGGCTATAATGGCATTTTCTTTCTGTATCTTGCTACGTCCCTCTGAGGACCTGGTTATCTCTCCAGGTGTGTGCTTTCATGATTTACTGCAGGTGTTCTAGCCAAGATTGTGGTCTTCTCCATTCCTTCGAAGATGGACGCTCTTGGTTCGTCTTGATATTTTTATGGATCATTTTCTTGTATACTATATCTCATTTTGATAGTTCGTAGTGGACTTTGTCTCCGCCCGACGAATGTACCATAAATATTCAAGTTGATTTTATACTATTATTGTTTTCATTGTGGATGAGATTTAGTTTGTCTTGGATTACTACATTATACAGCTTATGCATACATACGAGTTTCCATATATTGGAGTAGATTTCGTATGTATGCAGCTGGCATGGATACGTACCTATTCCTAAGTATTTTGGGACTGGGGCATTACATATTTTTGTGGTGGCCCATGCAGGTCGAGTTTGCCGTTTCGGTTACATGACTGTACCGAACGAGCCTGCAATATAGGATTAGAGTCTAGAATCTCATCTACCTACTTGACACCCTTTCTTGACTTCAAATTCCAAACTCTTGTTCGACCTCCTTGATTTGCATCTTGCTTGAGCTCTTTCTACCGTAATCCTTATTTCCATACTTGATAGGAAGATGACTACACTAATATATGCTCATTGGTCAACCACATGGCTAGAATGATTACATTGACAACTAGTATGCCTTGAGATCTTAATTGAGTTATAAAGCTATGAGGATAGAGGGACCATATTTTCAAGAAGTGTGAACTTAGGGATTAGTTAATTGCAAGTTGGGTAGTAGCAACATTAATAACTTCGAAGGATTTTAGAACTTTATTCCTTTTTTTTATCTACAAAATGATAGAGGAATCTATATACAATTGAGAAAGGAAATTGAATTGATTTTGAGTTTTGATTTTTGAAGGTCTTTGAAAAATACTTATGATTCAGTGAATTATAGCTATACATCCTTGAATAGATATAAAGTTAGTTGAAAAGAATTTTTGAAATTTAAATGCTGCTGTAAGATTATGAGGGCGGTTGATAAAGCTTGGTTTTAAATTGGGTTGTATGGTTCCCAATTAATAAGTTCTTAAAATTTTGAATTTTAAGTTTGGAGTTAGGTTATTAAGAATTTTGGTTAAAAATATTTTGAAGGATATATAATCAAATTGAGGATCTACTTTAAACTCTTGTATGAATTACGATTGATAACTTCTATTTAAATTTTGAGTTTAAGATTTGGATTAATGATTGAAGAAAAAAAATATATAGATTTAATTTGTGACACAATAAAGGTTATTCGAGATTGATTGGAAATTTTGAAATTTTTTTTGATTGGATGACTGATAAGAACATTTGAATATTGAGTTTACAGTTAGATTGCTAATATTACAATCTTTGGGAAAAGTTACTAAAGATGTGGTGAAAAGTTATTTCGATTGACTAAAGGAATTTACCATTTAAAAAGTTGTAATTTTGTTTGAATGACTTAGAAATAGAAGTTATGTGATGAGTGCGTTAAAATATTGAGCTATAAATTTTAGATTATTCGTGATATGTTAAAAGTTCATCTTGAGGGTTATTGGAGAAATTTTTGGAGTTTTAAAGTTATGAAGTGATATAAATTTTTTTTTGATTCATGAGTTTCTTGAGTTTAAAAGTTGGAGTGGAAATGTTAAATTTTGGAAAGGTTAGTAGTAACGTGATGGAAGTTTACTTGGAAAGGGATTTGATTTGGTCATGATTAAATTTGACGGCTTGGAGTGAATACGAAATTTGGATAGTTCATTTTAGAGAAATTTATTAAGGAACTTTTGGCGGAAACTTGAATTTTCAATTTTAATATTAGGCCACCAAGATAGCCCTAATAAATTGGAAGTATTCCATACTAAATGTCATGTCACTCATGACCATGATAGTAGTATATACACAAGCGTTGCTAGTCATCTACCAAACTGTATTGTATCTCAATCTTTACTTACTCGATTTTCCCTCGAATCTCGATCTTTTATGCTAACCTTCTAACCCAGTTGCAATTTGAATAATGTTTTAATTGTTCATTGACTGTATTCATTTAAGAGGCTATCTTATCTCTAGAACTGTGATCCTAAATTACTTTTACTGGATTCTTTAATTAATTTTATTTCATGCTTTAACTTGATCTTCTTTATTTTTGTGCATTAGTTATCACCTCGTGAACTCCCACGTTCTGTTTTTGATCTTCTGGCGTCCCCTACCGTGACTTGTATATTTGGAGTACAACACTAGACTTTTCCTCCCAATAAATTTCATAAGTTAGACTTAGACGAGCCCAGCTTAATGTAGATATATCTTGTTCCACTAAAATATGTCTCCTTGTACTCTATTTTCTTGATATAACTTTCCAGTCAAATGGCTAAGCTATAACCTCTACCATGACACCAGTTACTTTCGGACTTGAATTAGAGGTCCAACGTTGACTCATTTCTTTCAACCTGATAGGTGATTGTGTTCTACTTCATTTATCAAATGCCTAACTTTGTGCTTACCTTGATTGCATGATCCATTGTCCCATCACACTATTAGTTGAACTCTTGTAAGTTGGGTAGAATATCTCACAACCTAACAAAACCTTTATCCTTATGAATCATGTTGATGAGTTTACTCAGACTAGAAATTCAGAGGACCCTAAACTTATATAGGCAACCAAGCCATAAATAAAGAAAACTAGGACAACTGTAAGGTCCCATACTTCGGACAAGACTTGATTTTAAAAGAACTTGGACTATTTAAAATTTCCTTCATCAGTACCTCTCTTGCTCATATTTTGACTATCTCATGCTGCTAATGTAGCTTCAGTTTTGCAAGCTTATTTCGTTATCAAGCTTGATCATGACATATTTTATTGGGTGCACCCACTAACATATTGTCTAATCAGAACTGGTGCATGATGGTCTGATCAACCTATTGCACTTTGGTTCGCTTTTCATGAATTATTCTATGTGGATGGAGACATAGTTAAACTTGCCTTAGAGTCTCATCCGCGACAGCCTTGGCAATTCTCTTTTGAATTATTTTCGTCGCCTATGAACCTCATATTTTGTACTAAATAGCATCGTCCTTGAACTCTTTTTGTTGTGGACTTTACTTACTTAGGAAAGACCAGACACTGTACTTGATAGATAGACTCAAAGTATCACCTTTAGTTGCCCTATCAGCTTTATATACAAGAAATGTAGATAGCCATCGACCGACTCATGTGGCTATATCTTCGTCTTTAACTACTCCTCATTTCCTCAACCCTAGAACTGTTAGCGTGACCTTCCAATTATTCTTGAGCACTCGAGAATGATTCTAATCAAATCAAACCCTCGACCAAGACGATTAGTATCCAGTTCTTTCTTAAGGGATTACATTTCCAAAATGTCTAATTTATTCTCTTTGGTCTACTCAATTCCTTACTGTTCTCTAAAATTGGATATTCAAAATTTTGTTACCTTCACTAGCAATCCTTATTCAATTCCATAACCATGATATATTTCGTATATATCAACTCCATAATTTTCTATTGCACGGTGGTGTTGAACGATGTTTTATCGCCTCCTCAAAATTTTAATTGCATTGTGGTATTGACGAACTCTTCCTATCCCTCAACCCTATTTATCCTATTAATCCTAAATTTCGAGGACGAAATTCTTGTAAGTTGGGTAGGATGTAAAACCCTTATTTTTTAAAAATTATTTTATTATTATTTTTATTAAATTTCAAATTTAATTTATACAATTTATTGTTTTTATTAATTATTAAAAATGACCTTACCCATTGTTGTGTTTGGAGCACAAGACGACCATGAATTTTGGCACGAAAGATGTAACAGTGTGCTTTGAACAGTATATTAGCCATGTCGTGGGAGGACTAGCCATAGTTCAGTCCGAACTAGAAAAACCAGGCCGAGTTGTGAAATAACGCATTTAAAATATTTTATTTAGATATTATTTTATATATTGATTTTTAGATGACCCGGTTTGTCCAAACCAGAACGAATTGAGCCCGAACCAAATTAAGCCCATGTAAGCATGTAGTGTGACCAAATGTGGCCATGTAGGCATATTTTATGTATATACAAATATTTTTTAAATTATTTTAGAATTTTATGTGCAATTTCTAATTATTTAATTATTCGTACTATTATTGGTATTTTATTATTAAATAATATCGTGTAATATTTGTAAAAAAATTTGGACCCGGATAAGGGTGTGCGGTATAAGGCCACCTATTGGGATAATTTTATTATTTTATTATTACTTAAGTTATTTTGTGAAGAATAAATAAATATGTTCATTTTATTTAAATATTATTATTATTTTGAGTTTGTTTATTGTGAATGGAATTTATATATATATATGTAAATATATCTAAATATATTAAATAATTGGATATGTGACATTTAAAGTCTTATTTGGATTTAAATAGACTTTTTGATATATACATATACATATATATATATATATATATATATATATATATGGATATATATATATATATATATATATATATATGGATATATATTTATATATATAGATTGAACAAAGAAAAAAAAGAAAAAAATTATATAAGAAACCCACCCACAAAAAGTGGGCGGGCCCCACCCTCATTTGCTTGCTGCTGAAAGCAGCAAGCTCACGCGAACAAGCCCAAACCGTGGGACCCCCTTAATCTAAACCTATTGTATTAGGTTTTTGCTACAACATGTTATATATAGAACTTTTTCCACAAACCTCAAAACCCTAAACTTCCAAAACAAAAGTTGCGGCTGATCATACCCTCTTCGCCTACGAGTTTGTTTCACCAGCGACGGAGTTTTGTGCGTGACGAACGGAGTATCGGAAGTCAGCCTTTCGTCACCCACGGAGCAGCTTTCCCACTCAAGGTACCCTACTTCCCTACGACGTAACTTTTTACTCGTAGCACCAATTTTTGATCCGTAAGATTCTTTGGAAAGTAGACATGACCCTCTTCGAGATCTCCTAGTTGGATTTCAATATGGCCATCCAACTTGCTCGAAAAATCGAGACGAAGTTGGAGAAAAACTCACTTTTCTGAAATATTAAAAACTGTTGGAAAACACCAACTTTTCGGCCAATTTTCGTTCTGTACATTAAAATTTTGTAGAAACTAATTGAAGAAAATAAAAGACAACATAACTGAGATTGTAACGCACGTTCAGCATTCACTTTTTATTTAGTGTGTAAAAAGTTACACGTTGTTAAAGTTTTACGAAAAATTGTAAATTTTGTTTTAAAAAAAAAGTAGAAAAACACCCGATACGGCGTGCGCCCCGACAAACCGGGCGACGTGGTCGCACACTATATGCATCGAAAGGCGCGTATGGATGTTGTCGATATGTGGGAACTGACGGAACCCGATTTCGTTGCATGTGCGCGACGAAATCAGTGCGTATCCGTCGAGATACCCCTGTATCGACCCTTTGCAAATTAAGTCACAACTTCGTGTACACTCATCAAATCGCGACAAAATTTACGCCATTGGACTCAAAATATTTTCCTGGTCCTGTGAGCCAAGTTTGGTTCAATCCTGAGAAGGTTGATTAGGACGCTATTTTGGCGGGCCCACAATCCCACTCAACGGGCGATTTTGTGCACAGCCCACCGAAATCCAAAATTGGACATACCGTTGGGTTCGTCTCATCAAAACAAATTCGTAGACATGTAGTTTGACGACTTTAGAGACCGTAGATTCTGGCATACATTTCGGTGCAAAGCGGGTCCAACGGCGGACATCGTTTTGACCCAAAATTAACATATTGCCCCTGTTCCAGAATTTAACTTTTGGACAGGCATTTCCTAGGCATATGTTATATTCCAAACTCGTTCGTGATGTTTGTTGCAGCATTCGCAGTCATCTGCAGGATTTGGCTTTTCTTGCTTCGTTTATTTGCCGGTTCGAGCTACTGGATTATTCTCTTTTGCACATAACCTCAGGCAAGATACCTTGCCATATTTACTGCTTATATTTAGTTGCATTTTATTTTAGTTATTTTATCTATATTTTTTGTTTATTATTTTCTTCTTGCGTGTGGACTTAGAGTTAAGAGACTTTCGTCAATAGAGTGCATGTCATTGACTTTGTCACGATTGTATCACGAGTTGTGTGTGAATTGTGAGTATCATGTAGTGGTCACTTGCATGTTGGCTGATCACCCGTGCACATGCATAGGAATAACTGTCAATAGATGTACGTTAGAAGACTTGACAGTTATCTATTATAAACAGTGTTGTGGAAGCGACATGTGTTGGTGTGTCGTGGTTACGATGCATATACAGTATCATTGGGGGGAGGGGACAGCCACTAGCGTAGGGGCTATATTTATTTTTACACACATTTTGGGCCGAGGGTGACTCTTATGAGCACTACCTTCTGCCCAGGGCCGATAGTGTCTCGGATGAGCGCTACTTACTGCCACTCTTATTACTCTGCTGATCCTACAGCCCCTGTGTAGAACGTTGTCCTCAAATTGCATATCACATAGATGGTTAGTTACCATGTTGTTTTGTAGTTTATAGTATTTTTACTTATGCAGCTATAATGGCATGTTCTTCCTGTATCTTTCTACGTCCCTCTGAGGACCTGGTTATCTCTCCAGGTGTGTTCTTTCATGATTTACTGCAGGTGTTCTAGCCAAGATTGTGGTCTTCTCCATTCCTTCGAAGATGGACGCTCTTGGTTCGTCTTGATATTTTTATGGATCATTTTCTTGTATACTTTATCTCATTTTGATAGTTGGTAGTGGACTTTGTCTCCGCCCGACGAATGTACCATAAATATTCAAGTTGACTTTATACTATTATTCTTTTCATTGTGGATGAGATTTAGTTTGTCTTGGATTACTATATTATACAGCTTATGTATACATACGAGTTTCCATATATTGGAGTAGATTTTGTATGTATGCAGCTGGCATGGATACGTACCTATTCCTAAGTATTTTGGGACTGGGGCGTTACATATCTGAACTAGGCCGCATAAACCCTATTGAACAGAACCGCATGAGATCTTTTAGAACTGAGCCCCATGAAGTCCCCCTTTAAAACCTGGACCGTATAAGCTCATCTGAACTCGACCGCGTGGGACCCTGCTAAACAAAGTCGCATGAACTCCCGATGAACTGGACCGCATGAAGTCACTTGAACAGAACCGCATATGAACCCATCAAAACAGAGCCGCATGAACTCCGTTAAAACTGAGCCGCATAAGGACCCGTCCAAACAGAGCCGCATGAACTCTGTTAAAACTGAGCCGCATAAGGACCCGTCTTAAACAGAGCTGCATGAACTCTTTTTAAGTGTTTTCTGGTCATCTCCTGACTTTATTTCCTTTATCCTTCTTTCAGTGAATTTGCCAATTAATGCTGTGGGAGAACCTCTGGTGGGTCGCGCCCAATCTGTTGTAGGCTAAAGGTATAACCACATAGTCGAGTATGTGGTGGACCAGTTTCCAAAAGACGAACCTTTGGAGAGGCTGGATGACATTAAAAAGCAGTCCTTCTTCTTTACTTCGGGGATGATGAACTCAGGGCTACTGGGGGGCAAACACTTGAAGCTTGTATTCCTCTTCAGGGATGTCCTGACTGTGAAGAACTCCTAAGTTCTGGATGTATCTGAGAGCTGGCGATCCATGTTCCTCTGATGGAGCGTCACTTCCTACTGTCATGGTTCAACATGTTGCCCATGACCAGGAAGATGGAGGATTCCTTGACTCCGACCCGGAGCAGGATGATTGTGGGCAAAATTCACTACAACAATAACATGCGGTCAGTGTACGCGGGCAGGGTACCAGTCAGCCGATACGTGATGGGGTTGGCCCCGGGCAGTTTTTTGAATGTACAGGGTCCCAATTTCACGTTCTCTGAAGCTGACACTTTCATAAACCAACTTACTCGAAAGGGGTCATATCCTGTTGGCCGGTTGTCGTTGTCGAATTGGATCACTACAACAAAAAAGTGTTTTAACGACACTCGAAAAGTGTCGTTAATGACTTTCCATGGCACTTTTTTTGTGCTGTCTAGAGGGGGTGTCATAGAAATATTTTTTCTTTCAACGACACTACAAAAGTGTCATGTAATAACTTTATGACGACACTTTTTGAATGTCGTGTAATGCTTATTTCACGGCACTTCATTGTTGTCTTCTTAACATCCTTCAGTGGCAGCTAATAAGTGTCGTCAAAATTATGACACTTTATAAGTGTCATCTACAAGCATTCAATGACAGTTAATAAATGTCATGAATAAATTTTTATGGCACTTTTTTATATGTCACCTAAAGATTTTAGTGAGGGCACTTTACTAGTGTCATCTTAGAATGTACCGTCAAAATTATGATACCTTATAAATGTCATCTAAAATCACTCAATGACATTTAGTAAATGTCATGAATATTATTCATAGCACTTTTTATGTATCATGTAGACCGAGTTCAACGACAAATTTTAAATGCCTTCAAAACATCAATATATATATATATATATATATATATATATATATATATATATATATATATATAACCAAAATCAGCCATGATCACAAATAATTAACCAAAAATAATATATTAAAAAACTTCAATCCATACAAAATGTTAATAAAAAATTACAAGAATATAGTATTCAACTTGTTTGAGACTAACAATGTCTATTACATGATATGTAAGAATTCCACTAAAACTACTTCTTAGCGTCCTCATCCGAATTAAGATCATGCCTTAAGAATTACATTAAATGGGCAAAAAAGGATTTCTGTCATGAGGAACCTGGAAAAGAAAGAAAGGTTCAGCTGATTAGTCGTTAGATGAAATTGCAAGGAATTAGAAAGAAAGCATCTTATATAACACAACACAATACATATGAATCAACCGATACCAAAAACTGTGGTTTGGAGGGCTAACTCCAACAGCCCCCAACTTTATTTTCAAAACTCTTTTTCTCAAACTCGCCCTAAAAAGGTTAAGGGTTTTATGAGCAAGCTCAGACCTACCCTTTAATCTGCCATATGAGATGCTAAGCAAAATAGAGTTCAAATAAAAAACACAATATAATACATAACATACATACATACTCTCTTTTCCCATGCATATTGACAGGATGGCTTGCCATCAATACAGAACCACACAAGAAAGAAAAAAGAATATAATATTGACTCTAAGTTGAAATAAATAAGTTCCAATTACCTCCACATAAGATGACTCGAAGTTGTTAAATGCAAGGCATCTTAGTAATATGATTTATCATCAAGACAAGGCATCTTAGTAATATGATTCTGAAGAAAAAAGAATTGTACTATCATATGAAAGAAAGAAACTCTAACTACAGCAAACCAATGGAGGTAATGGAAAAACATTTCTAGAACTGCACACCCCCACCCACCCACCCACAATGTTTAGATTGGTTAGTTTGCTGAAAAATATCGAGAAGAGGCTTAAAACCTGGAAGTCTAAATTTATATATCGACTTCAAACTTTTGCCAAATTCTGAACTTTGCAAACTCGCTGAATTATTCCAAATGCCAAACTTGTGACTACGGCAAGCTCAAGATATGGTAAGAACAACAGCAATTTGAAGCACCTAGGGAAGATGGCTAAGAGAAGCTTGTTGGCACAATATACACCAAATGAAAGTAAATATTAAGATGTTGTTACAGGCATGATACAAGCTATTGATGATTTAGTGACAACATTGTCAAAGGAGAGAACCTTGGTAATTTAGTCACAACAACATAAAAATAGAATGCATGGAGGATATGGTACTACCAAAACAAGTTCAGGACCCAGGGTAGCTCAGTTGCAACATTAGCAATTGCACAATGTTCTCTATTGGGGGGTTAAGCGAGGAGACTCCCAGAATATCAAGTTAACATCATAATAGATTGCATAGCCAATAGGAGAGCAAAGAATGTTCAGACAGTCAAACCAATTAGCCTTATAAAAAAAAAGAAACAGCAATAGTGCACAAGAAAAACTGACACATCTGGAGCAGAAATTGGGAGTTCCCACGATATATTGTAGGATATGATTAAACAACAAGAAACATAGATTCATGAGCACCAAAAATTGACATGTAAGAGTTCACAGAAAAAGCGAGAAGTCCAGCCTGGTGAAGATAAGCTTCTCAAGGTGAGAATCCAGGATTCCAGATATGTGTAAAGGGGTCTGTGCTGTGGCTTTATTTATCTATTTATATGTTTCTCTTGAGAAGTACCTACTTTGGAACTTTACAAATGCCAAATGTAGGAATTTGAGCAACACTTACATACACGAGTATAATTGAAAGAATTAAGATGGGAAAAAAAAAGTAATACCAACGGACAGCAAGGTGGTAAATGGGATTTTATTTGAAGGTATGCAGAAAAGGATTCAATAGAGAACAAATTAGAGAAAATAATATGGTATACTATTTTTATACAACTTTAAAAACATACTAATTATATACCTTAATGAAATGACTTTTATACAAGTTGAAGAACATACTGTTTAATTTATCTATAATGTTTATTATAATGCAACCTTTTCAGAAAATTTGCAGAACTTTCTGGATATTTCTGAACTGCAAATTATTTAACCTTGCCGAATTATATTCCCGAATGCTGAACTTTGTGACTATGGAATAAAAGGTTCTGCGCTCCATTAGATCTTGACCTACGTTGTCAATTCAAGGTGTGTATTGTCCATCGCTTTGTTTCATTATTGCATTGGTATTGTGTACTGTAAGATAGATAGGAAATTTGAAAATAATATAACATTACATATATAGATAATTTTAATTCATTAAGGAACAATAAGGAGCATCATTAATAAGAACTTAATCATACCAATCACTGAGTTCATATTCAAAAATGTTAATGTTACGAATTCCAATTTGGAAATTTCTATACAATTTATAACTAGTTATAATCCTAGAAACTGTGGGTGAAAAAACTCAAAGAGAAGATCCAAAACATGAAAGGGTCAAGAAATCTAAAAATTGAGAAATGCTAAAATAAATAAATTTCCTTCTCTAAGAATAAAAACTTGTTAGAATTGTTGAAATTTCTAGCGATCCTATATACCATCTTTCTAAATGTTGAATGTCATTGTTGGAGATGCTAGAAATTGAAGGAGGATGCCGGAAACGAGATGCTCTTCCAAAAGTTTGCTCGGAAGAGAAGATTTTTTGAATGAAGAAATTAAAAAGAGTTTCAAAAGGTAATATGAGTATTCACATCTAGTTTTAGAGATGTTGTATCAGGATTATAGAACCATTAATTTCAAAACCACTTAAAAGTCAGGTTCAGGTTAACACATTTAGTTGATTTTAATATGATTCTTTTGTATCGGTTGATACACTGCATTGGATGATATCAATCATATACAGAAATTGTATCATAAGATAATTGTCCCCTTCATATTGCTCATTGTGTCGTACATTTTAAGGTTGTAGTGTACCACTTCGTAAGGTAGGTATCATGTACTGTAAGATACTGACAGCTGAGAAATCTTCACTTTTGAATGTTTAAACATGTTTGACATTTAGCCTTGCTTGTCATGCTTAACAATCTATTTCATAGCCTTATCATCAGTTTCATCATCATAGAAGCCTTCCCATTGCTGTGAGGACTATGACTCAAGGCCAGAACCAAATATTCACAATGATTGGTACCTTTTCCTAGTTCTGCAATTTTGAGGTCATGCACACAAGGGCCAAAAAATAGACTTACAACGTTAAACAATTAACGGAATGTGTTCAATTAGTTTCCACTATCTTTTATTTCAAAATAAATATATGTAGGTAACACAATAGAAGTGCTATATATATAATATATGATAAATCATTTCTTCTTATACCCAAATGTCAGCTTTTATTTAAGAGCTTCTTTATACTAGTCAAATTCTATATTTCCTATGAGAAATCTGGTATAGTTGTTCACTGGGCATTCGGAAGCAGAAAAGGCAAATGCTACCCAGAAGATTATATCTGTTGAAGAATGCAGGGAAATATTATCTCTAGCACAGAACTCGTACAAATTTCAAAACTAGGATATGATGAATCTCATGATCTAGAATAAATATGTTGTTCGAGCATTACTTGCCTCTAACATTGCTATTAATAGAGTATTCAACTTTATTAGTTCCTCCCCTATGAGTTCAAAATTTCTTCTAATGCTCGTTTTTTAGTGAATAGTCACCATGATACTAGCAAAACAGAAATAAAAATAAGATAGTATGTTCTTTCAAACAAAAATAATAAAATATAGTTCACATTGTTCTTTCATGTATAACTAAAAATGGCTTTTCAACCTAACCTCTCCTCTATAAAATATAGGCAGGATATTAAAAGCTAGTAATATATTTATCCTCCATTATGAAATGTATTATGTTTTTTAATGAACAATGCCAACCATTCAAAAGAAATATCAACTAGTAGATCTGTAATGGTCAACTGATTGAACAAGAGTAATCCTAAATGCATCATTTTACATGTGATCTATATAACATACAACTAAGAGAAAGTGCGACATATGTTTAATCTTCCTGAACTTGTTATCAATATAAGAGAAATATAGAACATCAGTTATTCAGGGAAGTTTAAAAACAAATTAAGAACAAGACAAATGTGCACATAAGTAGCAAGAAACTCTATGTGGAGAACAAGCAACCATAAAATTATTAAGTTTCTTTTCAGGAATGGGTATAACCTAACTAGAATTACATATGATATTACCTTTTATTAACCAATGACAGCTGGCTACCGATACCAATGGAAGCATCAGTACAAATCGTAGAATGACAAGTTTGGAAGGAGTTGAACTTATGTTTTCCTTTCACATCCTTTCAGTCCCATGCGTGATTTTGCATACCTAAGCATTTTGTTAAGGAACAAGCAATCTAATGGAGCACCCTAGTGCCACAAGGCTCTTGTCAATGAAGGCAACCAAATGCAACTAATAACCAAGTTTATGGAGAGGATGCTTGCGAGACCTGAACCTGCATCTTCCAAGATGCAAGCCATGCCATATGTCACGCCAAGTAATGCTCTCACAGAATTAACATTATCAAGAGACATATAGTATAAACACCTTAAGCACAGTTTTATTGGGGAAAGGATACTCCAGGCGCATGGGCTTCCCAGGCAATGAGTGTAAAAAGGTTCTTTGCAGATGCCTTTTAGCTTCAGCTGAGCAGGCCACATCCTGCAATATGAAAAATAACAACTCTATGATGTCTGAAAAAGGGGTAATAACAATGAGCAGCAAAATTATCACAATCTTCAATATGTCAAGAAACTTATAAGTTGCAGCTTTTCAATCAGAATCACAATTATCCCATGAAAATATTAGCGACTTGTAACAAAAAAATAGTATTTATCTCCTGACAGGAGTATATGATTTAGATTGTTGATCTATGGTGGTGTTACTCTAGGTGTAACCTTGAGCTGACAGGAGAAAACTATTATAATTTAATCAAACAAAAAAATACAACTCGAAGGTTTATAAGACAAACAAGTATCTGCTACTGTAGGTATTCCAAGGTATTCTATATGAAGAGGAAGCAGTAAAGTAGTCATCTGATTTGTATTTTGAAAAGTATGGCAGGAAGGAACTGGAGAAAGAAGAGGTTGTCGCAGGAGCAGCAGGTCGTGAAAAGTTGGATTCAGGAATAAAATCCACATCGGATCTAGGATCATGGGTTTCAAACTTAAAAAATGAAAATTTAGATGAACTGACATGCGGGTTGGAAAATGCGGCTTGATCTTTTAAAAGCTGGGTTGAGACAACTTAGAAGAACAGGATGCAAATTTTGGACAACTGGAGATGGATGATATTTAGATAGTTAAAATTAGCCAGCCAAGCTGAGTAATAGCATAACGGTGAAGAACCAAAATATCATATATCAAACACACATGCCATCTATTAAGTCCGTCTGATATCAAGTGAGTTGGAGCCAAGATCCTAACAAAGACAATCGAGCCAACGGGTCTAATGTTATAGCATCATAAGCACTAACTCGTTGATGGTTATTATCTAACCACATATTGAAATGATGACCATGCCTCCCATTCCTAAGAGTCCAAAGCATCCAATCGTGTAGAATTACTCTCATGGTGCCTATCTGAGAAGGCCATATCAACTATATTCCCTTGGGACAGAAACTAATGAAGCAGAAAAACACTAGATGTGAGCATAATATTTTCGGAACCTTTTTGTATTCACAAATTCTTTTAAATTATGAACTTTAAATTGTGTTTCGAGAAAAATATAAGTCACATTATGTTATCACTACTCATGTTCAAAGATTAAATTGCACCCAAAAAGATGTTCCATTTCAAAATTTACGACACTTACCACTCTCTGATGAAATAAGTGCCGAAGGGACGAAGGATCCTCCAAAAGGGGTATTCAAGATGACCCCAATGATCGCCAGCTCTACCAAGAAGATTGTAAATAGATGTGGTATGCCCTTGGCGTCTTGATCCAAATAAACCAAGATGCATAACACGCAGATTGTCACCGACAGTATTGTTAGTCCCACTGAAAACCTCAATGTGGTCTAATATACTTCCATTAATACCCTCCTCTAGACAGAGAACAACACCTTTACCATCCTCATCCTCATCCTCATCTACCTCTTCTTCTAATTATCCTCATATGACTCATATAACTTCTCCAAGTAAAGCCCCTAAAAAAAAAAAAAATCTGAGATAAGCAATTAGTCGAACACCTTATGTGCAGAAATAAATAGATGTTTAAGGAACCATTCAGCTGAAATAAAGAACTTACGTACTGGACATTTTATCGAACAATTTGACTGTAAGAGGGAGGTCAGAACTTGTTTGGAAATTTGTATAGAGTTCATTGAGGGGATCATTATTATTCAGACCTTTCCTTATACTCTTGCTTATGTCAGTTGCTATTGCATGAATGAACAATTGAACAAGTAATAATCGAGAATCAATTACGGAGTGAAGTAGACTTTATACCGCAGTGTAGAATCGGAAAGGACTCATCGAAGCAGAAGTGCCACACCCTCACTCTCTTCAGTCGTAGGTAGTCGTTTTCCGAAGCGAACTCCATCAAGTAGACGTCATGCCGGTTGACGACCTTGACTCAACAGAGGGCCTCGTCGTCCTTTTCCTTCTTGGACATCGACCGCAACCCCACGAAGTCCATGATCCTGCCCCCGATCCCATTCTCTGGACTTCCCCAATCACCTTCTTCCCCTTTATTGCTCGTCCCTCTGATAACGGTTCCATCCTGCCCATCGAGAGACTCATCATGGAGATTATCACATTCTTAGGGGCAGGAGTATGCCTCGATCGGCCCCGGGATGGTCTTCTTGATTCTCCTTCGCTCGGTCCTTGGGAATGCTACCAACTTCTTCATGAAGACCCTCGGCACCGTGAAGGTGGATAGAGAGGATTTGGGATTGGTAATGAAATAAAAATGGAAATGGCAAAGGGTGGATGGAGAGGAGGAAGTTGTTTCTATTTTATGGGATTTGGGATTGGAAAAAAATATGAGCGGGCATATTCCCGCCTTCTGGAAAGAGTAATTTCAAGATGACACTTAAAATATGTGTCCTCATTATCATTTAATATTATAGGACATTTTAATAATGTCGTTAAAATCTATGTCTACGACACTTTTAAAAAAGTGTCATAAATGTTAATAAATATGCTATTACCATGACACATTTATGGAGAGTGTCGTCATAAAATAAATTTAATGACACTTATTTTAGAAGTGTCGTCATTAAAGTGTCGTTATTAAGCAATTTTGTTGTAGTGGATACACCCTCTTATTTTGTGGACCAACCTGTCTACGTGGATCGCGCGGAAGTACGAGACTCTCCAGCACGAGATTGGACTCGACCATGCCATTCGGGGCACCAGCTATGGCTTGCCCATAAACAAAAAATTGTTCATGGCATTGCTGGAAATGTACAACTGCCGCACGGGGACTTTCTTTACACCCGTGGGGGAGATGGGGCTTGCTCTTCTTTACACCCGTGGGGGAGATGGGGCTTGCTCTGCACGAGATGCATGCAGTCTCCAAGCTACCTTGGGGAGACAAAGTTTTTGAAGTGTATACTCCGACAAACGAAGAGTTCGAGGATCTTGAGCGACGGTTCCCAGGCTTCGTAGCTGTCTACCAGGAACTACTGTGTCGTCACAGTACATGCCACCAGATATCCATCGAGAAGGATGGCAGCTCGGAAGGGAACCTTCCCCATACTTCATCCTGGCTCACCTACCTTTTTACGCTAGGTGCCTCAGGCCGGATTTCTCCCCGCAGTCCTCAAACCCACGAGGAAATACAGTGCCAAGTGTCGACGACCAAGAGATCGAGGGCCACAAGAGACATATTTGGGAGTAAAACTGACTCCTTTAGCTATTTTTACCAGGATACCCAGTCGATGTCTGAGAAGGCTCTCCTGGCGGGATTCCTGATGGTATGGCTGCGAAATTGCGTGGTCTCAGGAGGGGCTAGTTCTATTGAGAGAATCAGCTGTAATTTTATCCTTTCTGCTGTGAAGTTGGTCTTCGGAGTCAGGCTAGCTCTACTCCCGGCCATGGTGTGCAATATACACCGTAGCCTTCGCACTTTTACGTCCAAGGTCATCGTCCGTAACGCGACAAAGGGCTTTAAACGTATTGAACTGTCATACCACTATCTGATGGGGTGGTTGCTGATGCATTGCCAGTCTTTAATGAGGCCTTGCCCCGAAGATGGCGTAACTGCAGATGACGCCTTCATCTTCCAATATCGCCGCATGCCTTGGGATTGTGAGACTATGCGTGCTTGTAGGATGGCGCTGTCAAGAGTGGACAGATATAATTTTTTCGTATCTGTTTCTCGATTTACTTTTGAGGAATTAAGGGCTGTAAATTTGGATAGTATTGGGCCTCCCTACTTCTTAGACGGCAAAATGCTCCTCTGGTTGTATAATATTCGCCCTTTCTACCTGGTATACCGCAACCGCAATGCTGTCTACTTGGAGCCTTACTTGTCCAGTAGGTTTGTCCGACAATTTGGGTACATCCAGCTTTTTCTAGACAGTCCCAGCTCTTGCCTGGGTTTTGAAGGCAGCGTCCTCGATGGCATCAGGGCCTGGCATTATTATAATATGGTCCACACCCATACTAGCTTCTCGGTCCCTGATACTGGGGATTCAGAAGAGATCTTATATTTGGTGGTTCTCTACCACATCATGGCGAACAAGTCTCATATTGGCTTTGACCTGAGGACCAGCTTCATCGTTGGTACCGGCTTGGAGGAGAAACCTAAGGGGTCTAAGGCGAGGAAGAGAAGGAAAAATATGGTCGATGTGCCGGACTCGGAGTCCAGCAAAGCGGACGAAGAGGATGATGAGCACGCTCCCGATAATACTCTCCCTCCTACAGATGAGGTGGTGGTGGATAAACCGCCTGTTGAGCCGAGCTCCTCTCGAAAGCGAAGCTGGCCTGAGATTGCTGGTAGCGACAAAACCTACTCCGTAAAACGGGCTACGGTTAAGCCTCGCCGGCTGCTCATTAAGGAGAGAGGCGAGGATACGGGCGCCATTTCAGAGGTGAACTGAATTACAACCATCTCCTTCTTTAGCTCTTCTTTTTTCTGAACTATGATCTAATTATTTTTTTTTCTCTGTAGGCGTCAGAAGAGTCGAACTCTCGAGAATCGGTCGCTGTTTCTGAAGTCAACCCGGCTCTGACCACTTTGATTACTAACATGTGTGCCGAGATTATTTCTGCCGGGGTTCTCTCGGCGGCGGCTGAGGGGTCTCACGTTGCTGAGGTCTTGACCCAGGGTGACGTGGGCTCCACTGAACCCGTCCCCGAGACTGCTGAACTTCAGCAGGGTGACACTAATCCAGTTGTATCTCCTTCCGGGGCGGCTAGGGCAGAGGAACCAGCTGAATTCGGCTTAGGTGTCGCTGGCGAAGAGATTACGGAGGCTGTAAGCGAACCTCAGCCTCCGTAATTCTCTCATGGTAAGATAAGCCAAGTCTTGACTAGTGAGGAGGCTCATTCGCTCTATCATCACATCCTCTGGATTAAGCTGATTGATGGTTGCTTTGAACATACAGGTCTTGTTCCTTCACTACCAATGACGGACATTGTCAGGGTAGAGTTCGTCAGAGAGAATCTGGTGGAAGAGAGCGTGCCTCCTCTCCCTTCGACTTATATTGAGGGACCTCCCACTGCATCAAGTTCGGAAGGATAAGCGGCAGAACGGCTGGAGCAGGAAGAACTGGTCCCTGCACCCTCATCTGTTCATGTGACTCCAGAGGTCGACCTCTCTGCCCTGCCGAGCCTCCGGATTCTTTGGGCTACGAAAAAAGAATTGGCCGCTATTCAAGCGTTCTTTCGCTCAGAATTTGTTTCCCTCGTGGCAGGGGCATCAAGTTCCGTTGCATCTTCTTCGACTCTGTCAGCCACTCTCCCTTTGATGCCGTCTTCTTCGAAAGTTCTGGATGAATCGTCAAGGGATGTGGTTGACAGTTTCTACCGTCACCTGAGGCGAGGAGTCGAAGTTGCTGTAGAAAGGGGGACCTCTTTTGCCCTGGCCCATCAATGCGCTTGTGGCCAGATTAAAATTCTTAGAACCCTTACCGGTGGGGCAGAGATAGTGGAGCTGTTGGAACCCAAATTGCTGGAAGCTGATCAGCTGGTGGCTCAGTATCAGGGACTACAAAAAGTTGATCTATCTTCAGCAATAGATCAGGAGCGTTCCTTCTTTATCACTATCGTGGAGCAGGTACGGACCGTACGAGATACGTCTAAGTTGGTTATCATAAAGGACCTCGACAATTTGTCTATTTAGTATGATCAGCTGAGCCGTAGGAGCGAGAATTGCATTGCTCGGGAGGCGGCTGCCTCTCGTAGAATAATCGATACGATGGAGCCGATCCTCGAGCTCCAGAGGAAGTTGGCTTTCTTGGAATCTGAGCTCGAGGCCTCCCGCGCGGATAAAGAGCTAATCGTTCAGGAGGCCGAAAGGTCACCCGAGCTTCTGCTGGCCTGGAGCGTGCTCTGAAGAGACTCGAAGATGGCTGGCAGGCCCACGCGCGTTGGAGGATGTAGAGAGGATGACTCAGGAGGTTGAGCGCGGGACTAAGCTGCAATTTGAGCGATCAACCGCTGTGCTGAGGAACCGCCTCAGAGAATTATGTATAGCCGAACCATAGTCGGCCTTTTGTTTTCTTTCTTTCTTTGTTATTTTCCTTCCTTTTGATAGGGACTTGGTCCTCAAATATGTAGTACTTTTACTTTTCAATAAATAACTATGTTTTCATCATCCATCATCTATTGTACTTGTACTGTATCTTTGGCCTTTGTGATGTTTGCCCCACTGGGGGGACTATTTGTGGACCTATTACCCTTGGCATACCTTGGTTTTAGGTACAGATAATAAGTTTGATTAGGGATACCTAGAACAATTTCACGGTAAGGTGACTATGGAAGTTCTTGGTATCGAACGAAAGATTACCATGGGGCAGCTGGGCTCCAGAGGCATGATGAGAAAGGAGCTGCATGTACTAGAGGACTTAGTACAAGATTTGTGGTCACAAAGGACATTTGTGGTCAAAAGAGGACATTTGTGGTCAACTGAGGACATTTATGGTCAACTGAACAGGATATTTGTGGTCAACAGAGGACATTTGTGGGCCTATTAACCTTGGCGTACCCTGGTTTTGGGTACAGATAATAAGTCGAGAGAGAACCAACATACTTACACAGAGGTAATGAGGACGTGGTAAGTATGAGGGTTTCTTCGATGGAATCTTCCTACTCAGAGGTAATGAGCACGTGGCAGGAGTGGACACCATGAAGGGTATATAGAACAACTCAGAGGTAATATGGATATAAAAGTTCCACATGAGGGGTGGATTGTTTTTGATGGAAGTGAAACAACTCAGAGGTGACATCGACGTGGTTGTTTGGGAAATTTGTGGATCTGTTACCCTTTTTATGTACTGAAAGTACGGGTAGTGGATCATAAGGGAAGAGCTTTTTTTAGAAAAAAAGTTCAGAGGTTTGATCATGCATGACTTACTACCCAGAAGATGCGATATAGATTCATCTAGAGTGACCAGAGTGTAAGTTCAGCGGTACCTGCGGGTACATAACTCAACAATCTGGGAGATTTGTAAGTTCAGTGGTACCAGAGGGTACATAACTCAACAATCGGGAAGATTTGGAGTCAGAATGTAAGTTCAGCGGTACCAGAGGGTACATAACTCAACAATCTGGGAGATTTAGAGGATGTCATTTCAGACATAATACTTCTTCAGGAACTTGTCGTTGACGGGCAACATGAGGAAGTCTCCATTTTGTTTTACGAGGCGGTAAGCACCATTGGAGAATACAGCCTCGATGCAAATAGGCCTTCCCACTTTGGCTGGAATTTGTCGACAATTTTGTGAGTCATAACCATCGGCCTTCGAACTGCCAAAATGAGATCGCCCACTTGGAATGTTCTGAGTTTAACTTTCTTGTTGATGGCTCCAGAGATTCAGGCTTGATACAGCTCGATTCATTGTTGAGCTAACAGGCGCTTCTCATCTAGGGCCTCCAACTCTTGTAAATGGCGATGGTGATTATCATCCGTTGTCAATCGATAGGTAAGGGCAACGCAGAGTGAAGGAATTTGAGTCCCCAATGGGAGAACTGCCTCACTCCCGTATACCAAGGATAATGGTGTGTTCCCAGTGGCCGTCCGGACTGTAGTACGGTATGCCCATAAGCATTCGCCAAGCTTCTCATTCCAGTCGCATTTGTTGGAATACATGAACTTCTTGAGTAGCTTCATTATAGTTTTATTGAATGCTTCTGCCAACCCATTCGCTGCCGGATTGTTCGGTGTTGAAGCAACATTCTGGATTCGGTGTTTGTCGCAAAACCGATATAAGGTGTGGCTTGCGAACTGCGGACCGTTGTCGTAGATGATCCTTCGGGGCAGTCTAAAGTGATAGATGACATGATGTTTGAGGAAACTGATCATATTTGATGTCTTCACCTCTGTAAGCGAAACAGCTTTCGCCCATTTGAAGAAGTAATCTGTAATCGCCAGTATGAAGCGGTACCCTCTGGACGAAGGTGGGAAGATAGGACCAATGATATCCATTCCCCATGCCTCAAATAGCCAGGAAGCTACTGTGGGATGTAGGAATTCGGACGGTTGGTGCATGAAATCTGCGTGGACTTGACAGGCTTTGCACTTTCTTACGTAGTCTATTGCATCTTCCTCCATCGTGGGCCAGTAATAGCCCATTCGGCGAAGACAATCTTGTAATTTCGGGCCAGGCTGATGGGCCCCGTAGACGCCGTCATGAGCTTCGTGTACAACTTCTTTGGCTTCTGTATTTAACATACACCGAAGCAGTAATCCATCGTAAGATCGTCGATACAGTATTTTTGTCTCTGTATCGTAGAAGAATCTGAGGGAACGTCTTCTGATAGAAGTGGCTTCTTTTGGATTCTCGGGCAAGATGTCATAGACTACGAAGTCTACGAATGGCTTTCTCCAGTCTAGTTCTTCGTCGACCGTCTGAGCAGAATGACTTGCTACAAATTGAACGTTATTCTTGGGACAGACCAATTTGTGGCCTATTACGTCCACCAAATAATGAGTATATTTTGGGACCGCTAGGGAAGCAACAAGACCTGCTAGGGCATCGGCTTCAATGTTCCGGAGTCTCGGAACATGTTCTATGAAGAACCCTTCAAATGACGAAATGATATTGATCGCTATTTGGTGATAGGGGATCATATCTTCATGGCAAACTTCGTATGAACCCCGGATCTGATTGACGATTAACTGCGAATCGTCGTACGCTTTAAGATACTCTACCCCCAGCTCCTTTGCAAGTCGGAGGCCAATGACCAAAGCGTTGTACTCGGCCACGTTGTTTGAACAGGGCTCCATGAGGGAGTAAGCCCGATTGATCACTAGCCCGGAGGAAAAAATCAGCACCACTCCGAGTCCAACGACGATGTTGCCCTTGGGCCTAGTTCTGGAAGCGCCGTCGGAGAACATTCGCCATACGGTATCATGAGAGGCCACATTTGAATGGGCGACCTTATCTGGAATCTCTTCGTCTATTCTGGTTGACTCTGAACCTGGATGAGCTGCTAAGAAGTCTGCCAGAGCTTCACCTTAATAGCCTTCTATGGGACGAAGATCATATGGTAGGGAGACAATAATATTGCCCAGGTAGCGAGGCGAGAGCTGAGTGCACCTGGCTTGGTCATGAGGACCCTGAGGGGGTTAACTCTTGATACGACCTAGATGGTTTGTCCCGTGACATAGTGTCGCGTCTTCTGAATGGCGAACACCAGAGAAAGGCACTCCTTCTCTACGACAGTGTATCTATGCTCAGGCCCCATCATCATTCGAGTGAGATAATATATAGCTTGCTCATGGACTGCATCATTATTTTGTGCTAGCAAAGCACCGAGAGAATGCTCCATTGCTCACACATAGAGCAGGAATGGTTTTCCAGCAACCGGGGCCACTAGGACTGGAGGGTTCGACAGATATTCTTTGATATTATCGAAGGCGCACTGGCATTCTTCATCCCATACGAATGAAATACCCTTGTTCATGAGGTGGGTGAATGGCTGACATCGTCAGAAGAGGTTACAGATAAACCTCATGATGTAAGCTAGCCTCCCTTGAAGGCCTCGGAGTTCACGGAGATTTCTCGGGGGACCCATCTCCATGATTTCCTTTGTTTTTTCAGGGTCTATGTGGATTTCCTGGGTAGTAATGATAAAACCCAAGAATTTTCCACTAGATACGCCCAAAAAGGATTTGGTAGGATTCATCTTCAAGTTGTGCGCTCACATCAGGTCGAATACCGTCCTCAGATCCTACAGATGGTCTCTTTTAGAGCGACTTTTGACAGCTATGTCATCGACGTAACACTCCACGGTCTTATGCAGGTGATCTCTGAAGATAACACTCATGGCTCTTTGATATGTAGCACCGACATTCTTTAAGCCGAAGGGCATGACGGTGTAACAGTACACGCTAATCGGTGTTCGTAATGATGTATGCTTCTCATCATTAGGAAACATCTTGATTTGATTGTATCCTGAAAAGCCATCCATGAATGACATGCGCTTAAAGCCATATGTGTTGTCGATCATGATGTCCGTGATGGGAAGAAGAAACTCATCTTTAGGACAAGCTTCATTTAGATTTCGAAAGTCGATGCAAATTTGGATCCTCCCATTCTTTTTAAGGACTGGCACTATATTGGCGACCCAGTCTGGATGTTGCTCCTCTCGGATGAAGCTGCTGGCTATCAGTTTGTTGACCTCAGCTTCGATAGAATTCATGATGTCCGGGCAGAAATATCTTTGCTGTTGTTTGATCGGCTTTGTGTCGGGACGAATGTTGAGTTTATGAAGTGCGACCTCGGGGTCTAGCCCAGGAATGTCTTCATAACTCCAGGCAAACATGTCAATGTACTCTCTGACGAGTTGCAAAAGAACCTTCCGCTCTTCGTCTGTCAGGCTTTTGCTGACAAAGATTGGCTTTGGAGAGGATTCGTCGTCGAGGTCAACTTGCATAACCTCATCTTCAGTGGGATGTTCACGAAGTTCGAAGCATTTATTCCATAGTGCATGTAGTTGCTGGACCCAAGGTTCTAGCTCAAGAAGTTCGGGTACGTCTTCATCTTCTTCGTTGGCATCAGCAAATGCCATATTGACAGACAGAGCTTGCCTGAATACGTCTCCTATGCTGACATTCGAATCGGAAGTGGGTGATTCGGTTGAATGTGAATGCCAGTTGCATTCCTCATCTGAGCTTTCGGGAGTTGTTGCAGGTGTAACATAACCTAGCCCACATCTGGTCTTGTTGTAGTAATCTCGTGGTTTCTCAGCCGGGACCGACAACTGTAAGGGTAGCCGCCGTCCAGTGCCGTAGTTCAAGCCTGGCATAGTTTTCATATTATACCCCTATTTTTGCATGAGGTACTTGGATCGGGAACTATATAGATAAAGGGGCAGTCTTCCGGTGTCGGGTTCGAGATCCACTTCTTCTATTCTGAAGGGCTGTGGATCATTCTTTCGACCGAAGATGCTTGGATGATCCTCTCCCTCAACCATGCGGTAAGCGTCTTCTACTGGAGTAAGTTGATTTGTGATGTAGACATTTGTCATATGTGTGTGTGTAGGTGGGTGCCTATACCGTGTTCCATGGCATACATTGTACAAAGCTTATTAAGCTCGAGGTAGTTCAAAGATAGCCCTTTATTGATGAAGTAAGGTATCTTTTCCAGTAGAATTACATCATCTACGGATAGAACATCAGTGTGAGCAGCGACATACTTGGTCAGCTCTGACTCTTCTTCGGCCACCCCCTGTGTCAATGAAGACTTGGACAGCTTAATCATCAGGGACTCCACTGGTGGAGCAGAACGTGGAGTCGTTGGCGTACTAGCGACCCCTAGTTTGGTGCTCGGTACCGGGCGGGGAGTTGTTGGCTGGCTAGCAATCCCTGGCTTAGCGCTCGATTGCCGATTCATTCTGGGAAGATAAATCGTCATCAGCTTGACAGAGGGATTAAGCTTCTCTGTTTGTTTCTAGCTAGATCTAGGCAGCCTGATTGTCAGTAGCTCTGTCGTGGGTCTTGGCGCTTGGCCAGACCTTGGCAGTCGAATTATCATCTGCCCCTCCTGTGTAGAGAGGCTGATTGTATCCTTACGCAGAGTAGCTGTAAGGGGTACGGTTCTGCCAGGTTTACGGGCTTAGAGGTGGATCGTCAGAGGTTCTTCCAATCCAGTTGCCGCCTCGGTTTGAGCTTGAGTATCTCCTTCGATAAGGTGCCTTTTTGAATTCTCATACAAGCATGAGTCTGAGTAGTAGGATTCGACCCCTTTAAAGGGATCGATGTCAACAAATTTTGTCCTCACGAAGCCATGCTTGTCGACGTACTTGAAATAATGGTGCAGTGTGGAAGGCACGATCATGTAATCGTATATCCAAGGACGCTCCAGGAGAATATTATAGGAAGTGTCCGCATCTATGACATAACAGGTCACTTCTGACTGAAGGTCGCCGATTTGGTACTTCTGGTGAATCTTTCCGATCCGATAGCTTCTGTCTGAATTGAAACTGCTGATGGCAATGCATGTCGGCGTCAGACGATGTATTGGGATGCACAGGTGGTGCAGCAGGCTCTTCGGGATGATGCTTATGGAAGAACCGGGATCAATATACATCCGATCTACCTTGATGTCGCCAATGTATCCAGTATAATATAGAGGGCAATCGTACAGGTTGGTCTTTATAAGCATATCCTACGGGGTAAAGACAATGTTGGGCATTGCACCTGTGCAAGCGCTGTCTTGAAGATCTGCAGGTGAGCTCTCGCCAGTGAGATTGGAATGAGCCAGACATACATCGGTATTCCGGAGTGCCTCGCTCAGTGCGACGCAAACATCTTTAGAGAGTCTCAGGAGCTCGTATAGCCACAATTCGGCCGTTGTGTTGGCAAATAGTGCCAAGATGTCAAAGTTGTAGGGCCTCTCCAGCCCATGAGGCACCTTTTTTCGGAGTGGTTTGTCAAAGAGAGTCTCCTTCGGCCTAGGCTTGTCGGTCGTCGGAGGCTGAGAAGGTCCTGGAGCATCAGCAGTAGCCGGCTGATGATCATCAGCCGAGTTACCCGGTGTAGGTTAGGATTGTACACCCGACCAGGTGACGACGGCTGTAGCTTCTTTGACTTCTGCCGAGATTGTGCGGCATAATTTGACTTTTCCACTCTTCTTCTTGCTGGTGGAGGGTGGTGCGGATTGAGTCAATTCAGGTACCAGGTCCGGATGGACCCATATGACCTTCCCTCATGATGTGGTGAGAGGCTCTAGACCAGCAGCTTAGTATCGGGGAGGTGGAGGGTTAGCGACCTCCATCTTTGCCCTGGGGACGGGTACTACTCCATCTTGAGTCTTTGTCGGAGGAAAGCTGCCGAACTGTACTGACACCATGTCGGCTGCCACGGTCACCTCTTCGAAATCAATGGCCAGGGCCTTAGAATCGATGAGATGAGGGATGTATCGCTTCAGTTGGAAGCAGTCTTGCATGGCATGGTGGACATAGCTATGGTAGTGGCAGTACTTGGGGCTCTCCATCTCTGTAGGACGAGGTTCACGCCTTGGAGGAGGGAGCTAAATTCGTTCTCCTTGTATGAGCATGTCAAGAATTGGCTTGACATGGCTGTCTTCAAAGGAGTAAGTCATCTGCGGCCACTGCTTCTCTGTCGGCCTTGGTTCGGGTTTCGGGGCTTTGTCGGCCACCATAGCCTGCTTGTCCTTGTTGTTTCGGTTGTTGGAGGAATTACCGTCGTTGTTGTTGTTGGCATTAGGGCGTTTACCCTCGTCCTCTCCTTCTGAGATGTGCAATCCCAGTTGGCGAGCTTTCTTCAACTTGTCTTCTGTACTAGTGGCGCTGATAATAGAAGTCTTCCAATCCTTGAATTGACTTTCGTCCATCCAGAGGCTGATTGTGGGAAGCAGCCTTTTTTGGCAGATTTCAATCAAGGAAGAATCTGGTTTGTCAGAGGGCAATTTCATCACGGTTTGACAAAACCGCTCAATGTAGTTCCTTGTCAATTCCTTCTCGCCTTGAACAACGTCCATGAGGATGGACATTGTAACATCTTGTCCTACCTCGTAGAACCTTTCAAGGAACATATTTTTGAAGCCGACGAAGGAATGGATGCAGTTGTTCAGCAGATTGCGGTACCAATCAAATGCTACCCCCTCCAATACCCCGATGAACAACCGCGTGAGGATGGCGTCGTCATGAGGCAGATGGTCGGTCTTGACTTCAAAGTAGGTAATGTACCAGCTCGCAGATGTCTTCCCATCATATAGATTGATGTTAAATGGCCTATATCTTGGTGGAAAGGGGATATCTCTCCATGCAGAGGCATACCATTGTCGTATCCTGAGGTCTTGGGAAGTTTCTCGGGCGTGAAACATGGCCCGGAGATCCTGGACCTCTCGTCTCGCCTCCCTGGCCTCATCTGCAGCGGTAGGAGCCGTCATCGTAGAAGAATTGTTGCCCGGGTTTGGCGCAGTTGAGTTTGAGTCCGCATTGACCGCGGGACCCATGCTTGTTTGGCCAGGCGTCCTTCCTTGCAGAGTCGGTAGGGCCGCTTTGATCTCATCCACGGATTTGACCAAGGTATGAAGTATGGCCTCCAGAGTGTCGATGCATTGGCGATCACTGGGATCGTCTTGGTTGCTGTCCGTCATGAACACCGTCCTCACATGAGAAGAGATAGAAGGAACGGTGGAGGACGTGCCCTCTGAGTCATACCCTTGTACAGAGAAGTCGTCAGGGTATGTGGAAATGTTCTCCTCTGGTTCAGACTCAGAAGGAGTGGTACCCCCAGCTTCAGAGCTTGCCTCGTTTTGAGAGTTGGGGACGTCAGAACCGGCTGCATCTATTGGGGGAACCGTTTCCCCTGGATTATCTTCTTGTAACACCGAATTGTCGTGGATGTTTGGAGGAGTGCTACCCTCGGCTTGAGTGCCTCCCAGAGATGTGGACGACGAATCTCCAAGTGTGGCAGATTTTGTCTTTGAGCGGTTACCTTGGTAAACTCTTCCTGTAACGGTGGTAGACAACCGCTTAGAAGAGAGTTTCTTGGTTATGCTGGTTGAGATTTTTGGACCGGAGATGTTTGTTTTCTTTTCTCTCCCGCTGCCAGGGATCTTCAGAGCAGAATTGTAGGACGCGACGAAAAATGCCTCGTCTTCTGAGCTTGGGTGTTGCAGTCGTTGGAAGACGGACCGCCGGTCTTCTTGTACTGTCCCCTTATTGCAGCAGTAGTTGACAATGACTTGGGTGTGGTGATGTCCATGGAAGGACTCTCTTCTCACCGAAGCTTTCTCTCTTTCTTTGTGCTTGTGAAGGATCACGTCACGCAAGTTAGGAGCGTCCCGAGCAACCTTTACACCCGTTTTATGGGCCCAAAAATCTTGAGCATCTGAGTGTGTTGGCACCATGTTTGCTCTCTGATTGTTGGTAGACTCTTGGGAACCACTCTGTCCATTTTCTGTCGGGGGCTGGACTCGAGTGGTTCGATACAACTTTCCTTCGGAGCCCCGCATAACAGTAAACAGAGCCCTCGGATGGTCAGAGGTTGGAACAGCTGACTGAGCTCGCCTAGCCTGCGCTGTCCT
Source organism: Iris pallida (assembly GCA_029216955.1). Lineage (NCBI taxonomy): Eukaryota > Viridiplantae > Streptophyta > Magnoliopsida > Asparagales > Iridaceae > Iris > Iris pallida. The sequence goes on along the minus strand of JANAVB010043820.1, from coordinate 8,903,355 downwards.
AGACTTCTTCACTCTAGCACCTGAGGGTACATAGTAGGAAGAGTCTAAATGGCGCCGCACAGAGTCTGGCATATTTTCTTGGGAGCATCTGGAGTCAGGACCGCATGAAAGGCGGTCAAAGACTAAATTTGAGCCACATGAAGCATTCATGCGGCTGGTATTTGTTATCGCATAGGAAATCATGTGGCTGGATCTGTTGGCCACATCAGCATTCATGCGGCTGGATCTGTTGACCACATCATCATTCATGCGGTTGGATCTGTTATCCACATCAGCGTTCATGCGGCTGGATCTGTTGACCATATCAGCATTCATGAGGCTGGATCTGTTGGCCACATCAGCATTCATGCGGCTGGATCCGTTGGCCACATCAGCATTCATGCGGCTGGATTTAGTGGCCGCATGAGTCTTCATGAGGCTGAAATTGTTGGCCGCATGAGTCTTCTTCATGCGGCTGGCATCCTTATGCGGCTTCTTCTTGGACTGCATAGAGTCCCCATTTGCTTCTTCATGTCCAGCATCGTAGTGCTTTCCTCTGCCAGACTTAAGAACAGCAGGGTCCTCTGTGGCCTGAAGTGGGGCCGCATGCGAATCTCTGCCGTCCTGGACAGCAGAGAATACTTCGTCCAGAGCTTGGGGAGGAGTAAATGATTTGGGCCTCCACTCTCTGCGGGCCTTCTTTGTGCGGGCTCGCTTCTGGACCGGGCCAGCGCTCCCGTCGGAGAGCATTTCTTCAAACGCCTGTTGGTCGAAGCGGACGACCGAAATCTGTTGAGTGGAGCCGAGTTTGGTTCCGTCCGATTGTGTCACCAACTTCTCAGCCGTGGAAAAGTTAGTCCCCAGCAGAGTCGCCATCGTGTTTGCTTTTGATTATAAAAAAATAGAATAGTTTTATGGGAGGACTAGACTTTTACTTCACAATAAAAACTCGCTTATACAAAAGAGAGCCTAGGAACAAAACCTAGGAAAAGCAATCTAAAGTACAGTTGTTTATTTTTGATTCTGGGGGGTGACGGTAGAGGCTCGGGAGAGTGATGGAAACTCTGCCTTATTCCTCTGACGATCGGACGTCGCTTCGGCTCCGGGGAAGAAATGCTCTTTGTGTGAGCGGGGATTGCTGATATCTCTGCTCAGGCTCTGTGCATATCACTCTGTCCAGGCCTTTGCAAGGGAATGGCACCTTGCTATTTATAGGGATTTATGATACGTAGGGTGTGCAATAATTGCTCCTTGAAAAGCGGGTGGTTAGGGATTCGTTAAGATTTGTCTTGATCATGTTTGTTGAAAATCAATCTGGGCTATTAATGTTGATTGTAACAAACCTGGGCAGCTAATGTTGATTGCACCAAATCTGCATGGTTTGTTGGAAATCGATCTGGGCAGTTAATGTTGACTGTAATAAATCTGTATTGTGATGATTTGTTGATATCAACAAATCCAAGTGAATAAATCTTGGTCAATCTCTTGCCATGTGTCCCAACTTCCTGTTATGTCGATTGCCATAAATCTGAATTATTAAGATTTGATCAACTCCTGTCACGTGTCCCAACTGCTGCGAGCCGTATGGAGGACTGTCATAGTTGAGCCGCATGAGTGTGGCCTCGTGTCAGAGCCGCATAAGGGTTGCCTTATCTGAACCACATGGAAGTCCTTTAATCTGAACCACATGGAGGTCCTTACAACTGAGCCGCATGGACTTCCTTACAACTGAGCCGTATGGACGTCCTTTAATCTGAATCGCATGGAGGTCCTTACAACAGAGCCGCATGGCCGTCCTTACAACTGAGCCGCATGGACGTCCTTTAATCTGAACCGCACGGAGGTCCTTACGACTGAGCCGCATAAAGAGCTTTGGAAATGGGTGGATTGTGCTAGCTATAAAGATTTTCCTCGTCTCTCTAGGAGCATGTCAAGATTCATTATTTCACCTTTATGTCAGAGCTGTCAATCCGTTGTGTCAGGGCTGCTGCATTGCGTCAGAGCTTTTAATGAGCTAGCTGCACAGAGTAATGATGGCTAGCTGTGGATGCCTACTTTGAACTGCATAGAGCCACGTGTCCTGTTCCGAGCCGCATGGAGCTATTGTGTACTTTCCAGCCGCATGAAACCTTAAGAGACTTTTGAGCCACATGAAGCCTTAAGAGACTTTTGAGCCGCATAAAGTTCTAAGAGACTTTTGAGCCGCATGAAGCTCTAAGAGACTTTAAGCCGCATGAAGCTCTAAAGGACTTTTGAGCCGCATGAAGCTTTCCTGTTCCTTTTCCATGCTTCTATAGTGCCTGCGTAGTGTTACCCTTTTACGCACACGTCTTAACGTACCTGCGTAGTGTCCCCCTTTATGCTCACGTATTGTGTGCAGCGTAGTCTATTCTATGTCGAGCTCACTCAAACTCTACGCAGGGGCTACACCCAATAGCGTAGAGTCTCGCTCGGGTCTCGTTCGCGTAAAGTCCCGCTAGCGTGGTGTGTTCGCTCACGTATAGTGTTTGCTCGCGTAGAGTCTTGCTCGCGCGTAGCCTTGCTCGTGTAGAGCTATCCTGCCTTGTTCTTGCCCGCGTAAAGCCATTTTTACGCTCGGGGCCCCTTGGCCTAGCGTAGAGGTTCGCTAGCATAGTGTCTTGAGCCCTTTGGCTTACTCCGTTGCTTTATTATGTTTTTGCACTTTTATTATAATCACGAATTGGATTAGCATGTTTGAAATGATAATTGTTTACGGCATGACATAACAAGTAATTGACATGACATGACATGACATGATAAGTAAGCATGATGGGAACTAATGAATGTTGTTGCAACGGCTAGCATGACATGACAAGAATGAATGGCCTGGATACCGTGGACAATTGTGTTTGTACAATTAAAATAGTACTGTCTTGTATCATATCTAAGGTAAGGATCCCTGAGTACCACGGTCAGGGGTACCTACTTAAACTGACTATGGCTAATAACTAGAATAATCCAGTAGTCATGAAGAGATTTCCAGCTACGATAATCCCATTATCTGGCGCCCCATCATGGGATTTGTAGCCTGCCGTCAAGTAGGGCACATTTCTAGCACACTATTATGTGTTACACCCTTCAAGCTACTTAAGAGTACATACGTTTCCTGGACGATGTACCCACATGAACTCAATCCCTAATTGCGTTCGGATAACCTGGATGGTCTGCAGGGCTTGTGGCTGTTGAAACAATCTCATTGCATCTTGTTAGTAACTAGGCATGCGATAACCCTAGTTAGTTAAAGTATCAAGCTATATTCATTGTTTGGCCATAAATGATGGATGTAGTCTAACCAGTCTAAGCGTTGTTTTGTTCTAGTACATGGCTATCTTGGAACATGATTGTTTATGCTTACCTTTTTTATACTGACCTGAATAATTTCTCATCTTCTTGCCAGTTATTGTCCTATTAAATTTTATGTCTTATTTACCTTTCTCATTTTATGTTCTGATGTGTTGGTTTTAGTTCTTAAGTGAAGCCTCCTTTGTGGTACTTGCTCTTTCTGGAATCTGATCCAGCTGGTTTTGTGTGGCCAGATACCGGAGCAACACCAGAGGATCTCCCTACCTTCCAGCCAGATGGTGACCACCAGGCGTAACCCTGGCAATGAGTGGGTTATATTTTGGCTCTCCCACTCTATTGTAAAAGTATTCTTTTGAGGCGTTTAGCCGACGAGCACGTGTTAGCTCGATTGTACTTTACTTACTGTCTACCTACGGGCTGTAGCATGATTAACAAATCCTAGGGTTGATCATGTATGACTGAAACTTTTGCTAGTCTTTATATTTTATATGACTAGCTTCATGATCATCCAAATATGTAATGTATGGGACGCCTTACTATTGTATATTTGGTGCTCTGACATCTTGTAACTGCTATTACTTGCTTGAGATTGAGACAATAGGCTTGCTCATGACCATAGAAGACTGATGGCTTGTAGTTAAACCCTCATGTATCTAGACAGCCGTGACCGTATAGCGAGGTAGGTTGCACTTCAATATACGTTGTTGGCTGTGTCTGCCCCTGCTCTCAGTATTCTGGTTCTGGGGCATGACACGGTTTAAGTGGTGGCCCATGCAGGTCTTATGAATCAAGATATCTGAGGGTTTACCAGATAGATATCTCAATCAGCACTCGCCCTTGATCTCTGCTCGTATCCTCTAAATTCCTGAAATCTTGACCTGATCACATACTTGTATCTTTGATCTGTCCTGGTCCTTCCTTATTGTTCCCTATGTCGTCTTCTTCAGCGGCATTATTCTTGGTCCTGCCAACCAGCCGGAAGAAGCTCAACGAGTACCCCCGCAACAAGAGGATCAAGCTCAGTACTCAGAGCAGCTTCCTGAATCATGCTTCCTGGAGGTCAAGAACTCCCAGTACAGCCAACCCAGCCTACAAGGCAGGATTATGAAGTCTTGGTTGGACTCATCAGGGAGTTGCTAGCATCACAGGATCGTCGGGGTGATGCATTACACCAGACAGAACAAGATGCTCTGAACAGAAGTGGTCATCAAGGTAATAGTGCGGCCAACAACTTCAAGCGCTTGATCCCTCCCTTCTTCGATGGCAGCGAATATGCTATTGCCGCAGAAGCTTGGCTGCAGGACACTGAGGTTATTCTAGAAGCAGCCAGGACTCCAGAAGACGAGAAGGTAGTCGTGGTACGCCTGCAGTTATTGGATCTAGCCCGCAGTTGGTGGACGGCATAGGCCGTTGAATTAGTAGCACCTATTGCCTGGACAGTATTCCATGAGAGATTTTAGACCAAGTACCTTGACGCTGTAGCTCGATATGATCTACAGACGAGGTTCACTAATTTAAAGCAGATGGGCAGGATGGTCGATGGATATGCAACCGAGTTTTTCAGGCATAGTCGGTTTGCTCCCACCTAGGTGGCGATCGAGTTCGACAGAGCTCAGCGGTTCGAGCAAGGACTCCATCTGGTGATTTTACTGGCAGTGGTGCAGTTTGAGCACCAGGCAGTATTGAGAGCAGCGAAGAGGCATGAGTATACCTCCCAGAGAATTGTGGACAGAACTGGGGGACGAAAGCAGTCTCACGGCCAGATGAACCAGTCTTCAGTACCAGCCCCAGCAGCTAGGACTTTGACCATTGGAGCTCCGAGGCAGGCGGCTTCCGTTATATCGACTCCGCATTCGACCCCGACATATCCCCAGCAGCAGCAGCAGAAGCTGTCTTCCGCAATGAGTTGCACCCATTGTAGGAAGCCAGGGCATGTGGTGTCAGAATGTCGTAGAGCGCTGGTTTTGTGCTTGGTTTGTGGGGCACCGGACCACAGGGTTGGGAACTGTCCGAATAGGTAGAGTTCCTCTTCTTCGACCTTTTCTAGTCCCTTGGTTAGGGGACCAGACCCAGTATCAGTTGAGCAGCAACAACACCCATTTTCGAGGCCCTTGCCGCCTAAGGCCCAAGCATTTCAGCGGTAGAACCCCCAGCAGTATGCACAAGTCCAAGCTCAGATCCAGAACCGCCAAAGAGGTTTTTAGCAGAGGGGACCAGCACCCAGAGGGCAAGGCCAGGTGATTATTTTCCATAAATAAATTCACTTTATTTATTTTGTATCTGAGAAAATTACAACTGTAGGAATCTAATCTAGAAGACGATTACTTTATCCTTTGGACGATGCGATAAAGAAAACTCGAACTTTGAAGAACTTGGACAGCAACTGGGCAATCTTTCTGTTCTCTCTGAAATTGACTGTGTGTCTGATGAAGATGAAGAAACTCTCTTTTATAGAGTTCAGGATAACTGTCCTTAAGCATACGCTTAGGTAGTTACTTGACGTGTGCATAACTGCAGGGACGCGTGGCAAATTCTGATGAAGACACATTAGCGTGCGGTTGAAAGTAGTGGAGCATATTCAGGAGAGATTGATGGCATGAATACCATGTTGCATAACTTCTGAAGAAGAAGATAACTGAGTGCAGGACACGTAAGAACGTGTGTTAACTGCTCGTTGAAAATCATTCTGGACACAACTGCTGTGATACGCTGTCTTAGAAGAAGAGTCATACGCTAGCTTTTGAAGGCACATGTCTTGCATACGCTGTCTTGGACAGCGTAGAACCATATAAAGCTGATATGCTCACATTATTGACAGGGAGTCGTATGGAAACTATACGCTCACTTGTCAAGGAGTCGTATGGAATCCATACGCTCACTTGGTTGGGAAGGAGTCGTATGAGATCCATACGCTCACTTGGTTGGAAAGGAGTCGTATGAGATCCATACGCTCACTTAGTTGGAAGGAGTCGTATGAGATCCATACGCTCACTTAATTGGAAGGAGTCGTATGAGATCTATACGCTCACTTAATTGGAAGGAGTCGTATGTTTGAATAAGTAGACACGTGGCATGTTTGAATAAGTAGACACGTGGCCATCATCAATCTTCTTTGATACGCCATATCTTCCAATAACTGACAAAATCTTCTCGAGCGTCGTGACTGCGGATATGATGGCTGACAGACTGTCAAAACTGACAGTAATGATGGCTTTTACATTTATGAGAAATGCTGAGCTGTCCTCGTAAAAGACAAAACCGACTCTTCGAAAACCTATACGACGGCTAGTCTCCATTGGACAGCTGTCTTTGCACGAAAGACGAAGTGTCAGATTCATCCTTTATTAAATATATGTTGTGCTGTCATCTCAGAAAATAATAAAATATTCACTAAGCGTACGGCCTTTGGATGAGCGTATGGCCTTTGACTGAGCGTATGGCCTTGAGCGTATGACTTGGACTGAGCGTATGGCTTTGAGCGTATGACTTGGGCTGAGTTTCATGTCAGCGTGTCATAATTTTCACACCCTACAAGACCCCCTTCAAAGTTTTCGAACGTTATGAATTTCAAAAGTTCGAAATTACTTTGAACTTTAAAGTGAGAATAAGTCCTGACATGCTGGCATGAGTTTGTTATCTTCCTCAATATTAGTGCAAATCTTTAGGGATTTTGTTTAAAGAATATCCGCCGTTTGAACTTCTTTCTTTCTTCTATAAATAGGTTTTCCAAAACCTATTTTATTTCTTTACCACAGCTTTTGCCTTCGAGAGAGAAAAGAGCTTTCAGAAACTCAAGATCTTTCTTCTTCTTCTTCGTCTCCAACTCCATCTCCATTAATGGCACCCAAGGTTGATGCTGCTGCGAAGGAAAAGGGGAAAGCCCCTGAAGAGTCATCTCATCCTGCCGTCGACACTGCCACCACCAAGAAGACGGCCAGTCAGCGTGTTTCACACAGTGAACGGCCATTGAAACCTCTCTATGGTGAGGACGAAGATGATGAATAAATAACTATTCCCTTTTTAGGGCTCTGGTTAGAACAGAACTCAAAGAGCGTATCCCTCTTTAGGGTCAATACGTCAGCAAATACGCTTCCCTCTTTAGGGTTTAGCCGTATTCCATATTTTTCGTTTTTACGAAAAATATGTTTGGAGCGTATATCTAAAAGATACGCGTATTTTTGATAGAGATACCAAAATACGCTATCTTAAAAGAATATGCTATGGCAATTTATCTCATTGAGATACGCTAACTCCTGTGTTAGCATATTTTTGATGATCATCTTGTTAACCATACGCTGATACGCTCAAACTGATCATAAACTGAACTTTTAAAAACATTCACTTAAGATAAACTGAACATATACTGAACTTTGAGTCAACCATACGCTTAAGGAAAACTGAGCGTATGCTAAACCTGGAGTCTGCCATACGCTTTAAGAAAAACTGAGCGTATGCTGAACTTTGAGTCTGCCATACGCTTTAAGGAAAACTGAGCGTATGCTGAACCTTGAGTCTGCCATACGCTTAAGGAAAACTAAGCGTATGCTGAACCTTGAGTCTGCCATACGCTTAAGGAAAACTGAGCGTATGCTGAACCTTGAGTCTGCCATACGCTTAAGGAAAACTGAGCGTATGCTGAACCTTGAGTATGCCATACGCTTAAGGAAAACTGAGCGTATGCTGAACCTTGAGTCTGCCATACGCTTAAGGAAAACTGAGCGTATGCTGAACCTTGAGTCTGCCATACGCTTAGTAAGAATTGAGCGTAAATTGAGCTGTACGCTTAGTAAAACTAAGCGTATATTAAACTTTATACCCTCTTGATATTGAAGATTTTTAATACTTTATTCTTCATTTGCAGTGGATATTCTGGCTCAGAAAGCAGAATTTGAAGGAAGTATGGGAAATAATTATAGAAGTGATCTATCACATGTTCGTTTTCCCCAATTTGACGGACCTTCCACCAGAATAGCTCTGTTGACCAATCAGGAAGATGATACTTTGCTGAACCTGATGAGTGGACTGCCGTTACAAAGTGTAGATGGTGTTGCCCATTTGAAGCCAGCATTCCTTTTTGGAGATGCTATTGATATGAACTCCCAGCCTGCTCTGGACAAAGTATCATACAGTTACTATAGGGATGGTGATGTAAATCAGCCTATATATTTGACTGGTTTGACAAAGAGTATCAACATAGCCCGTTTATTCCATTCGGGCCAGTAAAGACAAATGAAGTGAGATATTACTCCATCCCGACAAGCTAAGGCTGGATGGATTGGATATCATCAAGGAAGGTTTCGCAGTGGTACTGAACCACATGTCACATCTCTGCGAGGACTGTTACCTGCCACCATCCCTCCTGAGGACTCGGCACTGCTGAAGCCAGTCAGAGTCCTAATTTTTGCCAACGAATTTGTTCAATTAAAGAATGCCATATACCCAAAACAGTCAATGAGGCTGACTGGTCTAGTAAATCCAGAGAACACTAGATGGACTGCTCTAGTGAGATGGATTTTGCAGAACTTCGGTGCACAGTTGAAGGCGATAGGTTTATATGATGCCATTAAGTGTACTGCTTATGGTTTCAAACCGAACCCGGATCTGTTTTTGGCATTAGCGGAGAGATATAACTATCGGACCGGCACCTTCATGACCCCAAAGGGCGAGATGGGATTCGCCCTTCATAAAATGACATATATATCTCAGCTACCAACGACAGATTTGCCATATGAAGAATATATCCCTTTTGTTGACGAAATAAATAAGATTTCTGCAGCCAACCCACTAATTCTTTATGTATTTAAAGAATTAATGTGTCATTATAGCATCTGTAAAGCTTTTTATAAGGGACAAGGTGGAGAGGGGGACTCCAATTGCTATTCTTCGAAGTGGATGGCTTATTTGTTTCAAGGCCGCACCGACGAAGTCCAAAAGAAGAAAAAGAACGAGCAGTATGTCGGTAAATTCAAGCCCTTGAGTCAAGCCAAGATTAATAGATTAATCCGGGAGACTAATCATGATGACATTGTCGTCGAAGAAGACATCGACAGCTACAAGGCCGGTGATAGGTTAGAAACCTATATTAAGCAGTGTGGCCGAGAATTGTCCGTTGAAGGTCATCTGGCCGGATTCATATCTCTTTGGCTGAGAAAATTCGTAGTTCCTGGCACCTGTTCGGCAGACAGGATGCACAGAGGAGTCGTCTTCGCAGCAGTCCGTCTGGTTTTTGGGTATAAGATGGATCTATTAACGGCAATGACCTGCCGTCTGAATGCCGGATTAAGGGCATACACAGATAGGATGTTCGAATTGGCACGGAAGAGCCTGACGTCCTTTCCTCGGGTAGAAATGCCCTTTACATACTTGTTTGGATGACTACTTCTACATTTCGAATCTCTGATGAGTGCTGGGATGGCTAGGCCAGATGATACTTTCCTTGAAAGGTACAAGCACATGCCGAAATGGAGATATGACACTTTAACCGATTGCAGAACCATCTTGAACAGGGGAGAACTATGGAGCTTCACCTGTGTTTCTCCACCTATTGGTTATGAGACCATGCCCGGGAGATTGATTGACGGCGTTGGTGCTAATGATTTGGATGATGTCCAACATGAATGGCTAAAGAGAATCAGGCCATCTCATTTAATTTGCCGCCGGGACAACATCACATATCTAGAGCCATATCTTCCGAGCAGATTTGCTCGTCAATTTGGTTACGATCAGTTGCATGTGGGCAATGCAACGACGTGTTTTGCTCATCAAGGCGGGTTGGTTGATGGTGCCAGGGCTTGGCTATATTACATTGCCAAAGGTACAGGGGCTACCTTTTCTATGCCAGATCCGGTCAACTATCGGAGAGGAGCTAAGATATTGGCATCCTATGCCAGATTTTATGTATCAGCTAATACCTTTGATGAAAAATTTAGCATCTTAGGTAAAAACTTTATTCATGTTGAAAAGAAATCAACCAAATCCGCCTTGCCTAGGGATTGTCACGACAAAGAAGATCCTCTGGCCACCGATGAAGTTGATGATGATGTTTTAGAAACTTTCTTCTCTGATGACCTTCATCAACCATTGCATGTGCCTATCGGGAGTGCTGAAGAGAGTATATCTGTTGATAATACACCGAAGAGGAAGAGGAGTAAAGGTGCTGCGGGTCCTGCCGCAAAAAGAGCTACTCGAGCAGAGACTCGAAGTCGCGGAGGAATTACTATTCCCGGGAATTCTCCTGTTTCTGAACGAGCCAGAGATGTTGATGAAGCAGGTAGTGATCCAATAGACAATTGTCCTACTGTTCCTTTAACCAAAAGAATAGGAAGGAAAGTAATAGTTTCAAAAACTAAATCTGTAATTTGTCTGGATGCAGAGAGTCCCACCGATCGTGCTATGCGATTGGCCGCAGAAAAGCAAGCTGCTTTTGATTTTTCTGTAAAGACAGAAGAAGAAAAGATTCCTGAAACTGCTGGGTCTTCTAGGCCTTCTGATATAGGCTCAGTTCTACCAATGGCCGATGATGCGCAGGAAATTAGTCAACCTGCGGTAGAGGCCGAGCATCAGACTGAAACGGCTAATGACTTACTGATTTCGGGAGAATCAGTGAAGGAAGCCACTCCTCTCAATCCAATTGTTGAAACTTCAGAGAGCGAACAAGTTGACTATGAGCCGTCGTTTCATTCTTCTGGAGAAGAAGACATGGAGATAGACGATGAATCACCGTCTAAAACACCTATCGATGCACTGAAGACCATTGGTCAACGCTCAGGGTTGACACCAGAACCGGAGAGGCATATAGAAATAGAAGTTCAAATTCCGAGTACTTCTGGGGCGGGAAGCAGTGAAATAAATCCCGTGTCAGAAAGTACCCTGAACAGACTAAGAGCCGGATTGAATGATCCGAAGGAGACTGAATATGAACCAACTCCAGGTAATATTTTATTCATCAAAGTTTTGTCTTGTCTTGGTTTTATTGTCTTTAAATTTCTGATCATGTTTCTTTGATTCCAACAGCTGTAGGAACTGCACCGGCTATGAGTTCTACTCAAGCCCCACTTATTCAAACTGAAGTGGGTGAGGGGAGTTCCCATCTGCCGAGTTCTCCGAAAGCACTAACTTCTGCTCCAAGAATAGAGGCTCCTCGTGCTCCTTCCCCTATTATTGTAGCGACTCCCAGTTTTGACACAGGGATAGCAAAAGTCATGGGGATGTATTCAGATATTATTTAAACATATCTGGATACATATTCGAGGCGACTCATGAAAGATGAGACTATGCCCTTTTCGAGTCTTCGAGAGGCGACTAGTTTCCCACGTTCAGCTTTGAGACAATCTGGTTATGAGGCTCAATGTGTCTTCTTTGAACATCTCTTGAATGATTTAGAAGCCAATATCCAAAAATATTGGGAGATTAAAAATGAAGACGTTAATTCTCTGACTGCAGCTGAGATTGCTCAATTGGAGAATGAAGCTCAAGCTCAGCACATTGCTCTGACAGAATTCCTCGCTCAGTCTTCCAAAGAGCTAATGGCGAAAGACGAAGAAATCATAAGTACTCGTCAGAATATGGAACGCCTAGAGCAAAATGAAGCGTCAAAAGCTAAAGAACTTAGAAAGCTGAGGGAAGAGCTAGCTCGTATTCAGGAGCAAATTGCCTCTGTGGAAACAGAACAATCAAAGATTGCTACTGATCAAAAATCTGCAGCTGAACGCTGTCAAGTTTTACAGCATGAGCGAGATTTGATGCAAACTAATCAGATTGAGGAGACCAATCGCCGTAGCTCTATTATTGTAGAATATGACCAACGGATGATTGGAGCAGAAACAGCAGAGCGAATCAAGAAAGCTCATGATGAAAAGATGAATAATGTAATCGTTCGTATTCAGGAGATCATTACTCCTCCTAAATAATTCTTTTACATTTATCATGTATTTGATGTTTTGATACCCATTTGTAATCATTGTTCTGATTTTGATTGAAATGAATATCTTGGCTTGATTTCAATTCTGTGGATAATATTTTTGTAGAAAACATGTTCAGAGGTAAATAATACATGACATATTTCAATAGAATAGAATATACAAATAAACTTTACAACTCTATCATGATATTAAACCAAGGATTTTTAGTTTAATATTGATTAGAGAAAACAGAATTCCGATATAAAGATATCTTTAAATTCTATTTTCCATGATCTTTGGACTCGGAAATCAAAAGACGAGATATCATTCTCAGAGAATAGAAAATATGATACATAGAAAATTCAGAGGTAATATGGACATGATTTTCTACAAGATCTTTATTAAAACCACTGGGGATCTAATAAAACAAAAATATCAAATTCTCTGGGAAGATGATACATGGTGGAATATCAGTTTCCTCTGGGGATAACGATATCGAAATAACTTTTGTAGAGAAGAATTTTATATTTGCTGGGGAATGATGAAAATATTATACATAATATTTCTTTAAGAATTTGCCATTGATAGGCATCATCATAACTTTCCCATCCATAGAAGCAAGTTGATATGCTCCGTTAGAGAAGACTTTGTTTACTACGAATGGGCCTTCCCATTTCACATCAAATTTGCCTTTGCTCATATGTGTCATGGTCATAGGACGTCTGACAGTAAGGACCAGTTCTCCCTTCTGATATGCTCTGACTTTGACTTTCCGGTTAAAAGCTTTTGAGATTCGGGCCTGATACAGCTCGATATTTTGTTGAGCATACAATCATTTTTCATCTAGAGCTTCCAACTCTTGAAGACGAAGACGATCATTGTTTTCTGTTGTAAGTTCATTGGAGATTACAATTCTGAGAGAAGGAATCTGGATCTCGAGAGGAAGAACAGCTTCACACCCATACACCAAAGAGAAAGGCGTACATCCGGTCGCATTGCGAACTGTGGTGCGGTAGGCCCATAAACATTCACCAAGCTTCTCGCTCCAGTTGCGTTTGTTGGAAGAAATGAACTTTTTTAAGAGTTTGATGATTGTTTTATTAAAAGCTTCTGCCAATCCATTAGCTGCTGGATTATATGCTGTGGAAGCTAAATTATTAATCCGATGATCGTCGCAGAATCGAGTAAATTTCTGACTGACGAACTGCGGTCCATTATCATGGATAATACGCCGAGGAACACCAAATCGATAGATGACATGATGTTTGACGAAGTTGATAACACTAGAAGTTTTAACTTCAGATAACGGGATTGCTTCAGCCCATTTGGAAAAGTAATCAGTTATTGCTAGAATAAACCGATGTCCTCTTGATGATGGTGGGTTGATGGGACCAATGACGTCCATGCCCCAAGCTTCAAAGGGCCATGATGCCGCTGTTGGGTGTAAGAACTCTGACGGTTGATGGATAAAGTCTGCATAAATTTGGCAGGCTTTACATTTTCGAGCATATTGAATAACGTCAGCCACCATCGTGGGCCAATAATAACCCATACGTCGGATACGATCTTGAAGTTTAGGACCTGGTTGATGAGCTCCGCAAACACCATCATGTGCTTCACGGATTATCTGTTGTGCTTCTTCACCAGCAATGCATCGGAGGAGAAGACCGTCGTAAGACCGACGATATAATGTTTTCGTCGTATGATTATAATAGAATCTGAGAGATCGACGTCGAATAGATGCTGCTTCACTTGGATTATCAGGAAGTATATCATACAAAACAAAGTCTAGAAACGGGCGTCTCCAGTCTTCAGTTATGGCTTCTGTTTCATTAGAAAAGACATATTCCATAGTAGAATCAGAGAAAGACGAGGACATTTTGTCAAACTTTAATCCAGCATCAAGGTTGAGAGAATCTTTGTCTGATTTGTGAGGAAAAGCCAAAGCCAAATTATTCTCAACACAGAATAGTTCTCGGTTATAAACCACTATCACTTGCTGACGTCTGATTGGTATAGCTAATACAGCAGCAAGATTAGCTAAAGCATCAGCTTCTGCATTATATGCTCGTCGAACATGTTCAATAAAGAAACCTGCAAAAGATGAGGCTATAGAAAGTGTAGCTCGATGATAAGGTATCAAATCCTGATAACGAACTTCATACATTCCTCTGATCTGATTGACAATAAGCTTAGAGTCTCCATAAACTTCCAAATATTGAATATCTAGATGTTTAGCAAGTTGAAGACCAATGAGTAATGCATTGTATTCGGCTACATTGTTTGAACATGATTGATCTAGAGAATAAGCCCTCTGAATAGTTAGTCCTTCTGGGGATACAAGAACAATCCCAATTCCAGCGACAATATCACCGTTAGGACCTATTCTAGATGCTCCATCAAAGAATAGACGCCAGGTAGGAATTTCTTCAGAAATTAGATTTGAATCCAAGACTTCATCAGGAATCTCATCATATAATTTAGAATCTTCTGGAATTACATGAGCAGCCAGAAAATCAGCAAGAGCCTGTCCTTTAACTGACTTCTGAGGAATATAATGCATATCGTATTGAGCTAACAAGATTCCCTAATTAGCTAGTCTGGAGTTGAGAATACCTGGTTTCTTCATCATAATCCTGATGGGATTCACTCTGGAAATGACATGAATCGTTTGACCAATAATATAATGTCGCATTTTCTGAACAGCAAACATTAATGCTAAACATTCTTTCTCGATTGGAGAATAACGCGGTTCAGCACCTGTCATTGTGCGACTGAGATAATAAATAGCCTGTTCATGGCCATCTTTATTTTTCTGGGCAAGTAATGCACCAAAAGAATGATCCATGGCTCGAACATATAGAAGGAATGGTATCCCCGAGACGGGAGGTACCAAAACTGGAGAGTTCATGAGATACTGTTTAATATCGTCAAATACTTTTTGACATTCTTCGTTCCAAACGAAAGATACACCTTTCTTCAGAAGTTTGTTGAATGGTCTGCAGCGTCCTGATAAGTTAGAAATGAATCTCCTGATACAAGCAATTCTTTCTTGAAATCCTCGTAGCTCTTTTAAGGTGCGTGGAGGACGCATCTCTTGAATGGCTTTGATCTTCTCAGGATTCACGTGTATACCTTTAGCGGTAATGACGAAGCCGAGAAATTTACCACTAGAGACGCCCAGGAAGGACTTAGTAGGGTTCATTTTAAGTTGATGCTGACGCATTAAATCAAAGATAGTCTTCAAATCTTGGATATGATCCTCCTTTCGTCGACTTTTGACCGCAATATCATCAACATAGCATTCGACTATTTTCCGGAGATGTTCGCGGAATATAGTGCTCATTGCTCGCTGATATGTTGCCCCTGCATTCTTGAGACCAAATGGCATCACTGTATAACAGTATGTACCGATCGGCGTTCTGAAGGAAGTGTGTTTTTCATCATCTGGGAACATTTTGATTTGATTGTATCCCGAATACCCATCCATAAATGACATTCGTTCGAAACCACATGTATTATCGATCATGACATCAGTAATTAGAAGAAGAAACTCGTCTTTAGGACAAGCCGTATTGAGATCACGAAAGTCTATACAGACCCGGATCTTGCCAGTCTTTTTAAGGACAGGAACGATGTTAGCCACCCATTCAGGATGTTGTTCCTCTCGAATAAATCCAGAAGCCATAAGTTTATTGACTTCAGCTTCAATTGCATCCATGATGTCTGGACGAAATCGTCGCTGTTGTTGTTTGACCGGTTTAGCATTTGGCATGATATTGAGTTTGTGTATTGCAATCTTCGGATCTAGTCCTGGCATATCTTCGTAACTCCAGGCAAAGACATCGATATAATCATGAATAAGCTTGATCATGTCTTGCTTATCTGTTTCTGAAAGACTTTCACTGATGAATATTGGTTTAGGAGACCCTTCTTCACCAACATCAATTTGGATCAGTTTATCTTCAGTAGGAGGTTCCCTCTGCTCGAACCTGAATTCCCATTGATTAGCTAATCTTTGAGCCCATTGTTCCGATTTGGGTGATACTTCATAATCATCCTCATCTTCATCATTTTCTTGCGGGCCACCAACGGAGACCATATTGATGGACAAAATAGTGCGATGAAGATCGCCAATACTCGTGTCAGAATCCCAAGAGAGGGAATCAGAAGACTCAGATCGTTCGTCTTCATCGGATTTTGAATCTTCATGGACTATGTTGATAAAGGAAGTAGGAGCAATGTAACCTAAACCACATTTTGTCCTTCCGTATTTTAATGGAGGAATTCGAACAGGCATTCTTCTTCCTTTTCCATTATTGAGACTGGTTCTAAAGTCATAACCCATATTCTTAATGATATTTTTGGATTGTTGACTATAGCGACGCAGTTGTAATCTTCCAGTATCGTCGTTTATGTTATCTTCTTCCAAGTTAGGAGGATTCTGAGGTCCTTTATAAAAGAAGATTAGATTTTCTCCCTTCTTTTTAGCAGGGACCACGAAGTATGATTTTTGTATAGATTCCAATGATACGTCTGTATGAAGAGTTTGAACAACCCCTATAGTTAGTGACTCTAAGCTATCTAGCAATTGTAAATAACTTTGTACATGATTACAGACATCAATATACTGCAAAGGAGATGCTTCATTAATATTAAATACTGTATTTACAACAGAAAGCTGAGCCTAATCAGACTTAGTCAAATTAATGACAAAAGGGGGAGAGGAAGAGCGATCAGAAGTTTTATTTCGATTAAGATCGATAACAAAAGGCTCAGAAGAGGTGAGCTCCCTTGAAGAAGATCGTGGATAAGCAGTACGTCCACTGACTGGAATGACTAGAGTATCTGGTCTAGCCTGAGAAGGTGGAGGGGGAGTGGTACGTCCACTGACATGAATTATCAGTGAGCCTCGTGGAGCCTGGGCAGGTGATAAAGTAGTACGTCCACTGACAGGAATTATCAGTGAACCTTGTGGAGCCTGGGCAGGTGATGAAGTAGTACGTCCACTGACAGGAATTATCAGTAAGCCTTCTTCAGATGATTTAACAGACTGCGGAGGAGTGATACGCCCTTTTACAGGAATAACAAAAGTGCCAACTTTTGCTATCTCATCATCATTATCCATAGCTTGCAAGACTTTTGAGTATTCATCTTTGTACATGCGAGCGTCATTAAAGTAAGCTTCGACTCCTTTGAAAGGATAGAGATCTGCAACCTCCTTTTGAACTTCTCCATTATCATCAACATATTTGAAACACTGATGAAGAGTCGAAGGAACGACATTATGTTCATGCAAGAATGGTCTCCCCAACAGAGCATTGTATGAGCAACCATGATTGTCGATGATGTAAAAAGTAACTTTAGTGCGAAGATCGCCTATTTGAAATTTGAGGCGAATCTTGCCCAAAGGCTCACTTTTTCCTTGATTGAATCCCAAGATGGTAGTGATAGTGCTGGAAAGACTATGTACAGGTATCTTCAGTGCATCTAGCATAGCTTTTGGCATAATACTGAAAGCAGATCCTGGATCAATTAGGAGACGATCAACCTTCATAGAATCAATATATCCTGTATGATATAAAGGACGGTCATGTCGATTATCCTCTAGCAGCATATCGTCCTGCGTAAAGGTAATGTTTAGAATAAATTCCAATACATTATGGCAATGAGAAACAGATTCTGTTTCCAACTTCTTGAGAAGAGTTAGGCAGGTTTCTGCTTGCAGCAGTGCTTCACTTAGAGTTTCTCGAGTCTCTTTAGAGAGGCGTAAGAGCTCGAAGATTGATAATTTAGCTGGGGTATTGGCTAGTTGAGCCAATATATCAAAATTATAAGGCTTTTCAAGTCCTGTAGGAGATGACTTCTTCAATGGTTTGTCGAAGCGGACTTGTTGTTTGCCTTTGTCAGCTGCTGTTGGTTTAGAAGGAATTGTCTCAACAGGAACATTTAAAGGCTCTTCAGTAGAGACTGGTGTTGGAGCTGTAACCGGAGGGACGTCAGAAGTTTCTTCAGGAATTTCAGCATAATCTTTCAGATATATTTTTTCTGACCGAGTTCCAGCATGAACTTCAACTTCAGATTCTGGTTCAGGGTCTATGGAAACCATGTTGCAATTCTTTATCTTGCTCTTGGTTCTTTTATGTTTGATGAGAGCTTCATTCCAGAAACCAAGGCCAACACAAGATTGATTATGCCTCATAGTGATGGCTAAAGGTGCTCGGAGTCCTTTGCCTGAGTTCAAACCAGGAGCAGTGGCTAGATCATAACCCATCTTCGCCATCAATTCACGAGATTGTGAACTGTATAGATGAAAAGCAGGCTTGTATCTATCTTCAAATTGAGGTACAGATTTTATCTCCGTAGGGAGTGAATTTTCTGCCGAGATGAAAGTAGAGATTAGATAAAAATCGGGTGTGAAACTAGAAGTCACATTGCATGACTTAGTCTTCCCGAGCTTCTTTTTAGATAAGGGAGTCTTCCGAGGAGAAGAGGAAGACGTCTCAAACTCCGTCATTAAATCTGGGTGAATCCACATGATCTTTCCCTTCTTAGTTGTGACAGGAACAAGTCCGTCATTCTGTGCTGGTGGGATGTTTACAACTTCGAGAGTTGCTTTAGGGATAGGAACAATCCCACTTTCTACCATTAAGGGAGGGAAGTCACCGAACTGCATTGAAATTACATTTGCTGTGACTGTCTTATCTTTGGGTGTCAGTGTCACAGCTCCTGATTTAATCATCTCTTGAATCTTCCCTTTCAATACATAGCAAGACCGGATTATATGACCCAACATTCTATGATATGGACAGTATTTTGGATGATCTATCTTATTGGCTTCATCAGGCTTTTTGATTTCTGGCAATTGAATCTTATTACCTTTGAGCAAGCATTCAAAGATACCCTGAACATCGTCATCGTCAAAAGAATATTCTTTCTTCGGCCGAGGAGGTCTCTGTTATTGATTTGTTGGAGCTGGGGTAGCTTGAGTAGTCTTTACCTCTTGATTACTGCTTTGGAGATTGACTTCAAGAGCTTCTTTCCCTTTGCGATTGTTGGGTCGAGTACTATTGCTAGCACTCTGATTTGATTCCTTGGGAGCCATTTATACCCCAGACCCTTGAAGGTCTCAGCACTGACCTCGGCAGCCTTGGTACTGACAATGAATGAAGGCCAATCTTGGAACTGAGTGGACCCTATCCACATGCTGATAATTGGTAAGAGATTCGACTTACAAGTGTCGATGGTAACAGCATCGGGAGTTCCGAGAGGCATTTTGAGGGCTTCTCTTCTGAATCTTTCAATGAAGTCCTCGGTGGTTTCATTATTTTTCTGTTTAATTCTTATGAGGGCTGACATGGTCATGTCATTGAGCCCTTCATAGAATCGTTCAAGAAACATTTGCTTGAAACCAGCAAATGAGGTAATGCACCCGTCAGGGAGACTTCTATACCATTCATAAGCCGTTCCTTTGAGACACCCAACAAACACCCGAGTAAGGAGGGCGTCACTTGGTTGCAGTTGATCAGTCATTACTTCAAAATGATTAATGAACTGACTTGGGGAGGTTGTCCCATCAAAGAAAGAGATGGTCGGAGGTTTGTATTTTGGTGGATACGATACCTGCTTCCATTCTATTGGGTAAGGTTGTTTAATACCTAACCTTTGCAAACCATCCTTCTGTTTGAATGCCTCGAATTGAGTTCGGAAATTCCTTAACTCTTCAGTAACAATTCCAGAAGATTGGAGAGTTGTAACTTGTTGAGTGTAATTGGGAGGAGGGACTGCAGCATATGTACCACCCCCAGCTCCAGACTGACATGGAGTGGGTTGTACAGGAACATTAGATTGTACCCCCGGAATAGTAGAGGGTTCCGGGTTTGGAACAACAGGAGTATTTAATACAACTGGAGGGGCTGTATGTTGGACTTGCTGACTTTGATGCTGAGCTTGCATAAGAGTGTGCATAGCATTCAACGTATCTGCCATAGCTCGCAACTATTGTTCTAAGGAAGAAATCCTTTGTTCATGAGCTTCGGTGCTAGTTGAAGGTTCATGATTGCCCTCTGCCATGTAAGTGGTAATCATTCGAGGAATAGATGATGAAACAGTCTGTTCTG
The DNA here is from genome assembly GCA_029216955.1 of Iris pallida. Lineage (NCBI taxonomy): Eukaryota > Viridiplantae > Streptophyta > Magnoliopsida > Asparagales > Iridaceae > Iris > Iris pallida. Next base: position 8,883,032 of record JANAVB010043820.1, on the reverse strand, counting down.
AATCATCACTGTGTGAATCAGTATCTTTCCCGGGGCTATTTACGGGAGTCAATACTGGAAAGTTAGATTCTCCAAGGAAGTCTTCTGTGATCTCCGGATTACCACTTGGATGAGAAGAAGAAGAGGCCCTGACCAAGGTTCCGGTCCTGGATCGGGTGTCGAGATAAACACCATCTTCAGAGTCTGATATAGCATCAGACCGTATGCTACCCCTAATATTTCTGGAGGTCATGTTGACAGAAGCATAAAGAGGTTCATCTTCATCCAACATTGGTTTATACTGAATCCGTTCGAAAACAGATTGTCTTTTTGGTGAACAACAATATTGAATTACAACTCGAGGTTGGAAGTTGCAACCATGCTTTTCATGGCAAATATGAGCAATATCATAGCCTGATGGAGTGTCAATTCTTCGTTTATTTTGCAAATACTCCCGGAGATCTGTAGGAACAGATTGGAAAGTACTTGAAGATAGTTTCTGTGTAGAAACTTGTCTTTTGTTCTTCTGTCTTCTCGGTTCTTGAGTGTATAAAGACTGATTAATTTGAGCCACATAGTTCTTAGCATATTCTGCATCAGGGTCTAATATACTTGTCTCAGTGAAACAGAGACGATTCTGATTAAGCTTGTTACGAAGATCCGTAGGAGATCTGACTTTGATATCAGTCTTGGATACTTGTAACTTGCCTTTCTCAGATCAAAAAATTTGGAGAGAAGGAAGATGAGTATTATTCCGACTGGGAGTCGGTAATAATCCATCTTTGGAGGAATTAGCCAAAAGGCATTTTCCTTTGTTTGATCTAGTAAGAGTACTAGTCAAATTAACTCCAGAGGTAAAGACCTTAGGAGTAGAGGAGTTGACTAAAGAGTCTTTCTCCTTGGTTGGCACAAGATGTGCAAGTTGAGGGGGAATCATTTGTATGTTCTGTGGAAGAGAACCCCCAGCTTGATTTTGAGAAACAGTCAAAGGACTGTATCTGTTAGCATACGCTGACTTCAGTTTGGACTTCTGGTCATACGCTGCCTTTTTATTAACATACGCTGGCTTTGGCTTAGCGTACGCTGCCTGATGTTGGCTTTTGTACGCTGCCTTTGTCGTACGCTGCCCTTTAAATGCCATACGCTCAGAGTCGTCAATGGCTAAAGAGCCGACTGCTGTCGTAAGAGTAGAGGGAGAAGGGACTTTAACATGTCCAGAGATGGTTTTCCTTGTACACGCTGACTTGGTTAAAGAACCAACTTTGTCAGCGTGACTAGGAGAAGCCACTGTTGCCGTGTTCAGAGAAACTGAAGTGTGCTCAGTTGAAATTGAAGATGTGTTCTTGTCAATGTGAGAAGTGACAGAAGCGTCTCGGGCTGTTGAAGAAGACTTAGGGACATAGACAGAGCGTCCCTTCTTCTTGGCAGCAGGAAGAGCGGAGGAAGCAGTGCGGCCCTCCTTCGCCTTGAGCATTTCTTCATAAGCCGATTGGTCGAATTGTACAACCATCGTCTTCTTCGTCAAGCCGATCGACGAAGTATCGCATTGAGTTGTTGCTATCTCGTTGGAGGAGACAGCTTTCCCCAACAGAGTCGCCAATTTGTTTTCCATAAATAAATTCACTTTATTTATTTTGTATCTGAGAAAATTACAACTGTAGGAATCTAATCTAGAAGACGATTACTTTATCCCTTGGACGATGCGATGAAGAAAACTCGAACTTTGAAGAACTTGGACAGCAACTGGGCAATCTCTCTGTTCTCTCTGAAATTGACTGTGTGTCTGATGAAGATGAAGAAACTCTCTTTTATAGAGTTCAGGATAACTGTCCTTAAGCATACGCTCAGGTAGTTACTTGACGTGTGCATAACTGCAGGGACGCATGGCAAATTCTGATGAAGACACATTAGCATGCGGTTGAAAGTAGTGGAGCATATTCAGGAGAGATTGATGGCATGAATACCACGTTGCATAACTTCTGAAGAAGAAGATAACTGAGTGCAGGACACGTAAGAACGTGTGTTAACTGCTCGTTGAAAATCATTCTGGACACAACTGCTGTGATACGCTGTCTTAGAAGAAGAGTCATACGCTAGCTTTTGAAGGTACATATCTTGCATACGCTGTCTTGGACAGCGTAGAACCATATAAAGCTGATACGCTCACATTATTGACAGGAAGTCGTATGGAAACTATACGCTCACTTGTCAAGGAGTCGTATGGAATCCATACGCTCACTTGGTTGGGAAGGAGTCGTATGAGATCCATACGCTCACTTGGTTGGGAAGGAGTCGTATGAGATCCATACGCTCACTTAGTTGGAAGGAGTCGTATGAGATCCATACGCTCACTTAATTGGAAGGAGTCATATAAGATCTATACGCTCACTTAATTGGAAGGAGTCATATGTTTGAATAAGTAGACACGTGGCATGTTTGAATAAGTAGACACGTGGCCATCATCAATCTTCTTTGATACGCCATATCTTCCAATAACTGACAAAATCTTCTCGAGCGTCGTGACTGCGGATATGATGGCTGACAGACTGTCAAAACTGACAGTAATGATGGCTTTTACATTTATGAGAAATGCTGAGCTGTCCTCGTAAAAGACAAAACCGACTCTTCGAAAACCTATACAACGGCTAGTCTCTATTGGACAGCTGTCTTTGCACGAAAGACGAAGTGTCAGATTCATCCTTTATTAAATATATGCTGTGCTGTTATCTCAGAAAATAATAAAATATTCACTGAGCGTACGGCCTTTGGATGAGTGTATGGCCTTTGACTGAGCTTATGGCCTTGAGCGTATGACTTGGACTGAGCGTATGGCTTTGAGCGTATGACTTGGGCTGAGTTTCATGTCAGCGTGTCATAATTTTCACATCCTACAGTGATGGCTTTGACCGTGGAGGAGGAGTTAGCATCAGGTGAGGTAGTGGCAGGTACTATTCTCGTCAACTCCTTTCCAGCATCAGCATTATTTGATTCTGGTGCATCGTATTCATTTATTTATACATGATTCACGATACGGATAGGACTGGAGCCCGAGTCACTATCAGTAAGGCTCAATATATTTACTAGTAGCAAACTTTTGGGAGTAGATAGAGTGTTTTCCTCGTGTCGGATCATAGTTAGCGGTAGAGAGTTTTCCGCTAGGTTGATAGAATTCTCGATGGCCGATTATGATGTAGTCTTAGGGATGGATTGGTTGAGAGACCAGTATGCTAGAATAGATTGCCATGTCGGCAAGATTATTTTTAGTATTCCTGGTGAGTCAGAGTTTTCATTCTTTCGAGGCAGTATAGGACCTTCTTCTCCAGTATTTCGGAGGGCAGTTACAGTGGCAGTTCGATTTCCCAGAGTTGTAGAAGAGTTTTCTGATGTTTTTCTCGAGGAGCTTCTAGGTATGCCACCAGAGAGAGAGATCAAGTTCACCATAGACTTGATCCCCGGATCAGCAACAGTGTCAGAGAGAGTCTACCGGATGGCACCGTCAGAATTGGAGATCTTGTATAAGATGATTGAAGAACTCAGGACCAAGGGATTCATTCGTGCTAGTGGATCGCCTTGGGGAGCCCCGATGCTTCTTGTAAAAAAGAAGGATGGTACGTCCAGATTATGTGTTGACTATCGTACCTTGAACTCAGTGACAATCAAGAACAGATACCCTCTCCCGAGAATAGATGACTTGTTTGATCAACTCAAAGGGGCGTCCGTGTTTTCGAAGATTGACTTACGGTCCGGATACCACCAGATCAGAGTGAGAGAGCAGGACATCCAGAAGACGGTATTTAGATCCAGGTATGGGCATTGGAAGTTCCTTGTTATGCCCTTTGGAGCAACCAATGTGCTGGCTGTATTCATGGACCTCATGAATCGTATCTTCATGCCTTAATTGGATCAGTTCGTGATTGTGTTCATAGACGACATCCTGGTCTACACTAAGAGTGAAGCGGAGCATGAGCAGCATCTCAGAGTTGTCCTCCAGATTTTCAGAGAGCACCAGTTGTATGCAAAGTTCAGTAAATACGAGTTCTGGCTCGACCGTATTTTATACTTGGGTCATATCATCACTAGAGATGGAGTAGAAGTGGATCCCCAGAAGATCGTAGCCATTGAGATGTGGCCGGTACCCAACACAGTTGTAGAAGTTTGTAGTTTTCTTGGCTTGGCCGACTACTACCGGCAGTTTATTTCAGACTTTGTACGAATTTCAGCACCTATGACCCAGTTGACCCGCAAGGACGTACAGTTTGCTTGGACCGCAGAATGTCAGGATTCTTTTGAGAAGTTGAAGCGAGGCTTGATGACGGCATCCATTCTCACACTTCCAGATGGGACTGGAGGATTCTCAGTGTATTATGATGCTTCAGGCAGAGGTTTAGGATGTGTTTTGATGCAGCATGAGAAGGTAATAGCTTATACATCACGACAACTTCATGATTATGAGAGAAATTACCCAACTCACGACTTGGAACTGGCAGCAGTACTGTTTGTACTTAAGCTTTGGAGACACTATTTGTATGGGGATCGGGTGGAGATTTTCACCGATCACAAGAGTCTTAAGTATGTGTTCACTCAAAAGGATCTTAACATGCGTCAGAGAAGATGGCTAGTGCTACTTATGGACTATGACATCAACCTGTAGTATCATCCTGGGAAGGCTAATGTTGTTGCAGATGCCTTGAGCAGGAGAGCCGAAGTTTATTTTCTAATAGCACAACCAGAGTTGTTAGCAGATCTTCAGAAGATGGGTATAGAAGTTATCCTTCCTTCCAATGTGACATTGATGGCCAGTATGCAAGTTCAGTCCAGTATAGTTGAGAGGATCAAGTTAGCTCAGTCACCAGATTCTAAGCTTCAGCAGCTTAGGACAGAATGTATAGCAGGACGAAGACCAGAGTTATGTATCCATGAGGACAATACACTTCGGCATGAGAGGCGTCTTTGTGTACCTAGTGGTAATATCAGACGGGAGATCATGGCAGAAGCTCACAGTTCTCAGTATTCGATTCATCCGGGCTGTACGAAGATGTATCGTGATATCCGGTAGCATTTTTAGTAGAATGGCATGAAGAGGGAGATAGCCCGGTTTGTCTCTCGATGTTTAGTTTTCCAACAAGTTAAAGATGAACATCAGAGATCGGCTGGACTTTTTCAACCTTTACCGATACCATAATGGAAATGGGAGCACATTACCATAGATTTTGTAACTGGATTACCTAGATCCCCAGCTGGGAGAGATGCTATCTGGGTTATCGTCAACAGACTCACCAAGGTAGCACATTTTCTTCCCTTCAGGGTTGGTCAGTCGACGGATCAGCTAGCAGATATGTACCTCAGGCAGATAGTCAGGTTGCATGGAGTACCGGTCAGTATTGTGTCCGACAGAGATTCGAGATTCACATCGTACTTTTGGCAGAGTCTTTAGAAAAGTTTGGGGACTCGTCTCAAGTTCAGTTCAGCTTATCATCCATAGACAGATGGTCAGTCAGAACGTACGATCCAGACTCTTGAAGATATGTTGCGGTCATGTACACTCGACTTCGGTGGTTCGTGGGAAGATCACCTACATCTTGTAGAATTCTCCTACAACAACAGTTTCCAGGCCAGTATTTATATGGCACCCTTTGAGGCTTTGTACGGCAGGAAGTACAGATCTCCGTTAACGTAGGATGATATAGGCGGGAGGCAGATGCTTGGACCAGAGATGATCATACGGACTATTGAGGTGGTCAGGCAAGTTAGGGATCATCTTCGAGTTGCACAAGATCGCCAGCGTCATTGGGCCGATTCTCATCGGCGCTCCCTTGAATTTTCTGTCGAAGACCATGTATTCGTTAGGATCTCGCCTACCCGTGGCGTCATTCGTTTCGGCATACGGGAAAAGCTTAGTCCTAGGTATATAGGGCCATTTAACATTCTGGAGCGAGTAGGTGATGTGTCCTATCGTCTCGCTCTTCCGTCGTCGTTACGTGAGGTGCATGATGTCTTTCATGTATCCCAATTGCGATGGTATATCCCGGATCCGAGTCTTATTTTTGATTATTCGGAATTGGTTGTTGGTACCAACCTTTCGTGTGAGGAAAGACCCGTATCCTGTGAGCCCTTGACCCAAAATCCCCATTTTTGTTATGGTATTTTGCTGAATTATTAATTAACGCGTAGATACAATAGACTAACCAACGTGTATATGAAGTATAAATATATACAATGCTATTTTCCTTAGTAAATAAGAAAAGAAGCATGAAGGGGTTGTGCAAGCATTAATTTATTAAGGGCTAATGTATAAAACATCCAGCCTTAAACCCAAACCTAACGGCCACTAATAGGTTGTTCAAACCCCAAAACACCAAGGCCCTAATTGCAAAAGTGTTAGTTTAAAACTCAACACAGCCGATTGTTGTTCTAATTCAAATTGGACTCGAGAACACGAGATGTGATCAAATCCTGGAGAGAAAATCCAAATCACAGCTTAATCTTATCTAATCATGAATATATATATATATATATCAGGGATTGATCCGCCCTTCCCACGAACCCTAATTTTCTCTGCCCAAGCCGTTCCCTGCTCTACATCGAGGAGGACTGAGGAGTTGAAACAACCAATCTTCGACAGGTAATATTCTCGCCACCAATGACATTAATTCATTCGAATTAGTTTATCTTTAGATCTGCAAATGGTTTTTATTAATCAAAATAGGATGGAGGAGTAGGTGCTCGGAGAAATGTCGAGTAAGGGGCTTAGGACGTATTCGTGTATTAAACACAGGGAGTCAATGATACCATTTCAGTATCTTGGGACTGAAGGAGTATAAACTAGGGGCAGTCTAGCATCAGAGGGTATATCTAGTATCAATACACTTAGTACTCGACATCACCCTTGATCCCCAGTAGCAAGTATGATACCTGATATCATGTTCAGCTTCGGGCATCACACTGATACCTTAATATCAGGTGTATCATTAATGTGCCCGGTTGACAACTAGCGCCATCTCGACCTTATCATCAGAATTACTTTGAGCTAGCAGGTGACAGGGCTGTGTACAGAAAACAATGACTTGAGTACTCATGGCTATGAGGGAATATTAGGTATGTTACCTGTTCTTCATGTTCTCCATGTTGCCATATTCTATATCAATGTAGGTAGGAGAGTGTTGGATTGGGATATGACAGGTTGTGTCTTTCATTGCAGTGCAGGTAGACAGATAATCCACCAGCCCATAGAGATAGAACCTTGGTTTAGTTCAGGGACAGACATAGAAGTTGGTAACAGGAAATCAGGACTCATACCAGAGGTCAGAGGTCCTCTGGTGCACTGTTGGTCCAATGTTCACATGGATCCTATATTCAGGGTTGAAAGGGAAACTGAGTATCTGAGTATCAGAGTATCAGGCCCTAGACCAAACCAGGGGATTGAAGGATTAGGACAAGAGCCTTTGCCTCTTAGAGTAGCAGGATCAGTTAAGCACTCATCCTTAATAGGAGGTCAGCCATATTACCTACCTTGCCTAGCCTCAGAAATTGTTATCCTGTATCCTAAGGACCAGTCAACATACTATGTTATAGTTCCCTTCTCATTTGATGTTCACTTTTACTAAAAGTTCCTGGACCCTATGGGGTCAGTCCTCATTAGATTATTCTGTCCTTACCTTTGAGGTTTAGTCCTACACTGCGTGTAATGACATTTCAGTCCTCACCCTGGAGTATTAATCCTTGTGTAGTTAGTTGCAGCCAAGGAGAGATGGCTCGAGGCATATGTCACTTAAATCAGTCCCTCTAGTGCCTACCACATTGAGTGTTCAAACCTTAAGGTGAACTCACTTATACCAGTTTACTCCCTTTTTTATGTTGCAGTCCACATGTCCACATGTATGGCTTGGTATCAGTTGAAATTACCTTAGAGTGTTGATAACAAGCTAAGAGGAGTCTCCCAATTCATGATATACATCCATTTAATGTCTTGACCCTCTATTTGAAGCTCTGATTGGGATGTTATACCCATCTATGGGAATTTTGGGATACAGGTAGTACCCAGTCCGGTTCTAGTGTTCTGGAAGAACATGTGACTGATGCACTTGTAGGTGTCAACCCCTTCAATACGAGGGTAGTAGCCTTAGCATGAGAGGGGCTTAAGAGTGTAGAGTAGGGGTTAGAGAGGTGCAAGGGGTAAGCCTTGCAACAGCAATAATTAGCTAGGGGTAAGCCTTGCAACAGCATGCATTAGCTTGCCTGTTGCCAACTGCAAATAGGAAATCAACACTAGTATCAGTTAGGTGGGACTCTCCAGGAAATGGAGAATTTCAGTTGTTTCATACAAATGCTTGTTTAGTTTTCCAATTGTGATTCTGTCAGCCTTCACCCTCTACTTCCCATCATTATTATCCCTATCAATACAGGAGACAATGAGGGTGACCTCTAAAGTGACCTAATGTGTGTAACAGGTTTATTCTATCCTACTAGCAGCAAGGGAGGCCTTAGAAGCAAGAATTTAGACCCAGTTTTGGACAGGTGCCCGGACATTATATATATAACATGGTATTTTAGTAAGTTTCAGTTGTGGTTTACTTGGTGTCCACACTTGCAACCTAGAACACAGGGCAGTGGACTATACCATTCTAAAATGGCAACGGAGTTAAGCTCGGTAGCAGGAAGAAGTTTATTGTATAGGTCATAGGAGTTAGGAAGTTGCCAAGGGTATAGACCACCCAAGCCAATTAAGGGCCACTTGGAAATGTATGGGGTAATTAACAATAATTCAAAATAGCTTTATTTTGTTTAGTACATTTGTTGATTTAGACTTAATACATAAAACAGGTTCATTGGACTTTTGACTCAGTACTTGGCCGTACCAACAGCTTAGGACCGCAGGCAAGTATACCTTGCCTTCCTCTATAATTTTATTTACATGCATTGTATTTTATTTCCCAGTTTTGGTTGTTCATGGACATGTGCTTTTCGTATTATATGCTTTTGAGTTGTTTTATTGCATATAGCCGTGTTCATGTTGGTCCTGTGGTTCATACTTGGAGTTTCTCGTCAGTACCTTGCTTGAGTCGTATCATAGAACGAGTACGTGTAATTCTTGATATTGATTACTTGGCACGAGAGAGTCCACACTCGGGACGAGGGTGTTTTTCTTGATCTGTTTACATCCGTGAGTCCATATTCGGGACTAGGATGTCGATTATTTGTACCGGAGAGTCCACACTCGGAACGAGGGTGTTGACTTGACTTGACTTAACTTGTACCAGAGAGTCCACACTCGGCACGAGGTTATTTACATCAGAGAGTCCATGTAACGCCCAAGTCCTAAAATACGTAGGACCAAGAATGTAGACATGCCAGCTGTATACATACGAAGTACACTCCAATATATAGAAACCTCGTATGAATACATAAGCTGTAAAATACAGTAGAACCATAACTAATCTCATCCACACAAAATAAATGAATAAAAGATATCATATAATCAACTATGAATTGTCATTGGTACATGTAGTTGGGCGGAGACAAATCCACTACCAACTATGAAAAGAAATACATGATATACAAAAGAATAATTTGGCGAACGAAGCGAAGACGATTCAAGTGCAATCATCCTCGAAGAAATAGAGAGGATCACGGCTAGAGCTAGAATACCTACGAAAGACAAGAGCACACACCTGGAGAGATAACCAGGTCCTCAGAGGGACGTTACAAGATACACAATATCATGCCATATAAACTGAATAATATTGCTCAAATAAATAAGTCAATTGAATTATAACATGGTCCAATACACACATATTAAACTGGCGTACCATCCCCCCAACCAAACAAGAACAGGAGATGGTAAACTAATTCACGATGACGTATCTTTCCATGCTATGAACCCAATATGGTATCCGGACCCTAACAAGGTTCAATACCTTCTCATCGAAGTAGTAAGTCACACCTATAAACAAACAAGGACAAGATGTGATGAACTAATCTGCGACAAGTTATTGTTCCAAGCCACGGTTAAATACAAGTACCCAAACCGAAAGTACTCGTACCTAACGGATAAGGGTGTCTAACCAATTCTAAGTGGATGCAGTTTTAAGAACAGTTCATGGTCGCATGACTACCGGGTCAAGTCAAGAAAATACCAATGCAGTACCTCAGTAGCGAGTCACAACACCATATACTATTCCTCATTATCGAGCGAGTCTATAGCATATAGTCTACCTATCATTCCTCAGTAGCGAGCGAGTCTACGATATATAGGGTGGTAATCAACTTCCAATCATGTTCTCCCCGTCTAATGCCAACACATAACTGCTAAGTCTTCTAGCATGCAACTCTATTAGCAATTATTTCCTAACGTACGGCTTATACGTACTGGTGGCCAGTCAATCACGCATGTCCGATTCCTATATGTGACTCACAACAACGTGGTATAAATGTGTCAAGGACTATGAATGTAACACACAAAGGTGGTACCTTAACTCTAAGTTTAATGTGTAAGAAAAATAATACATAGCAGAAAATATAACTGAACAGTAAGTTCTAACAGATTATGCCATATATTACAGTTTATTTTACATAAAAAAAATAATGAATAATACATGAGATATGAGCTAAAATAAATAAACAGCAAATGGCCAGGTGTCTTGTCTGGTAGGACGCTTGGTGTGCTGCAATGATCAATGTGGCACGAACTATGAATTTGGGTAATAACTACACAATGTGACCTCTGATGGTGGCACGGACGGTTCTATTGGGTCCAGAAGGGTCAAGTTAGTTAGGGTGGACATAAGGTGGTACAGATTTGGTGACAGAATAAGAATAAGAGGATCGGTTACGGATAGGAGAGAAATCAAAGAATAATGGATAAATATTATATATACAAATTTTAGAAATTATTCCTAAAATCTAGTTTTCATGAGTCAAAATATTTATAGGAAAAATACTTAAAACACTTAAAGTCAAGAAAATCGTTTTCGACAAAAACTCTAAGTTGTCAAAATTGGATATTAGATAGGAACTCTATTTTTATTTGTAAAAATAGTATTTTATAAATACTTAAAATAAAGGAAATTTGATTTAGGCTAAAACTATATAAAAATATTGTGAATATATATTAATGTTACCCTTTGTTTGGAAGAGAATGGCTAGAATACTGTAGTAAAAATATTATTATTTCTAAGTCAAAAATTGTATTTAAAATAATACCGTCACATAATTTATGGATATAACAATATTTAATAAAAATATTAGTAAAACCGATGGATTTAATATAACCATAATCGTATATAAAACTATATTTTAATAAAATGCATTGGAATACTGTTATCCTGTAGAAAATATTAAAATAGCTTTTTAAGATACATATATTAACAATACTTACATGAGTATCTCATTACTAACAGTTTAATAATAATAATCATAATAATAATAATAGTAATAATAATATTAATATTAATATTAATTAATAATAATAATAATAATGATAATAGATATTAAAAAGAAGAAGAAAACAATAATAATAAAAACTAAACAAACACAAAAAAACAATAACAAAACAAACAAAAATAAAACTGCTGGCTCTTTCTTTTTAGAAAGAAAACGTAAGAGAGAGAGAGAGTGGGAAGGAGAGGCGGTGGGATAGAATGAGCGGAGAGATCGGAAGGAGAGATGAGCGCCGGAGGGAAGGGGCGAGCTCGGCGGCCGAATCTCGCGGTGGAGCAAGGCCTGGTAAGGAGGCGACAGAGACGAGATCGGGAAGGGGTGGAGTTCCAGCCGACGACGGTGAGCCGAGGGAGAGGCAAAGAGCGAGGAGAGCGGGAGGCTTGCACGGCTCATGGTGATCGATGACGGCATGGCCGGAGGGGCGTACCAGAGGGGTCGAGGCGGCAGCTGCTCCGGCGGAGAGAGCGGAAGCTAGGGCACACCGGCGGCGGAGGTATGATGATGGTTAGTTTTGTTTTTGATTTTAGGGCTTTTCTTTGGGGGCTTTAGTGGTGGCGGGTGGTTTTGGTAGTGGCGTCGGGTTCCAGCCAGTGGCCATGGCCGACGGTGGCATAGCTGGGTTGTGGGGATTCACTGGTGGTGGTGGTGACGAAGATGGGTGTTCTGACGGCAGGGACGGTGGGTGGTCATGGCGGTCGAGGCGCTGCCTCTCGGCTACGGAGGGTCTGGGGATGGTCACTGGCGAGTGGAGGGAAGGTGGCTGTCGACTGTCGAGATATGAACGAGATAGAGATCTGGCTCGAAAAGGGTGGAGGGTCTGGGTTTTATGGTAGCCTGGACACGGGGAGCGCAACCGACGATAGATGCCGTTGGGGATTGGACATGGCCGCGACAAGGAGGTCGATCAAATTAGGGTTAAGGTTAGGGTTAGGGTCATTCTTTTGGGCTGTACGTGTCGGGGTTGTCCGACACAGGAAACGGTGCCCGGAATTGCTGGGCACGAGATAGGAAACTGTTGTATATGTAACGGACATATATAGTGGATGGACAGGGAACACAGACACGATGCACTTGGGTGGAATTTATTTGTGGAGTAATTTATGGATGTGAGGAATTTATGGAGGAGTACTTGCCTATTTATAGGATGTGAAAATTTCTAGTTGGACAAGGATTGAGATTTTTAAAACCCAAACAGATAATTTTACTATTATATTTAAACCAATACATTCATATCTAAATCTAAATCCAAATCCAATTTAAACATTGATAAATAACACATTTAAATTAAACTACTTAATTTAAATCAATAAATCTAATCACCATTTAATTTATCATAAATAAATCCAAAATATCTTTTTATAGAACTTATATAATAATTAATTTTGATAATTCAAGATACATATTTAGTTTAATAGGAAAACCTTAAAATATATTTTCTAAAAATAATATTAATAAATAATTCCGAAAATTAGAATATATATTTAATTATTTAAAAATATCTTTTTCAGAAAATAATTAGTACTTTCGAAAACAAGTGTACATGAAATAATTTTCATGTTTTCATGTCTCTCGCAATTAGTAACCATAAAATAGTAGTTTCTCAAACTGCTACCCATATATATTTTTTTACAATGAATAATTAAACTAAAGTAGTATTTTGGAAATCTCGATGTGCCATTTTCTAATATTTTAAGTAATTAAAATCATCGTCACATATTATTTTGAAAACTATATTACATAAATAAAATCAAAAATATTTTTTAAAAGTATGTATGCTCGCACATATTTGCACTCGAAGAGTAAATACGAAAAAAACGTAAATTCCCGCGCGACGTACAATACGACTATGCGATGTATAAATACAAAAAAATATTTGTACTAAAAATATAGTAGAAATTTAGGGGTTCTGCAGTCCACACTCGGGACGAGGATGTTATTCTTGTACCAGAGAGTCCACACTCGGGACGAGGATGCCTTGCTGTGAACCAACCAGAGAGTCCACACTCGGGACGAGGGTTAGTACTAACCAGAGAGTCCACACTCGGGACGAGGGTTAGTGTTTAGTTCAAACCCGTGAGTCCACACTCGGGATGAGGGTTTGGTTCTTCCATTGATCTCGTATTCATTGTTCGCTTGGCAGTTTATTTATGCGTAGTTGTTCGTGTTCGTGTTCGTGTTCGTGTTCGTGTTTGTGTTCGTGTTCGTGTTCGTGTTCGTAGTCATTTGTCGTGTTCCTATTTTTCTTGTTTATTTTCTTGCGCATGATAAAACTATTAGATAGGCATGTATATTATGTATCTTGCTATGTCCTCTGAGGACCTGATGATCTCTTCAGGTTTAGCGATTACATGGAGTTAGCTAGTAATTCTGGATGTCAGAGGATTTGCAATTCTTGCGGGATTCATGTATCATTATTATGTTTGTTATCCTTTCGTGCTCTACATTCCTTATCATGAGTTATCCTTTTTATTGATTTAGTTTAGAGACTTTTGTTATTTTCTTTGGAGTCTCATCGGACATATATGCTAGTGGGTTGCAGACTACGACCCATACTTGTTCATTCTTGTTTATTATTCTTATTATGGATTGAGATATAGATTAGCCTTGCCATGATTTGGCAGCTTACCCTAGCCGTGACAGCGTTTACGTATTCGGCTTGGGCTGGAGTCCGTTCGATGCATAGCTGGCTTGCTCACGCTCTCTCGTCCGAAAAGAGGGTGCGGGTTGTGACAGTTTTTTTTGGTGGCTTATGCAAGTCAGAGCATATCGTATCGGTTACGTAACTATACTGATACGAGCCTGCAACTATGACTAGACCTTAGATATCTCAATCCACGTTGCCTTAAAAAATTCTCTTAGAAACTTTTTTATCGCCCTTGAAACTTTGTATTTGCTCTTGATTGTTCGTCCTTGCCTTCATTTACTATTGACTCTCGTCTCTTCCTACTTTCGGAGTGGCGAATGATCGTGCTAACTAGAGTATATCAGAAATTCCTACATTGTAGTATAATATTGCCTGATTATTGAATTTTGTTTGTTTATATATATGAGAGATTATAGATGTCCTCAATACCTATTGGTAGAACTGTTAGCAAGTAGCTAGAAGGGCATAAAGTTTTGGTGACAGACCTTTTGAGGGAGTAGTGCGACCAAAGGTGGGTAGATGTCCTCGAAGTTTTGTATATACAAAATAGCTAGGAGAAGGGTATAAACTATTTCCAGGAATAACTATGAATTGGAATTTCGAGGACGAAAGTATTTTAAGGAGGGTAGATTTGTGAGCCCTTGGCCCAAAATCCCAATTTTTGTTATGGTATTTTGTTGAATTATTAATTAATGCGTAGATACAATAGACTAACCAATGTGTATATGAAGTATAAATATATACAATGCTATTTTCCTTAGTAAATAAGAAAAGAAGCATGAAGGGGTTGTGCAAGCATTGATTTATTAAGGGCTGATGTATAAAACATCCAGCCTTAAACCCAAACCTAACGGCCACTAATAGGTTGATTCAAACCCCAAAACACCAGGGTCCTAATTGCAGAAGTGTTAGTTTAAAACTCAGGACAGGCGATTGATGTTCGAATTCAAATTGGACTCGAGAACACAAGATGTGATCAAATCCTGGAGAGAAAATCCAAATTAGAGCTTAATCTTATCTAATCATGAATATATTTATATATATATATATATTTATATTTATATATATATATATATATACACCAGGGATTGATCCGCCCTTCCCACGAACCCTAATTTTCCCTGCCCAAGCCGTTTCCTGCTCTACATCGAGGAAGACTGAGGAGTTGAAACAACCAATCTTCGACAGGTAATATTCTCGCCACCAATGCCTTAATTCATTCGAATTAGTCTATCCTTAGATCTGCAAATGGTTGTTCTTAATCAAAATAGGATGGAGGAGTAGGTGCTCGGAGAAATGTCGAGTAAGGGGCTTAGGACGTATTCGTGTATTGAACACAGGGAGTCAATGATACGATTTCAGTATCATGGGACTAAAGGAGTATAAACTAGGGGCTGTCTAGCATCAGAGGGTATATCTAGCATCAATACACTTAGTACTCGACATCACTCTTGATCCCTAGTAGCAAGTATGATACCTGATATCATGTTCAGCTTCGAGCATCACACTGATACCTTAATATCAGGTGTATCATTAATGTGCCCGGATGAAAACTAGCACCATCTCGACCTTATCATTATAATTACTCTGAGATAGCAGGTGACAGGGCTGTGTACAGAACACAATGACTTGAGTACTCACGGCTATGAGGGAATATTAGATATGTAACCTATTCTTCATGTTCTCCATGTTGCCATATAATATATCAATGTAGGTAGGAGAGTGTTGGATTGGGATATGACAGGTTGTGTCTTTCATTGCAGTACAGGTGGACAGATAATCCACCAGCCCATAGAGATTGAACCTTGGTTCAGTTCAGGGACAGACATAGAAGTTGGTGACAGGAAATCAAGGCTCATACCAGAGGTCAGAGGACCTCTGGTGCACTGTTGGTCCAATGTTCACATGGATCCTATATTCAGGGTTGAAAGGGAAACTGAGTATCTGAGTATCAGAGTATGAGGTCCTAGACCAAACCAGGGGATTGAAGGATTAGGACAAGAGCCTTTGCCTCTTAGAGTTGGGGACAGTTAAGCACTCATCCTTAATAGGAGGTCAGCCATATACCTACATTGCCCAGCCTCAGAAATTGTTGTCCTGTATCCTAAGGACCAGTCAACATACTGTGTTGCAGTTCCCTTCTCATTTGATGTTCACTTTTACTAAAAGTTTATGGGCCCTATAGGGTCAGTCCTCATTAGACTGTCCTATCCTCACTTTGATGTTCAGTCCTACACTGCGTGTAATGACATTTCAGTCCTCACCCTGGAGTATTAATCCTTGTGTAGTTTTGCAGCCAAGGAGAGATGGCTCGAGGCATATGTCACTTAAATGAGTCCCTCTACTACCTACCACTTTGAGTGTTCAGACCTTATGGTGAACTCATTTATATCAGTTTACTCGCTCTCTTAGTTGGAGTCCACATGCATGGCTTGGTATCAGTTGAAATTACCTTGGAGTGCTGATAACAAGCTAAGAGGAGTCTCCCAATTCATGATATACATCCATTTAATGTCTTGACCCCTTTCTTTGAAGCTCTGATTGGGATGTTATACCCATTTATGGGAATTTTGGGATACATGTAGTACCCAGTCCAGTTCTAGTATTCTGGAAGAACAAGTGACTGATGCACTTGTAGGTGTCAACCCCTTCAATACAAGGGTAGTAGCCTTAACATGAGAGGGGTACCCGGGATGGCTTAAGAGTGTATATTAGGGGTTAGAGAGGTGCAAGGCGTAAGCCTTGCAACAGCAAGCATTAGCTAGGGGTAAGCCTTGCAACAACAAGCATTAGCTTGCTTGTTGCCAACTGCAAACAAAAATCAACACTAGTATCAGTTAGGTGGGACTCTCCAGGAAATGAAGAATTTCAGTTGTGCCATACGAATGCTTGTTTAGTTTGCCAATTGTGATTCTGTCAGCCTTCACCCTCTACTTTCCATCATTATTATCCCTGTGATACATGAGACAATGAGGGTGACCTAATGTGTAACAGGTTTATTCTATTCTACTAGCAGGAAGGGAGGCCTTAGAAGTAGGAATTTAGGCCCAGTTTAGGACAGGTGCCCGGACATTTTATATATAACAATGGTATTTTAGTAAGTTTTAGTTGTGGTTTACTCGGTGTCCACACTTGCAACCTAGAACACAGGGCAGTGGACTATACTATTCTAAAATGGCAATGGAGTTAAGCTTGTTAGTAGGAAAAAGGTTATTGTATAGGTCATAGGAGTTAGGAAGTAGCCAAGGGTAGAGACCACCCAATCCAATTAAGGGCCACATGGAAATGTATGGGGTAATTAACAATAATTCAAATAGCTTTTTTATTTAGTTCATGTGTTGATTTAGACTTAATACATAAAACAGGATCATTGGACTTTTGACTCAGCACTTGGACGTGCCAACAGCTCAGGACCGCAGGCAAGTATACCTTGCCTTCCTGTACAGTTTTATTTACATGCATTGTATTTCATTTCCCAGTTTTGGTTGTTTATGGACATGTGCTTTTCGTATTATATTTCTTTGAGTTGTTTTTATTGCATATAGCCGTGTTCATATTGGTCTTGTGGTTCACACTTGGAGTTTCTCGTTAGTACCTTGCTTTAGTCGTGTCATAGAACGAGTACGTGTAATTGAACTGCTAAATCCTTGATATTGACTCCTTGGCACCAGAGAGTCCATACTCAGGATGAGGGTGTTTTTCTTGATCTGTTTACATCCGTGAGTCCACACTCGGGATGAGGATGTCGATTATTTGTACCAGAGAGTCCACACTCGGGACAAAGTAGTTTACTTGACTTGACTTGACTTGCACCAGAGAGTCCACACTCTGGACGAGGGTGTTTACATCAGAGAGTCCACACTCGGGACGAGGATGTTATACTTGCACCAGAGAGTCCATACTGTAATGACCCGCTCTGCCCTAGCGGAACGCCGATTCAAACGACAAGTGCAACGACTCAAAAATATTTTTTTATTATATATATAATATATATATATATATATCTATATATAAGGAGGGAAGGATAACTTGTATAAAGGTATGTGTGTGTGTGTGTATTGAGTGACAGTTAAGGTAAAGGTAGATAATCATACATACATTACACGTATTCATTTATTAAACCTACATACATACATATATACCTTATGATACACACTCTCTCCACACTCACAACTTTAAAACTCTGATAGTAACAATACAACTATTTTAACCTAACACAAGACTCTAACTCACTAACCAAACTCACACTAACCAATATCCTATACAACCTATTTCTCCTCTATTAACTGATACAGTCGGACACTAACTCTTGCTACTCCACATTTTCTACCATTCTCTGAACCCTCAAACCAACCCCATATACAAGTCAAGCCAAGGCAAGCTTGCATCTACTCCTACTGCTGCTACCTCTGCTGCAGCTACTACTTGTAACACCCAGTTTTCTAAATTAGGGTAATTTTGAAATTTTGTATTTTAATTTATTTAATTATGATTTATTTAATAATATGATTTTTGGTAATTTTTAATCATTTTTAAACTATTTAAATCATGACTTATGATTTTGGTGCATTGACTAGTGTAGCCTTAGACTGTTGACATAGAGCCTAGTCATTGTGATTAGGATGTTTGATTAGTACATTTTAGCCTAGAGGATATTTTTGTCATTTTAGGATTTATTGGAATTTTTGGGAATTTTTAGAATTTATTTTGGAATTGTTTGATTGAAGGTTGACTAGGTTGACTTTGACTAGCTTTGACTTTGTGACCTAACCCTAGTTAAGTTGGACTTGACTAGATATGAGATCCTAGGTTAAGTTAGGTCAACCATACTCTAGTTAGTGGAAACAATTAAGGATATTGAGTTTTGAATAGAAAGATTTGACCACAAGCCATGACTTGTGACTTTTAAGTCATTTGTTTAATGACTAGGCCCAAAGCCCAAGACAAGTTTCAAAACCCTAAGCCCTAGGCTAAGTGGCCAGCCACCATATCCTCCTTGGGAACACCACCCTATAAATACTCTCTTAGTTTAGGGTTGCCTCTTTCTTAGGAAAGCAAGTCTAAAAGGAAAGGTTTATTCCTATTCAATAAATCCCTAAAATTCCATTCCTCTTCCTTTTCCATTCAAATCTTTCTATTAGATCCTAATCTATCTATTCTTGCTGTCATTAATAATCTATTTCAGTTTGTGGTGATATTGGTGGATTGGGACATCAAGAGGAGAGCCTTTGAATAGGGATTTTTCTTGAAGGTTCAAGCTTAGGTAAATTCCTCATCCCTCCATGAAAATTCGTTTTGTCTTCATCATTAGGGAGCCCTAGGAGTCTCCTAAGGATCAGTATAGGTTTTGTGTCGGGTATCCTAAGTTTTGTGTCCATTTGGACACGTATCATGACTGTAGTATAGGTGTTTGTCGAAATGCCACTGAGGGCATTTCGATTTTATTCCTGCAATATTTTTGAATGGAAAATCCTAATTAGGTGTTGCTTACATGTTCCTGTTGGTTTCATATCAATTTGGTGTCGTGTCGACCTGTTTTGGATACGTGACACGCGGTCGTGCACACGCGCGCGCAGGGACTGTGCGTGCCCTGCCACTCGGGCATGATTGCGACACGGATATGCCACCCCGACACTTGGGATTTGACACACAGCATGGGGCCGACACTGACACGGGGCTCCCCAAGTTTCAGGGCCCCACGTGTCCGTGTCGGACACGCACGACACGTGCACTGATTCGTGCACTGTTTCAGTCGGCTGTTACTTGAGCGCTGACACGCACATCTTGTGTCGCGTACACGCGACGAGGACACGAGACAGGGTGTCCTATCTCTAGACCTAGCCTAGATGAACACGTAGACACAATCTCGTGGGTCGTGTCGCTTTGTGTCGTGCACACGATCGAGGAGAACACGTGCACGCTGATTTCTGAATACTGTGTCCCGTGTTGCTGTTTTGGATTTTTTATTGATTGGACACATTTGTCCACTTTTGTGGACACAAACACATCACTTAGCACGAGTGCAATATGTTTATGTGTTACCAACCAATAGTTTCATTTTTTGATTTTGATTGATCAATCCTCATTTCCCAAATTCCTGATACAGTGTATCTTTTTCCTGAAAATTTCAGTTTTCAAACATGGACTTTGTCACCTGTTTTAATCTATTTAATACTGCTAAATTTTGGTTTTGAGTCCTTAAATGTGTTTCCCTATAGGTTTACTAACTGTGTGTCGATTTCTGGGTGATTTGGTGGTGTGTGGGAATCAAGAGGAGGATTTTAAGAAAACTGGAATGTAGCTTTCAGAGATTTAGTTTAGTTTTCAGTTTTGATTTGTTTTGATTTTCCTTTCCTCTACATTTGCTGTGCTTTTGTTCTTTTTTTTTCTGTTCAGTCCAACACAGTGTTCATCCACACAGACACATGTGATTTCTGTCACTCATATTCACTCACACCCTCAGTTTCAGTTCATCTCAGTCTTAGATATGCCCCTAAACTTGCAATGACAGCCTCACATGTCCATAGCAACCCCAATCTAGTTCCCTTAACTGTCACTTCACTGTCTCATTCCCTTGATTCACCTATGTGGTATTAACTTGGTTAGAATGTTGTTTTCAGTTTCCCCTAATTGATTGAACTGTGGGCTGATTTGGGGTTCAATAGAAACCCATGAGTTGATTTCTCCTTTTGTCTATTTATGTTAAAACCTGAGTTTGAATCTCAGTTTTCAACCTGAGATTTATTGAGTATTTGTACTGTTTTTGGGTTTTCTTCAAATAACTGAGAATAGGAATGAAAGGAAAACTGCCATTTGATTTTATATGTAAACCTGAATTTAATTGATGCTTGTTATCCTTTCTCTCCTTCCTAATTTGATATTGAAAACCTGTTTATGTTGTGGCTGTCACCTATCTTGGTTGACATCTGAGATTGATAAGGGGAAACCTGAGTTTGGGTTATGATTGGTTTGAGAGTTATCTCATTTAGATATCCTAGGAAGTTTACCTATATGCTTGTGAGGATTTATAGAGAGAGTTGAGTGTGTGGGTGGTCTTGATAAGGGGGAGGGGACTACCTGCTGCACAGCGCAACAGCTGAAACAGTAGCAGTAGCAGGGCCAACATCAGTCCCCTTTAGCTCAACATCCAGCCCCCATAGTCCCCTAAAACCTGTCATGGATAGTCCTATTTCAGCCTTGTAGCAGTCCAAAGCATGCCACATTCAGTCCCTATGGGTGAGTGGGATTAGTGTGTGTTGTGGCCTTGTATAAGAGTGTGAGTGTGAGTATAGATTTGGGTGTAGAGCGAACCAAAACCATTGTGAGCCTGTGTTATATATGTGTGAGTATATAGGTATTTGTGTTTGTGTCAGTGAGCCTATATACATATATTTGGTGTGTGAGTTCATATTTCTAAACCTATAGGAAAGAGCCTATTGTATATGTGTGGTATTTATGAGGAGCCTATATACTAATATGTATATTATATACTATAATTGTGTAGGCTATGTTATATAACATAGCCATATCAATATGTGTGATATTTTGTTATAGGTAATTTTGTCTTGTGATTATGATTTATGGTTGGTCTTAGGCATGGTATTGCCTTGGCCTTTGGCCTAGTCTTTTAGCCTATGGTTGTGTTTGCTTAGCTAGTGAGCCTAGGTTTGACTTGTGTAGTTTTGTAAGACCTAGAATGGACTAGTTAGACTAGTTTAGACTTGTTAGACCTAGTTGGACCATAGTTGACCTAGTTTGACTTCCAGGGTTGACCAGAGTTGACCAAGAGTTGACTTTGGCCTAGTTTGACCTAGTTTCATGTAGAGTGCATAGTAGAGCTTCATTTTATATTTTAGACTTGTTGTGACTTGTACTGTTCTATAGGAGACAGACACCACTCCTCGGACAGTATATTCTCTTCAGACACTCAAGATATCAGACGAGTATATTCTCTGACCGTTTCATACTTGTATGGATTTACATTCTTGCTCTAGATTACTGTACTTGATGCTGACACGACTGTTATCACGGATTGGTACTATATGGATCTTCTTTTGAGATGTTATCTCCTTGTATTCACTAAATACATATTGTGACGTGCGTTTCACTTCCATATTGTATTTACTGAATACCCATATCCTTGTATACTCATTGTGCATATTGTACTCTCATTATCACATGAGCCCCAGGGATAGACCATTGTACATTATTGTATAACATTGTACATCCATTGTATAACATTGTACACTATTGTATAAGATAACGTAACTGGAGTAGATCCTTGTGTATTGATTGGGGAGGGGGAGTAGAATTGGTTATGTACTCAAATCCTATTGTACAACATTGTATAACTATTGTATATGTCTATTGTACCCACGTACAATGGAGTTACCATTGTATTTTCCTAGCCTGTTTACATAACCAGATTGTACTCTAAAATCACATGTTTCTTACAGTTCTTACTTATCGTATTTAGATATTTCCTGTTATCAAATCTCTACTTTTTCATATATCTTCTTCTTTCAGCGTTTCATATACTTTACTCTATTGCATGCTTTATATTTCCTAATCGATATGAACTGCGTGAGATGTTTTGTGCTCGCTCCCATCCTGACTGGACCTGTTGAAAATATTACAGAGGATGAGGAGGAGGCCTGCATAGACACCTACTATGGGACAGCTGTAGATGACATGTGTGACCCAGATTTCCAGCCTGATCCACTAGCTTAGAGACTGAGGCTCCCTAGTCTAGGTTTTACTATTTTTGTCTTCTGAGATCTGATTGTATATTCTTTCATTTTCAGTATTAGAGACTTGTATTTGAGTTAGATGTTCTGTTTTGTATGGCAGCAGACACTTAGTCTCTCTCTCTGATTGTATCCTGTGGATTTTTATTCCAGTATCTATCTATCTTTTATTTTCATCATTCTGCCTTAGATGTGATTGAGACTGTATATCGTTATGTCACCTCAATTCGGAGTGTATATACTGTACATGTACCTTTATATTGTTAGATGATTAACCTCGGACAGCGTTCTACCGCCGACACTGCGGCGTAGGCTGTTCGTTGTTACATTCTCGTACCCTCACAGTGGGTGCGGGTCGTGACACGTTTTTAGTGGTGGCCCATGCAGGTCGAGTTTATGTAGTGGTATTCGAATTAGAGTATCACTACAGCCTGCAATAGGATTAGAATATTTTGAAGGTACTCAATCATACTAGGAAAAAACTCATATCAAATTCATGCCATCTCAGTTCTTGCTGATATTGTTCTCCTTGAATATAACTATCCTCCTTTGCTATTTCGACTCATTCTCAGCAATTGTTTGTTTGATCTCTTCAGGATGGTGGAGACGCGATTACAGTATGCCATTCATGGAGATACTGTAGAGGGGCTGCTACCTCTCAGCCAGTTCAGCAGGGTCGGGAGGCTACAGCTCCTGCTACCTCTGCTCATATTGGGACTTCAGCAGCAGCAGTAGCTGAGGGTATGCCTTCACCAGTTCGGAGGCAGGACCCAGTCATTCCAGAGGATCCTTTCCAGCCGCCACCGCCTCCAGGACATGTGGACGTAGCTCAGATGTTCGCGTATTTCCAGCAATTCATGGACCGACAGCAGGCTCGGCAGGACAGAGGCATGGAGTTGGCCGTCACGACAGTCGCAGCTTGACCAGTGGTTCAGTAGCCGAAGATACCAGGGATCGAGCAGTTTCAGAAGATGAGCCCCAGAGACTTTTTGGGGACAGAGGGGATCCTATATGCCGATGAGTGGATCGAGCATATAGAGGAGATCTTCCGCTTGGCCAGGATTTCAGCAGACCTTCAGATCGAGGTAGCAGCTAGCTGGATGCGAGATCTTGCTTGCACCTGGTATCAGTCGGACCCCAGGGTGGGGGTACCAGGGCAGACTTGGGAGCAGTTCAGGGGCTTCTTCAAGAAGAAGTTCTTTCCAGATTCAGCAGTCAGAGCCTTGGAGACGCAGTTTGAGAGCTTGGTCCAGGGGAGCCTCTCAGTAGAGGAGTATGCGGGAGAGTTTGGCCATCTTGGCAGGTTTGTTGAGGGGTTGAGCGAGACGGCGAAGGCCCAGAGGTTCCGGAAGGGTCTGGTCAAGGAGGTCAAGTCCCTGACCAAGGTGAACAGAGATGCTACTTTTGAGGAGATCCTGACGGGAGCTTTATTGGCGGAGGATGATCTTGAGCTTAGGCTCAAGAGGGGGTGAGACCCAGTTGGGGGCAGCATCAGCGGAGGATCGGCCAAGAGGCCGTACGTTCAGCATGAGTTTCAGCAGCAGTATCAGCAGCCGATGGCCCATTTCCAGCAGCAGCAGCAGAGGCCTGTTCAGTATCAGGGACAGAGACAGATGCAGTATCAGCAGGCACCCAGGCAGCAGCAGAACACTGTGTGCAACTTCTGCAAGAAGCAAGGCCATGGGTGGGACGACTGCAGGAAGAGGCTGGGTATGTGTTTACTTTACGGATCAGTGGAGCATCAGTGTAGAGAGTGTCCCAAGAACCCGACACCATTGGCTCAGGTAGCACCAGGAGCTAGAGCTCCGACAGGGCAGCATAGGGGACCACCATTGCAGACTCAGCAGCAGAGGTTCGTCCAGCATCAGCAGCAGACCAGGGAGGCCAGCCAGGGCGAGCTTTCGCCATGACAGCTGTGGATGCTCAGGCCATTGGAGATCTAGTCACAGGTTCCGTTCTTTTGATTCAATTCTGCGATTCCTGCCTTGAAAATTCAATTCCATCTGTTTCTTCATTGTTGATATGTTTCGATCTGGTGCTTCATTATGATTAAATTTTCTTCTGAGATAAGTCGTATGGGCTAGGTCACCTCGATTATGAGATTTTAGAATCCTCTAGGGTCATGCTAGCAGGCATAGTGAGGACATATAGTCGGACTATGGATGTATTTCTCGGGTGTGGGAATTTAAGGTTTTCGCTGCCAAGCGCGCGGCAATGCAAAAATTTTAAATACCATAGTTCTAGAGGTATGTACCATAGTTGAGGACTCTGTGATTATCGTAGCCTTGCTCACTGGCATGACGGAGATTCTGAGTATCATGGTTTTGGACAGACGCATATGATTATCTGACGGTATGTTTGAGACTCTGATTGTGGGGTGTTTGACCTAGAAGGACTACTACCATTTTAATTTTGAGGACGAAATTTTTCTAAGGTGGGTAGACTTGTAACACCCAGTTTCCTAAATGAGGGTAATTTTGAAATTTTGTATTTTAATTTATTTAATTATGATATTTATTTAACATATATTTTTGGTAATTTTTAATCATTTTTAAACTATTTAAATCATGACTTATGATTTTGGTGCATTACTAGTGTAGCCTTAGACTGTTGACATAGAGCCTAGTCATTGTGATTAGGATGTTTGATTAGTACATTTTAGCCTAGAGGATATTTTGGTCATTTTAGGATTTATTGGAATTTTTGGGAATTTTTAGAATTTATTTTGGAATTGTTTGATTGAAGGTTGACTAGGTTGACTTTGACTAGCTTTGACTTTGTGACCTAACCCTAGTTAAGTTGGACTTGACTAGATATGAGATCCTAGGTTAAGTTAGGTCAACCATACTCTAGTTAGTGGAAACAATTAAGGATATTGAGTTTTGAATAGAAAGATTTGACCACAAGCCATGACTTGTGACTTTTAAGTCATTTGTTTAATGACTAGGCCCAAAGCCCAAGACATGTTTCAAAACCCTAAGCCCTAGGCTAAGTGGCCAGCCACCATATCCTCCTTGGGAACACCACCCTATAAATACTCTCTTAGTTTAGGGTTGCCTCTTTATTAGGAAAGCAAGTCTAGAAGGAAAGGTTTGTTCCTATTCAATAAATCCCTAAAATTCCATTCCTCTTCCTTTTCCATTCAAATCTTTTCTATTAGATCCTAATCTATCTATTCTTACTGTCATTAATAATCTATTTCAGTTTGTGGTGATATTGGTGGATTGGGACATCAAGAGGAGCCTTTGAATAGGGATTTTTCTTGAAGGTTCAAGCTTAGGTAAATTCCTCATCCCTCCATGAAAATTCGTTTTGTCTTCATCATTAGGAGCCCTAGGAGTCCCCTAAGCATCAGAATAGGTTTTGTGTCGGGTATCCTAAGTTTCGTGTCCATTTGGACACGTATCATGACTGTAGTATAGGTGTTTGTCGAAATGCCACTGAGGGCATTTTGATTTTATTCATGCAATATTTTGAATGGAAAATCGTAATTAGGTGTTGCTTACATGTTCCTGTTGGTTTCGTATCAATTTGGTATCGTGTCGAGCTGTTTTGGACACGTAACACGCGGTCGTGCACACGCGCGCGCAGGGACTGTGCGTGCCCTGCCACTCGGGCATGATTGCGACACGGACACGCCACCCCGACACTTGGGATTTGATACACAGCATGGGGCTGACACTGACACGGGGATCCCCAAGTTTAGGGCCCCACGTGTCGTGTCGGACACGCACGAACACGTGCACTGATTCGTGCACTGTTTCAGTCGGTTGTTACTTGAGCGCTGACACGCGCATCTCGTGTCGCGTACACGCGACGAGGACACGAGACAGGTCCTATCTCTAGACCTAGCCTAGATGAACACGTAGACACAATCTCGTGGGTCGTGTCACTTTGTGTCGTGCACACGATCGAGGAGAACACGTGCACGCTGATTTCTGAATACTGTGTCCTGTGTTGCTGTTTTGGATTTTTTATTGATTGGACACGTTTGTGTCCACTTTTGTGGACACAAACACATCACTTAGCACGAGTGCAATATGTTTATGTGTTACCAACCAATAGTTCATCATTTAATTTGATTTTGATTGATCAATCCTCATTTCCCAAATTCCTGATACAGTGTATCTTTTTCATGAAAATTTTAGTTTTCAAACATGGACTTTGTCACCTGTTTTAATCTATTTAATACTGCTAAATTTTGGTTTTTAGTCCCTAAATGTGTTTCCCTATAGGTTTACTAACTGTGTGTCGATTTCTGGGTGATTTGGTGTGTGTGGGAATCAAGAGGAGGATTTTAAGAAAACTGGAATGTAGCTTTCAAGATTTAGTTTAGTTTTCAGTTTTGATTTGTTTTGATTTTCCTTTCCTCTACATTTGCTGTGCTTTTGTTCTTTTTTTCTGTTCAGTCCAACACAGTGTTCACCCACCAGACACATGTGATTTCTGTCACTCATATTCACTCACACCCTCAGTTTCAGTTCATCTCAGTCTTAGATATGCCCCTAAACTTGCAATGACAGCCTCACATGTCCATAGCACACCCCAATCTAGTTCCCTTAACTGTCACTTCACTGTCTCATTCCCTTGATTCACCTATATGGTATTAACTTGGTTAGAATGTTGTTTTCAGTTTCCCCTAATTGATTGAACTGTGGGCTGATTGGGGTTCAATAGAAACCCATGAGTTGATTTCTCCTTTTGTCTATTTATGTTGCAACCTGAGTTTGAATCTCAGTTTTCAACCTGAGATTTACTGAGTATTTGTACTGTTTTTGGGTTTTCTTCAAATAACTGAGAATAGGAATGAAGGGGAAACTGCCATTTGATTTTATATGTAAACCTGAATTTAATTGATGCTTGTTATTTTCTCTCCTTCCTAATTTGATATTAAAAACCTGTTTATGTTATGGCTGTCACCTAGCTTGGTTGACATCTGAGATTGATAAGGGGTGAAACCTGAGTTTGGGTTATGATTGGTTTGAGAGTTATCTCATTTAGATATCCTAGAAAGTTTACATATATGCTTGTGAGGATTTATAGAGAGAGTGGAGTGTGTGGGTGGTCTTGATAAGGGGGAGGGGACTACCTACTGCAACAGCAGCTCAAACAGTAGCAGGGCCAACATCCAGTCCCCTTTAGCTCAACATCCAGTCCCCATAGTCCCCTAAAACCTGTCATGGATAGTCCCATTTCAGCCTTCTAGCAGTCCAAAGCATGCCGCATTCAGTCCCTATGGGTGAGTGGGATTAGTGTGTGTGTGTTGGCATTGTATAAGAGTGTGAGTGTGAGTATAGATTTGGGTGTAGAGCGAACCAAAACCATTGTGAGCCTGTGTTTATATATGTGTGAGTATATAGGTATTTGTGTGTGTGTCAGTGAGCCTATATACATATATTTTGTGTGTGCGAGTTCATATTTCTAAACCTATAGGAAAGAGCCTATTGTATATGTGTGGTATTTATGAGGAGCCTATATACTAATATGTATATTCTATACTATAGTTGTGTAGGCTATGTTATATAGCATAGCCATATCAATATGTGTGATATTTTGTTATAGGTAATTTTGTCTTGTGATTATGATTTATGGTTGGTCTTAGGCATGGTATTGCCTTGGCCTATGGCCTAGTCTTTTAGCCTATGGTTGTGGTTGCTTAGCTAGTGAGCCTAGGTTTGACTTGTGTAGTTTTGTAAGACCTAGAATGGACTAGTTAGACTAGTTTAGACTTGTTAGACCTAGTTGGACCATAGTTGACCTAGTTTGACTTCCAGGGTTGACCAGAGTTGACCAAGAGTTGACTTTGGCCTAGTTTGACCTAGTTTCATGTAGAGTGCATAGTGGAGCTTCATTTTATCATTTTAGACTTGCTGTGACTTGTACTGTTCTATAGGAGACAGACACCACTCCTCGGACAGTATATTCTCTTCAGACACTCAGGATATCAGGCGAGTACATTCTCTGACCGTTTCATACTTGTATGGATTTACATTCTTGCTCTACATTACTGTACTTGATGCTGACACGACTGTTATCACGGATTGGTACTATATGGATCTTCTTTTGAGATGTTATCTCCTTGTATTCACTAAATACATATTGTGACGTGCGTTTCACTTCCATATTGTATTTATTGAATACCTATATCCTTGTATACTCATTGTGCATATTGTACTCTCATTATCACATGAGCCCCAGGGATAGACCATTGTACATTATTGTATAACATTGTACATCCATTGTATAACATTGTACACTATTGTATAAGATAACGTAACTGGAGTAGATCCTTGTGTATTGATTGGGGAGGGGGAGTAGAATTGGTTATGTACTCAAATCCTATTGTACAACATTGTATAACTATTGTATATGTCTATTGTACACCCACGTACAATGGAGTTACCATTGTATTTTCCTAGCCCGTTTACATAACCAGATTGTACTCTAAAATCACATGTTCCTTACAGTTCTTACTTATCGTATTTAGATATTTCCTGTTATCAAATCTCTACTGTTTTTCATATATCTTCTTCTTTCAGCGTTTCATGTACTTTACTCTATTGCATGCTTTATATTTCCTAACTCGATATGAACTGCGTGAGATGTTTTGTGCTCGCTCCCGTCCTGACTGGACCTGTTGAAAATATTACAGAGGATGAGGAGGAGGCCTGCATAGACACCTACTATGGGACAGCTGTAGATGACATGTGTGACCCAGATTTCCAGCCTGATCCACTAGCTTAGAGACTGAGGCTTCCTAGTCTAGGTTTTACTATTTCTGTCTTCTGAGATCTGATTGTATATATTCTTTCATTTTCAGTATTAGAGACTTGTATTTGAGTTAGATGTTCTGTTTTGTATGGCAGCAGACACTTAGTCTCTCTCTCTGATTGTATCCTGTGGATCTTTTTATTCCAGTATCTATCTATTTTATTTTCATCATTCTGCCTTAGATGTGATTGAGACTGTATATCGTTATGTCACCTCCATTCGGAGTGTATATACTGTACATGTACCTTTATATTGTTAGATGATTGACCTAGGACAGCGTTCTACCGTCGACACTGCGGCGTAGACTGGGCGTTGTTACGTTTCCGTACCCTCACAGTGGGTGCGGGTCGTGACACTACTAGCGCTGCTGGCTGCTACTGCCTGAGGCTAAGGCCAACATGGCCTAAGGCTAATGCTGCCAACTGCTGCCTACTGCTACCATCCTCTACTGCTACTGCAATAGCTACTACTCCTTTTACTACTAGCCCAGGCCACTGCTATAACCTGAACCTCACCTTATTCCCTTACCCTCATTCACACATACCTGAAATGGCCAAGCAACTTTCCAAGCCATACACAGGTTATCCTTAAAACTGAACCCAAAACTCCAATCTCAGATACCAAGTTACTGTCCACTGACCCAAGATAATGCCAAACTCAACCCTCATCACATTCCTTCACCGACTGAACTATATATAGATAACATCTAAACATACATATATTTTTGGTAGAAAAGACTTTTATTGATGTATTAGGCAAAATGCCGAAGCCTATACAGGTGTACGCACCGCGCAAGAAGACAACAAAAATAAGAAAAGCCCACAATTGCAAAAGGGTGCCCAAAATGGCACCTCGCCATAGCGGCGACATGCCTAAACGACAGTGGAGGTGAAAGCCTCCCAAATGCTAGGCGGGGAATGACGGCAGCGTCGGGCTACTTTATGCACTTGTCTGGCGGCCTCCCTGATTAGTTGGTCGAAGTTGTATTGGCGATCTTCATATCTCCATTTGTTTCGAGTTTTCCACATAACCCAAATACCGGCGGCCGCAACGATCTGATGACCATGAGTTTTGCTCCAGTTGACCTGGAGATCATTGAGTCCACCCGGCTGGTGGTTCTGTCGGTATTTGGAGGAATGAATCTTCCACAACTGAGTCACGAGGACACCAGAGAGAAGTATATGCTCCACAGTTTCAGCATGATGGGATGAGCAGTAGTGGCACCGTGACACCAGGCTGAAGCCGAAGGATGTTATGATGTCGTAGGTGGGGAGTTTTCTCCTATGGGCTCTCCAAATTAAAATAGACCATTTGATTAGGATGCACGCCTGCCAGAACGGAGCAGTATAAGGGGCCGGGCACCAAGCCTCTCGCCACAATCCTAGCCGAAGCTAAGGAGAAAGTTTTGCCGGGGTTGGGCGACCACCACAAATTATCTGGGGTATCGACGATCCTTAGGTCCACGGCAGCGATGCCTTTGACCGCCTCCGTGCCAAGCCGAGTTCTGACCCTGTCCCATCTCCAACCAGAGGTACTGTCCCACAGCTCTCTAATTTCACGAGGAGGTAAGTAAGTCGGAGACTGTTGGACCACCTTATCCCCAAGCCAACGTTCGTGGAACATCGACGAGCGGCCATCCCCGAGCTTGAGGCGAATTAGGGGTTCGACGAGGCTCCGGCCATGGAGGATGCGCCGCCATGAAGCTGAAGATCTGGTATTGGTGACGGCAGATGCGGGATAAGAGAGTTTGAAATATCTGGCCATCATGAACCTAGTCCAAAGTGACTTGTCCGAGCGCAGCTTCCACCATAGTTTCATAGAGTAAGAGTCGACGATGTGGGGTAGTCTGCTGAATCCTAGTCCTCCTTCCTCGGTGGGTTTGGCCATGGTATCCCAGCTGGCCCAGTGGTGTTTATCATTGCCGTCGGAGTGACCCCAATAGAAGTTGGCAAATAGGGCTTCAAGTGAGTAAGAACTTTTTTCGGAGGGGCGCAAACGGCAAGGGTGTAGATGGGGATAGAGGATAGGACATGCTTGATCAGAATCAACTTGCCACCTGGGGATAAGGTCGCGTTGTGCCATCCCTCGATTTTGGATCTAATTTTACTAACTAGATTCACGAAGATGCCTGTATTATACTTATAAACCAATTGACAGCCCAAGTAAGAGAATGGCAGATAACCAGTATATATGGAAGTCAGGGTGGAGAGCGCCGCCGAGTGAGTCCTGTCTGCTTTGTGGTGAGTGTAGATGTTTTGCTGGTGTTGATGCGCTGGCCCGAGCATCTAGTGTATTTCTCTAACGTGGTGTGAACCACCTCGACATATCCGATATCTCCAGTCGAGAAAATAAGAATGTCATCAGCATAGGCAAGATGCATGATAAACGGGCAACCGTTAGAAGTGTAAAAGTGATGAAATCTGGGAGTATTGGCCATACTTTTGAGGTTTCTGCTGAGAGCTTCTGCCACGATAATGAATATGGTGGGAGAGAGCGGGTTATCTTGTCTAGCCCCACGGCTAGCAGTGAAGAAACCTGCAGCTTGACCGTTGATGACTGTAGAGAACCATGAATTGCTGACTGAGCGAAAGATGATGTCGATCCAAGATTCGAAGAAACCGAAGGCCCTAAAAACCCAAATCATGAATTGCCAATCCAGATGGTCGTATGCTTTCTCCATGTCAAGTTTAATGGTGACATTCCCCCTCTGGATGGGAATTTTATGCATGTGATCATTTCTTGAGCTAGAAGGATGTTGTTAATGATGTTCCGACCTGGGACAAAACCACTTTGCTCTTCGGAGATAATCTTAGGAAGGAGAGTGGACATGCGTTTGTTGATGATCTTCGAGATAATTTTATTGGTGAAAGTGCACAGGCTGATGGGTTTAAAGTCTTTGAAGGTCTCCGAGTTATCTTTTTTGGGTATGAGGATAAGGTTGGCACTGGAGATGGCTTTGGGTTAGGTAGCCCCTTGGAAGAAAGCGATGGTGACCTCGAGAAAGTATGCTGTGATCAGATCCCAGCACGATATGAAGAAAATACCCGAGAAACCATCCGGCCCGGGAGCACTATTTTCATCGAGGTCCCAGACAGCGTTCTTGAGTTCCTCAGCAGAGGGTAGAGTGAGCAGCTGCTCGTTATCCCCATCGGAGATTAAATTGGGGATCTTAACCAGGAACTCGTCATCCTTTGTGATGGCTTCTTTGGAGAATAATTTAGAGTAGAAGTTGGCGGCCTCCTCTTGAATGCGGGTCTAGTCATCTAACCGGTTTCCGTTCATATCGCAGATTTTGTGTAGATGAAGCTTGTACCTACGTCCCTTGACACAATAGTGAAAATAGCTCAAATTACGGTCACCCTTAGTGTCCTATTTTAATCTGGCCTTCTGCTTCCAGAATTCTGTCTCCACCTTCAGACGGGACTTGAGAATGGCTGTAGCCAAGTTGAGTGCGGACCGGGCCTGCGGGGATCTATCCGTGGCAAACTGGATCTCGTTCCTGTTGACGTCATCCTCCGCCATTCTAACTGCTTGGAAAATGTTTTCGAAGGTGGACTTGCTCCACGAAGTGAGGGCCTTCCTGGTGGCTTTGAGTCTAGCAGTGATCCGAGTGAGGGGCTCCGGATCGTCCTCAGAGAACAACGCGGACGCGACGGTGTTTCTGAATTACGGGTGGTGTCTCCAGAAGTCCAGTAACCGAAAAGCTTTTTTGATGGGGTTATTTCTGCTACTGAGCTCAATCAGAAGGAGAGAATGATT
This sequence comes from Iris pallida, assembly GCA_029216955.1. Lineage (NCBI taxonomy): Eukaryota > Viridiplantae > Streptophyta > Magnoliopsida > Asparagales > Iridaceae > Iris > Iris pallida. The sequence continues at coordinate 8,849,696 of JANAVB010043820.1, read as the reverse complement.
CGATTCAGTGGTGTTGAGGTGGGATAGTTTGGTGGTGAGGCTAATGTCGTTCCACCAAATATTGGTCAAGGCGCCATGGAGACGAGAGTATTGTCTTCTAGCCCCTTCCTGCATATTGTACCAAGTAAAAGCGTTGTCGGTGAAAGGAAGGGTGTTGAGATGGACATTAAAGATAAAGTTGTTGAAATCTTTTATGGCCTGCTGTGGGGGCGGTCGTCCCCCTGACTTCTCTTCGCTACAGGAGATAGTGTTGAAGTCGCCAATGCACAACCACGAAAGGTTGTTGCTAGGGGGTAAGTCTCCAGCAACGTGTTCCAGAGGATCCTGCGCTCCGGGAGGTCGCAGCTTCCGTGAACAGCAGAGAGGAGGGAGCGAGTAGGGAGAAGCGGATGTTCTACCTAGCAGAAAAGAGCCTGTCTAGTGTCCTGCACGATGTCGAACCTGATATCGGCAGCGAAGAGGATCCATATGTCGTTGCAGCCGGTGGCCGCAGCCTAAAATCCAAGCTGAAGTTGGATGGCTTTAATTATTTTTTGAGGAATTTTTGGTTCGATAATGACTAAATTGTCGATCTTATGAATCTTCTTGAGGCTGATGATTCTATTCAGTGTCGGTTTATTGGCCAGCCCTCGAACGTTCCAAAAGAGGATGTTAAGCATTGGAGGGAAGAAGGGGTGGGTGGTTGGTGAGTTTCGCGACGGCCCTCGTGTTCATGGCCGACGATAGCTCTGTGTCACTTTTCTTTTTTTCTTGTGGAGGTTTTTGGAGGCACTCTGGATGGGATTGGGGGTTTCCCCTACAAGGCAGGCGAGCTTAGATAACGGCTGCCAGAGGTCTCCAACTGCAGGGGGCTTCTGGGTCTGTTTCTGCCAGTGCACTCAGGGGGGTACTTGGATCCAGGAGGCCTGCATCCTTCGCTTGGTGGAACCTGTTCGACTCAGCAAAGTCAAAGCTATAGGCTTCGCTGGCGATGTCGGTGTTGTGAACGACAATATATGAGGAAGGTTGCCCTGGGGAGCTGATAAGAGCTGGTTGTTCCTTCCGTAATTGCCTGGAGATTATCGTCCTTCTGGCCGTGGTCGGCCTCTGCACTGGAACATGGGGTAGGGGGCTCCTAATTGATCTCTATTGGGAGGGATGCGAGGATGGTGAATGGATTATTGAGGGTTATATTTGGAGGGTTGTAGGGCATGATGGTGCTGTCCTGTGGCCAAATCGGACTGAGGGAGGGACGGGCTGCTGTGTTGGTGGAAAGTTGAAGATTGGATTGGTGACGGGTTGGGTATATGGGAGCAGTGGGAGCCGCATTCTGATTTTTTGGTTTACGGGTTCCAGCCTTCTTCAGCTCGGGATGAGCTCGAAAAACAGTACCGAAGGGCCTGTCCACACATTTGGCAGTATTTACAAAATAGGATGTTGTTGTCGTACATTAGCGTTTGATAGTGCGTACGATCCCCTAACTCGAGCTAAATCTGGGTGGGTGGGTCGTATGCAAGGTCGAGTTCGACACATAACTTCACGTAGTTGCCTTTAGAGAGGTTTATTGTTTCTTCGGCTATCGCCACCAGCGTCCCGAAAGAGCTGGCGATATGCTTCAACGCAGCCGATACGAAGCAAACAAGAGGGAGGTTAGGTAAGGTGATCCATGCCACAACGATCGTTGAATCGACTTTGGTGCTAAAGTCCGGAGACCATTTGACGATTTTAATGATCTGGGACGCAATTCTGGTGGAACCTTTGGCCCAGACCTTAGAGAAGTCAAAGGGGGAGGAGATATGGAGGTACAGGTGTTTGGGGTCTCGCGGGGTGATCCGGTAAGCTGCAGAGAGGCCCCATCCGGCAATAGCTTCCTTGACTATCGCAGTTTTAGGGCAACCCGTGGAAAATTTCAGCACGAAAGTCTTCGCAAAGGAGGAGGAGAGCGAGGTAATTTCGGCGGAGGAGAATGGGATGCGGATGTCTCAACCGTCGGTGGGAATCTAAAATTCCACGTCCGGGAGATCGATCTCCCGCACTGGGGGTCAGTCTGTCTACCTCGATCAGGACGAAGAGCTGCTACGTAGGAAGTAGCAGTAGACATAGCCGTGGAGGCACCGGAGGGGAGGATCGGGCACCAGCGACTAATGCGGGAAAAGAGGACTCTGGGGCGATGGGGCCTGGAGGGGTCGCCGCACCCACCGATAGATGGAAGGGCGCATATGCCGGGTACAAGGGGCATCCCGCCCGCTGGCTGAGGGCCAAGGATGAATGAGGGAGAGGGCGCATGATCCCTCAGCAGGTAGACAGGGCAGAGCACCGTTGGAGAGGCCCAAGCGCAGGCCCCTGGGCTCCAGGAGAAAGCGTCAGGCCCGTAGGTAGAGCGGGCGCATGCCCCATTGGGTAGGGGGAGGGCGCATGGCCCGCGAGCGTGGGCTCTAGACTAAGAGGAGAGGTGACAGGCACATGGCCTTTGGATTTGTGTGCATATCCTACATTGGCGTGGTGGGCACATGCCCCTTTGAGACCGCGGGCACATGTCCCAAGCTCCGTCGGGCCTGAAGGACTAGGATGAGAAATCCCATCCAGATCCGGGGCAGGTGGGCGAGTAACCGCAATCCCCTGCACATCGACAACGGCGAGGGGCTTAACAGTGCCAGTGACCAACGGCCACCGTAGCGGAGAGGCTATACCCGGGGCGGATAGCAGCCCGAGAGCCTGATCGGGGATCCACAGGAGTTTCTGGGCAATACAGGGACCGATGAGGCCAACTAGGGCCAGCTGCGCCCTAGTCCAAGCCTGGACGGGGCGACGAGGGCACCGATGAGGCGGACGAGGGAGATAGGGGTGACGAGGGGACGACGGTAAGGGGGAACTCCAATGTCGACTGCGACCAGATCGCTTACGGAGCTTGCCTCCAGTCACAAGCGCAGACGGCGGGCGGCCCGACGCGACGCCAGAAGCAGGGGATCGAGAAGAAAAGCACGGCAGGGGGAGAAGGGGGCACCGACAGTAGTGGATGGGAAGGCATCCTGAGGAAGGAGCAGCCAACCTGGTAGAGCTCATCGGGTGGAGGTATACCGCATTGGGCACATATGGGGAGAAGAGATCGGTGAGGCGCATACACCCATAGCATGCGCATATGCACTGCAGGCTGTAGGCGCATGAACAGCCGCATCATGATGAGCGTGTAACACCCAGTTTCTAAAATGAGAGTAATTTTGAAATGTTGTATTTTAATTTATTTAATTATGATATTTAATTAATAATATGATTTTTGGTGATTTTTAATCATTTTTAAAAACTATTTAATTCATGACTTGTGATTTGGGGTGCAGCTAGTGAAACCGTAGAGACTGTCTGCCCTAGAGCCTAGCCATGTGATTAGGATATTTAATTAGTACATTTTAGCCTAGAGGGTATTTTGGTCATTTTAGGATTTATTTGAATTATTTATGATTTATTAGAATTTGTGTGATTTAATTATTATTTAAATAAGTGCTATGTGCTATGATGGGTTTTAGCCTAGTGAAGCCTAACCTAGAAGCTTAGACTTAACCCATGGGCTAAGTTGGATGGTTAACTTAAGTTGAGGGTAGAAATTATCAAGTTAGAAATCAAATAGGAGTTTTAGTCATGAGAATTGATTTTAGAGAATGGGCCCTTAGAAACTTAGATGTAACTTGACTTAGAGAGGGAGGCCCATGGCCCAACTAACTAAACCTTAACCCTAGCATTTATGACCAGCCACCTAGGGATCCACACTCCTATTTAATGTCTTCTCAAACTTAGGGCTAGCCTCCTTAGAAAAAATAGCAAGTTAAAATAGAGGTAAAACCCCTTCTTTCCCAATCCATAACTCCTCCATTTCAACTCCTTTTTCTTCCTAATTTCTTGCAATAGATTCTAATCTCTGTGTTTTTGATGGCCATGGTGAGAAATTTCAGGGAAGGGGCAATTTGGAAGAGTTTGGGTAGCTTGAGGAACAACTCACTTTGGAGCTTTTTGAGCCATTTCAAACCTATAGGTAAATCCCTATTCCCTCCACCAAATTTTGTTTTCTTTGCATGGATAGGAAGCCCTAGGTGTCCCCTAGCTGTAGGACTTGGTTTCGTGTCAAGGTGGATTCATTTCGTGTCCGTATCGGACACGTATCGTATTGATAGGAATAGGTGTTTGATGTAATGCCTCTTAGGATTCAAATGTGTTATTTAAACTTCTGTTAGAATAGGATTGTAGCCCTATATGTGGGGATCCTATTTTTGTATCTCTGAGCACGAGGACACTCATGTCCGTGTCCAAATATGGACTGGACACGCTGTACGACGCTGTGCGCAGCGTGTCCTGCTTCCAGATCCTCCTAGAGGACACGACACAGCACCTCGACACACAAAAACTTGTGTGTGGGTGCGGGCAATGACTGTCATTGAGCATACGAATTTTTAGGCAAAAGTATCGAGTGGTTAGGAAGATATCTCGACTGTACTGGTTTTACACACACACGTACATGCAGGAAATTCCTCACTGATACGCGTTCCAAACTCCTGATACGACTCACTTGGACACGATACAGACACGTGTATACCCTCACCAATATCCCCTCTACCCTCTGACATGTGCACATAACACTTAGTACATTGTGTCGTGTCCACGAGGACATGAACACACCCCACGAGACTGTGTTCTCACAGTTTTGAACTGTATTGTTTTTATGGTTTTGGACACCTCGTGTCCCCTTGAATAGACACGAGACACCTCCCCCATGACCTCTGGTGCACCTCGTGTCCCCTTTTTAGGTTTTAATTCTTGGTCGAATTGTAAATTTCTGAAACTGTTAAGTGTTTGAATATGGGATTTTACTGACACAGTGTTCTTTGCATATTTCAACACTCGTGTCCACCTCCTGGGCACGGGGACACGACCCTAAGGTTGACACATATATGTTTGACACTTGTGCACTTGATAATTTAGTTTCCCTTGGATTTTGAGTTCGAAATAATTCCTGAGAACTTAGGTTTGCATTTTACTGATACTCAATAACTGAGAAATTGGGTTTTGTATGTTAAAATTTCTGAGCTTTTACCTATGTCTACAAACCTGAGAATGTGTATGAACCTGAGATTACTGAAACAGTTAATGGAGACCTATGAATTTTGATGTTAAGCTCATTTAGTATAATTAAATTTCTGAATTTGAACCAATGAATGAAAACCTGGGAATGGGTTTTCCTTTTCCTTGACATTAGAAAACTGAAAATGAAATGGCTTTGGAAATGAATAGACTGAAAACTATTGTTAAAACTGAACTGAGTTTTGTTTACATAGGGAGTTGGGTTATATTAAGAAAATCTGAGATTTGATTGGGTTCACCTAAAACTGAGATTCTATGATAAACACTACACACACATGCACAAAACTGAATGAGTTAACTGTCATTTTAACCTGAGTTTGTACACTCTACACTCCTTCACACACACACATGAAAACACTCATACACACATAAAACTGGAAACCCCCCTGATCCTGAACACACATGGAGACCCCACTGTAGGCTGTCACACACAATCACCCTTTGATTTCACTGTACTTTAACATTCATTGTCCTGCATTGTATATGTTTCACTGCATACCATACACACACACCCTCTCTTTTCCTCACTCTCTTTCACTACACACACAACCTTCTTAATTTTCTTTCCTTCTCTCTATATATATAGCTATCTATATATATTTGTGTATTGTATATTAGAGTTATAGGGGTATGTCAAGTCATATAGGTAAGGGTTAGTGCCTAACTAAGAGTTGGTACCAAGATATCAAGTCCTATAGGTAATACTTACTAGATAGTAGGTAATGAAATCACTAAGATAGCAACAAGATGCAAGGTACCATGTAAAGTGTATATATATATATATATATATATATATATATATATATATATATATATATATATATATATATATATATATATATATATATACAATTGATATAGGAATATGAGATACCTTAGAGTTGTGTCATGCTAGGGCATAGGGTATGAGCATGTGAATAGACAAATCACCTAGGGATAAGTAAAGGAGTTAGATATCTACAATTGGCAATGGGTTGTTCTAGTGTCCTATATGACTAATATAGCCTAGAAGCATAGAGTATGGTTCCATAACCCAAAATTGACTTGTTGACCTAGTTTGACCTAGACAGTTGACCCAGAGTTGACCAAAGTTGACCAATAGTTGACTTTGACCTAGTTGACTTAGAATCATATAGTTTGCATTGCAGATTTCCATTATTTCATTTCGAGTACTCAAATAACCTGCTTTACTCTAAATAGGACTTTGTGACACCAGTTCGGACATCCATTCATATCAGTCATACAGGGTGACAGGCGAGTACATTCTCTGACCGTTTCATACTTGCCTGGATTTACATTCTTGCTCTAGATTACTGTACTTGATGCTGACACGATCATTATCACGGAATGGTACTATATGGATCTTCTTCTGAGATGTTATCTCCTTGTATTCACTAAATACATATTGTGATGTACGTTTCACTTACATATTGTATTTATTGAATACCTTTATCGTTGTACACTCATTGTGCATATTGTACTCTTATTATCACATTGAGCCATTATACAAGCCATTGTACAAGCCATTGTATAAGATAACGTAATTGTATTGGATCCTTGTGTATTGATTGGGGGAGAAGAGTAGAAATGGTTATGTGATCAATCCTATTGTATAAGAAATTGTATATGTGCATTGTACACCCACGTACAAAGGAGTCCCATTTTATTGTATAACCTAACCCGTTTAGATAACCATATTGTGCTCTAAATCACATGTTGCTTACAGTTCATACTTATCATATATAGATATTTCTAGTTATCAAATCTCTACTGTTTTTCTTATACATTCTTCTTTCAGCGTTTCATGTACCTTACTCTTTTGCATGCTTTATATTTCCTAACTTGATATGAACTGCGTGAGATATTTTGTGCTCGCTCCTGTCCTGACTGGACCTGTTGAAAATATTACAGAGGATGAGGATGAGGTCTGGGTAGACACCTACTATGGGACAGCTGTAGATGGTTCTTGTGACCCAGATTTCCAGTCGGATCCAGTAGTTATAAAGACTGAGGCACCCTAGTCTAGGTTTTACTATTTCTGTCATTTGAGATCTATATTGTATATATTCTTCATATTCAGTAGTTGAGACTTATATTTCTGGATGGTTGTTGAGATGTTATCTTAGACACTTAGACTCTCTGGTTGTTATGTATATTCTTCCATTCCAGTATTTATCTATCTATCTTTTCATCTTATTATTTTGCCTTAGATGTGATTGAGACTGTATATTGCTATGTCATCTCCATTCAGAGTGTATATACTGTACAGGTACCTTTATATTGTTAGATGATTGACCTAGGACAGCATTCTACCACCGACACTGTGACGTAGGCTGGGCGTTATTACGTTCTCGTACCCTCACAGTGGGTGCAGGTCGTGACACGTTTTTAGTGGTGGCCCATGTAGGTCGAGACTAGAAGTGTAGTGATATTCGAACTAGAGTATCACTACAGCCTGCAGTAGGATTAGGATATTTTGGAAGGTACGCAATCACACTAGAAAAAACTCTTAATCAGATCCCGTATATCTACATTTTGCTGCTTATTGTCTCCCTTGAATATAACTGTCCTCCCTTGCTATTTCGACGCATTCTCAGCAATTGTTTCCTTGATCTGTCTCCAGGAAGGTGGAGACGAGATCACATCGCCAGGGCCAGGAGGACGCCGATGAGAGGTCTGCCACCTCTCCTACTCAGCAGCCAGCCCCTGGTACCGCAGCCCCAGTCATGCCATGTCACACCCCAGAACCAGAATACTGGAGAGCGGGGACAGACATAGCCAGCTACGTATAAGAAATGGATTCCATCTCGCTATACGGTCACGGCTGTCTAGATACATGAGGGTTTATCTACAAGCCAACAGTCTCTTAAGGTCATGAACAAGCCTAGTGTCTCAATCACAAGCAAGTAAGTAAATGTTACAAGATGTATGATCATTAAATATACAATAATAAGGCATCCCAAATATTACATATTCAGCTGATCATGAAGCTAGTCGTTACAAAATGTTAGGACTAGCAAGAGTTCAGTCATACATGATCAACCCTAGGATCTGTTAATCATGTTACAGTCCGTAGGCAGACAGTAAGTAAGTGCAATCGAGCTAAACAGGTGCTCGTCGGCTAAACGCCTCACAAGAATATTTTTACAATAAAGTGGGAGAGCCAAAAATAACCCACTCGTTGCCAGGGTTCCGTCTAGTGTTCAACATCTGGCTGGAAGGTCGGTAGATCCTCTAGAGCTGCTCCAAAATTTGGCCACACAAAACCAGCTGGGTCAGACCCCAGAAAGAGCAAGTGCCACAAAGGAAGCTTCACTTAAGAGCTAAAACCAGCAATCAACACAAGATATAAATAAAAGTAAAAACTAAAAATAAAGAAAATACACCAGGATGATATACGACGAGATAACCATGGAACTATTCAGATAACCAGGTTACAACCCGTAAACCAAACAAGGACTGGGGTTGTAACCCTTCGTCTGAACAGAACTTGGAATTCTTACCATTTATCAAAAAATAAATACAAGCATTCTGGTCATTCAATAATCTGGAACAGGATCAGGGCAAGACTAGACTGGTTAGACTCCATCCAATCACTTCACGGCCAAGCAAGAATTACGGCTTGATACTTTAACTAACTAGGGTTGTCACAAGCCTATTTACTAACAAGATGCAGTGAGATTACTCCACAGCCAAAGCCCTGCAGACCATCCAGGTTACCCGGGTTAAAAGATTAGAGTTGAATTCAGGTGGGTACATCGTCCAGGAAACGAATGTACCCTTAGGTAGCTTGAAGGGTGCAACACATGACAGTGTGCTGGAAATGTGCCCTACTAGACGGCAGGCTACAGATCCCAAGGCATGCCCGGGTAACGGGATTGCCTGTAGCTGTAAAATCTCGTCATGACTAATGTATTAATCTAGTTATTAGCCTTAGTCCATTTTAGTAGGTACTCCTGACCGTGGTACTCAGGAGTCCCTGTCCTAGACATGATGCAAGACAGGACTGGTTTATTTATACAAACACAATCGCCCACGGTGTCCAGCTTAATTATACAGGTCATGTTATGTCAGGTAGCCGTCGTAACAGCTATTCGAGATAATCATGTCAGGTTATCATGCCAAGTGTACTTGTCAGGAGTGCGCCACGACGGGCCACTATCAGGTCATGTCAGGTCATTATGTCAGGAGTGCACCACTACGGGTCACTATCACGTCATGCTCAATTATCAAATTACAAACATATCAAGTAAATTCATGATTATCAAGTTCATGACAAAAGGCGTAAGGATATAAAATGGACGTTAAATATCTAATAAAATATCAATATACAAGGCTATAGAAGATCCAGGGTAATCAGGCTACGCTCAGGTCAACATACGCTCAGGCCAGCGTACGCTCAGGTCAACATACGCTCAGGCTAGCGTATGCAGGACATACGCTTCCCAAAAGGCAGCGTATGGGGTCCATACGACTCCTTGTCAAGCAAGCGAGCGTATGCGAGTCATACGCTCCCAAAAGGCAGCGTATGGGGTCCATACGACTCCTTGTCAAGCAAGCGAGCGTATGCGAGTTATACGCTCCCAAAAGGCAGCGTATGGGGTCTGCGCTGTACTAAAGAGCGCGCGCAACTCAGTGGCACAAGCTAAAAAGCTCGTGCACTGCTCACTGTCTTCTCCAAATCAGCAGGAACTCCATGGTTGAACCCAAAGCTTCAAAAGTCCATAACTTGGTCAAAATAAGTCCAAATCCAACTTTTCAAAGGTCAAAATTGGGTAGAATAAAATATTCTACAACATAGAACCATCAAAACTTGAAAACAAAGAAGTTTAATATATCAAAACCACCAAAATCCGAAAGTAACTAATTTCTAGATCTACAAAAATTAAAGCCTCAAAATAGAAAATGACAAGTTCTAATGTGTCTTAGAAATACGAAAAGAAGCTAATGGAACAATAAAAATGAGCTCTCTTGTGGAAGCAAGTTGCACTTGCCTAGAGCTCTCTCTTCTCTCTCTAGTAGGTGAAGGAATTAATTGGAAGAAGAAGAGAATTTATGAAGAGAGAGAATGAAGGAATGGATTAATAAAGGGGTTGGTGGTGGTAGGTAGGGGGTTCACCATATAAAACCAAACCCAAACCCACACAAACCGAACCGAACCAAGCCAACCCAACCAAGAATAAACAAGCCAAGCCAAACCAAGGAGATATGCAAATACAAGATAAAATACGTATACGTATTCCAAATACGTAATACGAACAACATGCATTACAACTCTACCCACCTTAAAAGAATTCCGTCCTCGGAATTTAATTAAGAGGCTAGAGAGACATGAACAAGTTATAATAATCACAGGAAAGCTATACTAGACAATCAATCAAGCAATCAATCATGCAAGCAAGGAATCGAAGGCATGAGGCATAAGAAAGACATTATACCTCACGAGTCAAACAAGTCGGAATATCGTGATCGGATATCATCCTCACGCTCCCACGTTGACTCCCCCAAAGAGTGATGACCCCGAGCAACTCGGACTAACTTGATAGTCTTGTTCTTGAGGATCTTCTCTCTCCGGTCCAATATAGACACGGGCCTCTCCTCATACGAAAGGTTGGTACCAACAACCAATTCCGAATGATCCAGGATGTGGCTCGGGTCCGGGATATACCGTCGTAATTGGGATACATGGAATACGTCATGCACCTCGCTTAGTGACGGTAGAAGAGCGAGACGAAAGGATACATCTCCTACTCGCTCCAGAATGTCAAACGGTCCTATATACCTAGGACTAGCTTGCCCCGTACGCCGAAACGAATGACGCCACGGTTAGGCGAAATCCTCAGGAATACATGATCGTCGACCGAAAACTCGAGAGGGCGTCGATGAGAATCGGCCCAATGGCGCTGGCGATCTTGGGCAACTCGAAGATGATCTCTGACTCGCCTGACCACTTCAACTGTCGGGGCAATCATTTCTGGACCGAGCATCTGTCTCTCTCCAACATCATCCCAGGCTAGCGGGGATCTGCACTTCCTACCATACAGTGCCTCGAACGGTGCCATCTGGATACTGGCCTGGAAACTGTTGTTGTACGAGAATTCTACCAGGTGCAAGTGATCTTTCCATGAACCACCGAAGTCAAGTGTGTAAGACCGCAACATGTCTTCAAGAGTCTGGATCGTGCGCTCCGACTGGACATCTGTCTGCGGGTGATATGCTGAACTGAACTGGAGATGAGTTCTCAAACTCTCTTGCAAGCTACACCAAAAGTGCGACGTAAATCTTGAATCTTGGTCCGAGGTGATACTGACTGGCACACCGTGCAATCTAACAATCTGCCTGACGTACATCTCTGCTAACTGCGCCGTCGACTGACCAACTCTGAATGGAAGAAAGTGAGACACTTTTGTGAGCCTGTCAACTATAACCCAGATAGCATCTCTACCAGCTGGGGATCTAGGTAGTCCAGTCACAAAATCCATGGTCACATGCTCCCACTTCCATTCTGGAATCGGTAAGGGCTGAAGAAGTCCAGCCGGTCTCTGATGTTCGGCTTTAACTTGTTGGCAAACCAAACACCGAGAGACAAACCGAGCTATCTCCCGCTTCATGCCATTCCACCAGAAATGCTGCCGGATATCACGGTACATCTTCGTACTGCCAGGATGGATGGAATACTGCAAACTGTGAGCCTCTGCCATGATCTCCTGCCGGATATCTCCGCTGGGTACACAAAGACGCTTACCATGTCGAAGTGTACCATCCTCATGAACGCATAACTCTGGTCTTCGTCCTGCCTCACACTCTGCTCTGAGTCGCTGAAGCTTGGAATCTGCTGACTGCGCCATCCGGATCCTCTCGACTATAGTGGACTGAACTTGCATACTGGCCATCAAGGCCATACTGGAAGGGGGAACAACTTCAATACCCATCTTCTGAAGATCTGCTAACAGCTCTGGTTGTCCTATTAGGAAATTAACTCCGGCTCTCCTGCTTAATGCATCTGCTACAACGTTGGCCTTCCCAGGATGATACTGCAAGTTGACATCATAATCCACAAGAAGCTCCAGCCACCTTCTCTGACGCATGTTAAGATCCTTCTGGGTGAAAACATACTTCAGGCTCTTGTGGTCGGTGAAAATCTCTACCCTGTCTCCATACAAGTAGTGCCTCCACAACTTAAGTGCAAACACCACTGCTGCCAGCTCCAAGTCATGGGTTGGATAATTCCTCTCATGATCATGAAGTTGTCGTGACGCATAAGCTATTACCTTCCCGTGCAGCATCAGAACACATCCTAAACCTCTGCTTGAAGCATCGCAGTACACTGAGAATCCTCCGGTCCCATCTGGAAGCGTGAGAATAGGAGCTATTATCAGGCCTCGCTTCAACTGCTCAAAAGAACTCTGACACTCTGCTATCCAAGCAAACTGTGTATCCTTGCGGGTCAACTGCGTTAATGGTGCTGAAATCCGAGCAAAGTCTGACACAAAGTGTCGGTAATAGCCGGCCAATCCGAGGAAACTCCGAACTTCTGCAACTGTGCGGGGTACTGGCCATGACTTAATAGCCACAATCTTCTGGGGATCTACTTCTACTCCTCCTCGAGTGATGATATGACCCAAGTACGAAATGTGATCGAGCCAGAACTCGTATTTACTGAACTTGGCATATAACTGGTGCTCTCTAAGGACCTAAAGAACTATACGGAGATGCTGCTCATGCTCTGCCTCACTCTTATCGTAGACCAGAATGTCATCCAAGAACACAATCACAAACTGATCCAAGTAAGGCATGAAGATGCGATTCATGAGGTCCATGAATACTGCCGGCGCATTGGTTGCTCCAAAAGGCATAACAAAAAACTTCCAATGCCCATATCTCGATCTAAAAGTTGTCTTCGAGATGTCCTGCTCTCTGACTCTGATCTGATGATAACCTGAGTGCAAGTCAATCTTCGAGAATACTGCAGCCCCCTTGAGTTGATCAAACAAGTCATATATCCTCGGAAGAGGGTATCTGTTCTTGATTGTCACTGAGTTCAAGGTACGATAATCAACACATAACCTGGACGTACCATCCTTCTTTTTTACAAGAAGCATCGGGGCTCCCCAAGGCGATCCACTAGCACGAATGAATCCCTTGGTTCTGAGTTCTTCAATCATCTTGTACAATATCTCCAACTCTGACGGCGCCATCCTGTAGACTCTCTCTGACACTGGGGCTGTCCCGGGAATCAAGTCTATAGTGAACTCGATCTCCCGCTCCGGAGGCATACCTGGAAGTTCTTCAGGGAAAACATCTGGGAACTCCTCGACTATCCTGGGCAACTGAACTGCTGCTACTGCCATCCGCAATACTGGAGGAGACGACTCAACTTCGCCTCGGGAGAAAGAAAACTCCGGCTCACCTGGAATGCTAAAAATAACCCTGCCAATATGGCAGTCTATCCTAGCATACTGGTTCCTCAACCAATCCATCCCTAGGACCACATCATAATCGGCCATCGGAAATTCTATCAATCTAGCAGGGAATTCTCTACCGCTAAATACGATCCGACACGAGAAAACACTCTATCTACACCCACAAGTCCGTTCCAGTAAGTATATTAAGCCTTACTGATAATGACTCGGGCTCCAATCCTACCCGTGTCGCGAATCGTGCAGACATAAATGAATGCGATACACCAGAATCAAATAAAGCTGAAGCCGGAAAGGAGTTGACGAGAATAGTACCTGCCACTACCTCTCCTGGTGCCAATCCTTCCTCCACGGTCAACACCATAGCATGACCATGCCCTCGGGGTGCTGGTCCCCTCTGCTGAAATCCTCGCTGCCTGCTCTGACTCTGGGCTTGGACTTGTGCATACTGTTGGGGGTTCTGCTGCTGGAACACTTGGGTCTGAGGCGGCAAGGGCCTCGACAATGGATACTGCTGCTGCTGGACCGGAGCTGGTCCTATCACCGAAGAGCTAGAAAGGTTGGACGATGATGAACCACCCCTATTCGGGCAGGATCCAACCCTATGGTCTGGTGCTCCACAAGCCAGATACAATCCCTGCGCCCTGCGACATTCTGCTACCACATGGCCTGGCTTCCCACAATGAGAACAACCCACTGCGAAAGATTGCTTCTGCTTCTGCTGCTGCTGCTGAGGGTACGTCGGGATTGAATGCTGGACCGACGTTACTGAGGTCGCTCGCCTCGGAGCTCCAATAGTCAAAGCCCTGGCTGCAGGGGCCGGTGCTGAAGACTGATTCATCTGGTCGTGGGATATCTTCCGATTTCCGACCCTATCTACAATCCTCTGGGAGGTATACTCATGCCTCCGGGCTGCTCTCAAGACTGCATCAAAAGTCTGATGCTCAAACTGCTCAACTGCCAACAAGATCTCCAGGTGAAGTCCCTGCTGGAACCGCTGGGCTCTATCATACTCGGTTGCCACCAAAGTAGGGGCAAACCGACTGAGTCTGGAAAACTCGGCCGCATATCCGTCGACCGTCCTGTCTCCTTGCTTCAGATTGGTAAACCTCGTCTGCAGATCATACCGAGCCACGACATCGAAATACTTGGTCTGGAATCTCTCTGAATACTGTCCAAGAAATGGGTGCTGCTAATCCAACGGCCTGTGCTGCCCACCAGCTGCGGGCAAGATCTAACAACTGCAGGCGCACAACAGCCACCTTCTCGTTCTCTGGGGTCCTGGCTGCTTCTAGAATCACTTCTGTGTCCTGAAGCCAAGCATCTGCTGCGATAGCATCTTCACTACCGTCAAAGAAGGGAGGGTTCAAGCGTTTGAAGCTGTTGGCCGCACTGTTCCCAGGATGACCGCCTCTAGTCAAAGCATCCGCCACTGTCTGTTGCAAGGCATCTCCACGATGATCTTGGGAAGCTATCAAGGTCCTGACGAGTCCTACCAAAGTGCCGTCATCATGCTCGGCAGGCTGAACTGGCTGAACTGGTGGCTCTCCGCCAGAAGGCACGACTCTGGAGGCTACTCCAGAATGCTGGGCTTGATCTCCAGGTTGCTGCTGGTCCACGGGAGGTGCTCCGCCTTGCTGGTCGGTAGGACCACGAACAATGCCGCTGAAGAAGACAACATAGGGAACAATAAAGAAGGACCAGGATAGATCAACGATACAAGCATATGATCAGGACAAGAATCCAGGGATTCAAAAGATATGAGCAGAGATCGAGGACGAATATTAATTGAGACATCTATTCGGTAAACCCCCACATATCTTGATTTACAAGACCTGCATGGGCCACCACTTAAACCATGTCACACCCCAGGACCAGAATGCTGGAGAGCGGGGGCAGACATAGCCAGCTACGTATAAGAAATGGATTCCATCTCGCTATACGGTCACGGCTGTCTAGATACATGAGGGTTTATCTACAAGCCAACAGTCTCTTAAGGTCATGAACAAGCCTAGTGTCTCAATCACAAGCAAGTAAGTAAATGTTACAAGATGTATGATCATTAAATATACAATAATAAGGCGTCCCAAATATTACATATTCAGCTGATCATGAAGCTAGTCGTTACAAAATGTTAGGACTAGCAAGAGTTCAGTCATACATGATCAACCCTAGGATCTGTTAATCATGTTACAGCCCGTAGGCAGACAGTAAGTAAGTGCAATCGAGCTAAACAGGTGCCCGTCGGCTAAACGCCTCACAAGAATATTTTTACAATAGAGTAGGAGAGCCAAAAATAACCCACTCGTTGCCAGGGTTCCGTCTAGTGTTCACCATCTGGCTGGAAGGTCGGTAGATCCTCTGAAGCTGCTCCAAAATTTGGCCACACAAAACCAGCTGGGTCAGACCCCAGAAAGAGCAAGTGTCACAAAGGAAGCTTCACTTAAGAGCTAAAACCAGCAATCAGCACAAGATATAAATAAAAGTAAAAACTGGAAATAAAGAAAATACACCATGATGATATACGACGAGATAACCATGGAACTATTCAGATAACCAGGTTACAACCCGTAAACCAAACAAGGACTGGGGTTGTAACCCTTCGTCTGAACAGAACTTGGAATTCTCACCATTTATCGGAAAAATAAATACAAGCATTCTGGTCATTCAATAATCTGGAACAGGATCAGGGCAAGACTAGACTGGTTAGACTCCGTCCAATCACTTCACGGCCAAGCAAGAATTACGGCTTGATACTTTAACTAACTAGGATTGTCACAAGCCTATTTACTAACAAGATGCAGCGAGATTACTCCACAGCAACAAGCCCTGCAGACCATCCAGGTTACCCGGGTTAAAAGATTAGAGTTGAATTCAGGTGGGTACATCGTCCAGGAAACGAATGTACCCTTAGGTAGCTTGAAGGGTACAACACATGACAGTGTGCTGGAAATGTGCCCTACTCGACGGCAGGCTACAGATCCCAAGGCGTGCCCGGGTAACGGGATTGCCTGTAGCTGTAAAATCTCGTCATGACTAATGTATTAATCTAGTTATTAGCCTTAGTCCATTTTAGTAGGTACTCCTGACCGTGGTACTCAGGAGTCCCTGTCCTAGACATGATGCAAGACAGGACTGGTTTATTTATACAAACACAATCGTCCACGGTGTCCAGCTTAACTATACAGGTCGTGTTATGTCAGGTAGCCGTCGTAACAGCTATTCGAGATAATCATGTCAGGTTATCATGCCAAGTGTACTTGTCAGGAGTGCGCCACGACGGGCCACTATCAGGTCATGCCAGGTCATTATGTCAGGAGTGCACCACTACGGGTCACTATCACGTCATGCTCAATTATCAAATTACAAACATATCAAGTAAATTCATGATTATCAAGTTCAGGACAAAAGGCATAAGGATATAAAATGGACGTTAAATATCTAATAAAATATCAATATACAAGGCTATAGAAGATCCAGGGTAATCAGGCTACGCTCAAGTCAACATACGCTCAGGCCAGCGTACGCTCAGGTCAACATACGCTCAGGCTAGCGTATGCAGGACATACGCTTCCCAAAAGGCAGCGTATGGGGTCCATACGATTCCTTGTCAAGCAAGCGAGCGTATGCGAGTCATACGCTCCCAAAAGGCAGCGTATGGGGTCCATACGACTCCTTGTCAAGCAAGCGAGCGTATGCGAGTCATACGCTCCCAAAAAGCGAGCGTATGCGAGTCATACGCTCCCAAAAGGCAGCGTATGGGGTCCATACGACTCCTTGTCAAGCAAGCGAGCGTATGCGAGTCATACGCTCCCAAAAGGCAGCGTATGGGGTCTGCGCTGCACTAAAGAGCACGCGCAACTCAGTGGCACAAGCTAAAAAGCTCGTGCACTGCTCACTGTCTTCTCCAAATCAGCAGGAACTCCATGGTTGAACCCAAAGCTTCAAAAGTCCATAACTTGGTCAAAATAAGTCCAAATCCAACTTTTCAAAGGTCAAAATTGGGTAGAATAAAATGTTCTACAACATGGAACTATCAAAACTTGAAAATAAAGAAGTTTAATAGATCAAAGCCACCAAAATCCGAAAGTAACTAATTTCTAGATCTACAAAAATTAAAGCCTCAAAATAGAAAATGACAAGTTCTAATGTGTCTTAGAAACACGAGGAGAAGCTAATGGAACAATAAAAATAAGCTCTTTTGTGGAAGCAAGTTGCACTTGCCTAGACCTCTCTCTTCTCTCTCTAGTAGGTGAAGGAATTAATTGGAAGAAGAAGATAAGTTATGAAGAGAGAGAATGAAGGAATGGATTAATAAAGGGGTTGGTGGTGGTAGGTAGGGGGTTCACCATATAAAACCAAACCCAAACCCACACAAACCGAACCGAACCAAGCCAACCCAACCAAGAATAAACAAGCCAAGCCAAACCAAGGAGATATACAAATACAAGATAAAATACGTATACGTATTCCAAATACGTAATACGAACAACAGGCATTACATGCCAGCTGGAGTAGGCATTTCAGCTGCGTTCGGAGGAGCCCCTCCACAAGCAGCAGGGGGTATGCCTCCACCAGATCGGAGACAGGACCTAGTCATCCCAGAGGTACCGTTCCAGCAGTCGCCGCCTACAGGAAACATGGACGCGGCACAGATGTTCGCCTACTTTTAGTAGTTTATGGAAATACAGCAGACCCGACAGGACAGGAGCATGGAGTTGGCCCTTACGACAGTCGCAGCTCGACGAGCAGTTCAGCAGCTAAAGACACCTGGGATCGAGCAGTTCCAGAAGATGAGTCCTAGAGACTTTCTGGGGACAGAGGGAATTCTATATGCTGATGAGTGGATCGAGCATATAGAAGAGATCTTCCGCCTGGCTCGGATATCGACAGATCTCCAGATTGAGGCAGAAGCTAGCCGGATACGAGATCTTGCTCGCATCTAGTATCAGTCAGACCCCAGGATAGGGGTAGCTGGACAGACCTTGGAGGAGTTCAAGGGCTTCTTCAAGAAGAAGTTCTTTCCAGATTCAGCGCTCAGAGCCTTGGAGTCGCAGTTCGAGAGCTTGGTTCAGGGGAGCCTGTCAGTGGAGGAGTGCGCTGGGGAGTTCGGCCGCCTCAGCAGATTCGTAGAGGGCTTGAGCGAGGCAGCGAAGGCCCAAAGATTCCGGAAGGGTCTGGTCAAGGAAGTCAAGTCCTTGACCAAGGGCAACAGGGATGCCACTTTTGAGGAGATTTTGACGGGAGCCTTATTAGCGGAGGATGATCTTGAGCTTAGGCTCAAGAGGGGGCAAGACCCAGTTGGGGGCAGCAGCAGCAGAGAACCGGCCAAGAGGCCGCACGTTCAGCAGTAGTATCAGCAGCCGATGTCCCGCATACAGTTCAGCAGCAGTACCAGCAGCCGAGGGCTCTGATACATCAGCTACAACAGAGGCCTGTTCAGCATCAGGGACAGAGACAGGTACTATATCAACAGGACACCGTGTGCAACTTCTGCAAGAAGCCAGGCCATTGGTGGAACTATTGCAGGAAGAGGCTGGGTATGTGTTTGTTTTGCGGTTCAGCGGAGCATCAGTGTAGAGAGTATCCCAAGAACCCGACACCATTGGCTCAGGTAGCACCAGGAGCTAGGGCTCCGGCAGGACAGCATAGAGGACCACCATTGCAGACTCAGCAGGAGAGGTTCGTACAGCATCAGCAGCAGGCCAGGGGAGGCCAGCCAGGGCGAGCTTTCGCCATGACAGCCGAGGATGCTCAGGCCGTTGGAGATCTAGTTACAGGTTCCGTTCTTGATTTAAATTCTGCAATTACTGTCTTGAAATTCGATTCTCTCTGTTCCTTGTTGGTTGACTTGTTGGTTGATCAATTCTGTCTTGTTGTTCTTGTGTTATATTTGATTTTCTTCTGAGATAAATCATATGGGCTAGGTCACCCAGTTATAGAATCTAGAATCTTCGATAGTCGTGTTAGCTGGCATAGTGAGGACATATAGTCAGATTTAGGATGTATTTCTCGGGTGCGGGAATTTAAGGTTTTCGCTGCCTAAGCATGCGGCAATGCGAAAATTTTAAATACCATGATTCTAGAGGTATGTGCCTTAGTCGAGGACTCTGTGATTATTGTAGCCATGCTCACTAGCACGACGAAGATTTTGAGTATCATGATTTTGGACAGACGTATATGATTATCTGACGGTATGTTTGAGACTCTGATTGTGGGGTATTTGACCTAGAAGGACTACTACCATTTTAATTTCGAGGACAAAATTTTTCTAAGGTGGGTAGACTTGTAACACCCAGTTTCTAAAATGAGGGTAATTTTGAAATTTTGTATTTTAATTTATTTAATTTTGATATTTAATTAATAATATGATTTTTTGGTGATTTTTAATCATTTTTAAAAACTATTTAAATTATGACTTGTAATTTGGTGTGCAGCTAGTGAAACCGTAGAGACTGTCTGCCCTAGAGCCTAGCCATGTGATTAGGATGTTTAATTAGTATATTTTAGCCTAGAGGGTATTTTGGTTATTTTAGGATTTATTTGCATTATTTATGATTTATTAGAATTTGTGTGATTTTAATTATTATTTAAATAAGTGCTATGTGCTATGATGGGTTTTAGCCTAGTGAAGCCTAACCTAGAAGCTTAGACTTAACCCATGGGCTAAGTAGGATGGTTAACTTAAGTTGAGGGTTGAAATTATCAAGTTAGAAATCAAATAGGAGTTTTAGTCATGAGAATTGATTTTAGAGAATGGGCCCTTAGAAACTTAGATGTAACTTGACTTAGAGAGGGAGGCCCATGGCCCTACTAACTAAACCCTAACCCTAGCATTTATGACCAGCCACCTAGGGATCCACACTCCTATTTAATGTCTCCTCAAACTTAGGGCTAGCCTCCTTAGAAAAAATATCAAGTTGAAAATAGAGGTAAAACCCCTTCTTCCCCAATCCATAACTCCTCCATTTCAACTCCTTTTTCTTCCTAATTTCTTGTAATAGATTCTAATCTCTGTGTTTTTGATGGCTATGGTGAGAAATTTCAGGGAAGGGGCAATTTGGAAGAGTTTGGGTAGCTTGAGGAACAACTCACTTTGGAGCTTTTTGAGCCATTTCAAACCTATAGGTAAATCCCTATTCCCTTAACCAAATTTTCTTTTCTTTGCATGGATAGAAAGACCTAGGTGTCCCCTAGCTGTAGGACTTGGTTTCGTGTCAAGGTGGATTCATTTCGTGTCCGTATCGGACACGTATCGTATTGATAGGAATAGGTGTTTGATGTAATGCCTCTTAGGATTCAAATGTGTTATTTTAAACTTCTGTTAGAATAGGATTGTAGCCCTATGTGTGGGGATCCCATTTTTGTATCTCTGAGCACGAGGACACTCGTGTCCGTGTCTAAATCTGGACTGGACACGCTGTACGACGCTGTGCGCAGCATGCCCTGCTGCCAGATCCTTCTAGAGGACACGACACAGCACCTCGACACACAAAAACTTGTGTGTGGGTGCGGGCAATGACTGTCATTGAGCACACAAATTTTCAGGCAAAAGTATCGAGTGGTTAGGGAGATATCTCGACTGCACGGGTTTTACACACACACGTGCACGCAGGAAATTCCTCACTGATACGCGTTCCAAACTCCTGACACGACTCACTTGGACACATTACAGACACGTGTACACCCTCACCTATATCCCCTCTACCCTCTGACATGTGCACGTGACACTTGGTACACTGTTTCGTGTCCACGAGGACACGAACACACCCTACGAGACTATGTTCGCACAGTTTTGAACAGTGTTGTTTTTATGGTTTTGGACACCTCGTGTCCCCTTGTATGGATACGAGACACCTCCCCTACGACACGTAGTTATGTGGGGGATCTTCCTAAACACCTGATTTTGTATTTCACTAGGTTCTAGGGTTTAATTCTTGGTCGAATTGTAAATTTCTGAAACAGTTAAGTGTTTGAATATGGGATTTTACTGACACAGTGTTCTTTGCATATTTCAACACTCGTGTCCACCTCCTGGACACATGGACACGACCCTAAGGTTGACACATATATGTTAGACACTTGTGCACTTGATAATTTAGTTTCCCTTGAATTTTGAGTTCGAAATAATTCCTGAGAACTTAGGTTTGCATTTTACTGATACTCAATAACTGAGAAATTGGGTTTTGTATGTTGAAATTTCTGAGATTTTACCTATGTCTACAAACCTGAGAATGTGTATGAACCTGAGATTACTGAAACAGTTAATGGAGACCTGTGAATTTTGATGTTAACCTCATTTAGTATAATTAAATTTCTGAATTTGAACCAATGAATGAAAACCTGGGAATGGGTTTTCCCTTTCCTTGACATTAGAAAACTGAGAATGAAATGGCTTTGGAAATGAATAGACTGAAAACTATTGTTAAAACTGAACTGAGTTTTGTTTACATAGGGAGTTGGGTTATATTAAGAAAATTTGAGATTTGATTGGGTTCACCTAAAACTGAGATTCTATGATAAACACTACACACACATACACAAAACTGAATGTGTTAACTGTCATTTTAACCTGAGTTTGTACACTCTAAACTCCTTCACACACACACATGAAAACACGCATACACACATAAAACTGGAAACCCCCCTGTTCCTGAACACACATGGAGACTCCATTGTAGGCTGTCACACACAATCACCCTTGGATTTCACTGTACTTTAACATTCATTGTCCTGCATTGTATATGTTTCACTGCATACCATACACACACACCCTCTCTTTCCCTCACTCTCTTTCACTACACACACAACCTTCTTAATTTCCTTTCCTTCTATCTATATATATAGCTATCTATATATATTTGTGTATTGTATATTAGAGTTATAGGGGTATGTCAAGTCATATAGGTAAGGGTTAGTGCCTAACTAAGAGTTGGTACCAAGATATCGAGTCCTATAGGTAATACCTACTAGATAATAGGTAATGAAATCACTAAGATAGCAACAAGATGCAAGGTACCATGTAAAGTGTATATATATATATATATATATATATATATATATATATACAATTGATATAGGAATATGAGATACATTAGAGTTGTGTCATGCTAGGGCGTAGGGTATGAGCATGTGAATAGATAAATCACCTAGGGATAAGTAAAGGAGTTAGATATCTACAATTGGTAATGGGTTGTTCTAGTGTCCTATATGACTAATATAGCCTAGAAGCATAGAGTATGGTTCCATAACCCAAATTTGACTTGTTGACCTAGTTTGACCTAGACAGTTGACCCAGAGTTGACCAAAGTTGACCAATAGTTGACTTTGACCTAGTTGACTTAGAATCATATAGTTTGCATTGCAGATTTCCATTATTTCATTTTGAGTACTCAAATAACCTGTTTTACTCTAAATAGGACTTTGTGACACCAGTTCGGACATCAATTCATATCAGTCATACAGGGTGACAGGCGAGTACATTATCTGACAGTTTCATACTTGTCTGGATTTACATTCTTGCTCTAAATTACTGTACTTGATGCTGACACGATCGTTATCACGGATTGGTACTATATGGATCTTCTTCTGAGATGTTATCTCCTTGTATTCACTAAATACATATTGTGATGTGCGTTTCACTTACATATTGTATTTATTGAATACCCTTATCATTGTACACTCATTGTGCATATTGCACTCTCATTATCACATTGAGCCATTGTACAAGCTATTGTACAAGCCATTGTACAAACCATTGTATAAGATAATGTAACTGAATTGGATCCTTGTGTATTGATTGGGGAGGGAGAGTAGAAATGGTTATGTGATCAATCCTATTGTATAAGAAATTGTATATGTCCATTGTACACCCACGTACAAAGGAGTCCCATTTTATTGTATAACCTAACACGTTTACATAACCATATTGTGCTCTAAATCACATGTTGCTTACAGTTCTTACTTATCATATATAGATATTTCCAGTTATCAAATCTCTACTGTTTTTCTTATACATTCTTCTTTCAGCGTTTCATGTACCTTACTCTATTGCATGCTTTATATTTCCTAACTTGATATGAACTGCGTGAGATGTTTTGTGCTCGCTCCTGTCCTGACTGGACCTGTTGAAAATATTACAGAGGATGAGGATGAGGCTTGGGTAGACACCTACTACGGGACAGCTATAGGTGGTTCTTGTGACCCAGATTTCCAGTCGGATCCAGTAGCTATAGAGACTGAGGCACCCTAGTCTAGGTTTTACTATTTCTGTCATTTGAGATCTGTATTGTATATATTCTTCATATTCAATAGTTGAGACTTGTATTTCTGGATGGTTGTTGAGATGTTATCTTAGACACTTAGGCTCTCTGGTTGTTATGTATATTCTTCCATTCCAGTATTTATCTATCTATCTTTTCACCTTATCATTCTGCCTTAGATGTGATTGAGACTGTATATTGCTATGTCACCTCCATTCGGAGTGTATATACTATACAGGTACCTTTATATTGTTAGATGATTGACCTAGGACAGCGTCCTACCGTCGACATTGCGGCGTAGGCTGGGCGTTGTTACGTTCTCGTACCTCACACTGGGTGCGGGTCGTGACAGTGCCAGCAGCGGGCATGGGCACCCGGCCAGGAGGCCCACAGCCGCTGATCGAGCTAGGAGGCATATCCCCCAATGCGAGCGACGGACCCGAGCCACCAAACGCAGCACGCAAACGGCCGGGTGGCACAACAGGATGCGCCCCCATCGGACCCGCTGGGTTACTAGAGGGGCCCATGCCAGCTGCGCCCGAAGCGAAACCAATTGTGCCCAAAGGGGCCCCCAAGGGAGCAGCCGCATCAAGAGGTGCGCCACAATCTGATAAGGGCACGTGGCCAGGGGGCCGTAGCCATAGACTGCGCCTGAGGGCACGTGGCCAGAGGGACCACAGCTATCGACTATGCTAGAGAGCACGGCTCCCGCACCATAAAGTGCGCCACCAGCTGGTAATAGCACATGGCCAGGGGGTCCACAGCCATGGACTGCGCCAAAGTGTGTGGCTCCCGACGAGAGCGCGGGACCCAGGGGAGGCACACAGCCATTGACTGTGCCAGAGGGCACGGCTCCCAACGAGAGCGCGGGACCCGAGGAGAGCACGCCCAAAGAAAATGCTCTAGGCGGGAAAAGGACAGGGTCCACGTACTTCCAGGATGTCCAAGCTTTCGTTGCGAGACCCGAGGCAGCGCACTCCCCGAGGTAAGTCAGCGACTTGGGACGGGGGGCCGACGACTAATCGTCGGAGGGCGGCAGCTCCGGTCGACCGATGCCACCCAGAGGAAGGTCGACACGGAAAGCTCCGCCGGACCTGGACACGCGCGGAGGGAGGAAAGATCCAGGACCGCCAACGAAAGGAAAGTCCTCCTCGGCCACCGCGAACACGAAGTCGGAGGGAGTGGTTGCAGAGGACTGCGAAAGTTGAAAGCTGAGCGGCTGTATTGCCGACCGCTGAGGAACTGGGAGAATGAAACCAGACATGAAGGCGAGGAGGAGGGGTAGACTGAGAAGCGAGCAGAGGGCGGCTGGAGGAGCCGTCGGGCGCCGAGCGAGAGAAACTACGGTCAAGGGGGGGCCGATAGCATCAAAAAACATATGTATATATATCATCTGAATCATACCGCAAACCCAGCTACTAAACAATTATACTCAAAAAATATGGAAATACCTAAACATCAACCTATACAAGTATCAGCCATCCAACCCAAGTATCAGCCATCCAACCCAAGTATCAGTCAAAACTCAGCCAACCTAGGAACAACCCAATTCGAAACCCAAAAGATAGTGAAACTGGGGGAAAATAGAAGGGGGTGTGTGTATGAACATAGTGTCAACCTCGTGTCAGGTTTGTGTCCACAAGCGTGTCCAATTTGGTGTCAAATAGGGTCGAACAAGTATCAGCAAACCAACAGTGCATAGAGAGGTGTGTGCGGCATGTGTCGGGTCTTCTAGGACACGACACACACCACGTGGGGTCTCGTGCACGTGTCTACAGCTAGGTGAGAGGTAAGTCCAGGTGTAAAAGGGACTGCACAGTGTCCAAGTGCTCTCGTGTCTGTGATACAAGTGTGTATCAGAACCCAAAGTCTCGTACGCGTGTGTCAGTAAAAACCCACTGTGGTCGTGATTTCTCACAAACCATTCGACCAAATGTTCCCAAACTTTGGGAACATTGTGTCAGAGGTTGCCCTCACCTCTACCAAATTTTGTGTCATATGGTGTGCAACATCCAGTCTAAAAATACTTAGGACTAAGTACGTAGACATGTCAGCTGCACACATACGAAATATACTCCAATATATGGAAACCTCGTATATATACATAAGCTGTGAAATTGTAGTAAACCATGATAACTAAATCTCATCCACAAAATGAAAGAATAATAATATAAATCAACTATGAATTTTGTCATTTATACATGTAGTTGGGCGGAGACAAATCTACTACCAACCATTTTAAATGAAGGAAAATATACAAAAAAAAATGATGGATAAAATACCAGGACGAACCAAGAGCAATTATCTTCGAAGGATGGAGAAGATCGCGGCCTTGTCTAGAACACCTGCGAAAGTTCACAAAGCACACACCTGAAGAGATCACCAAGTCCTCAGAGGGGCGTAGCATGATACAGAAAGAACATGCCATAATAAACTAAATATATAATATGTCTCAAGCCACAACTAAAGTAAAATAGTCCCAGTCGTAACAGGACACAATATCTCATCATCGAAACAGTAGACTACCCCTACAACCAAACAAGGACAAGGGGTAGCACAATATTCCGTGATATGACATTGTCCCAAGCTACTAACAAAACGGGGGTGACATGACATTAACTAGGGTTATCTCACCATTCGAATGTGTTTATTCAGTTAAGAACAAACCTTTAGTTGCATGAGCCCTGGCTATAAATAGGATCTTGTATAGTCCCCTCTTGGCCATAAATGACTAAGCGCATAATGTTCAAGAACATCAGTGGCCAACCTGAGGTGGTAATCATACCCGTATCTCCAGTGGAGCTTCTGGGTTATAAGGAAATGTGTAATAGAAGTCCATACGACAAGGAACTGTTCTTTCCACCCGATGCACCTATCTAAGTCGCATCCACGACCATATACCTCTACTAACTGCTAAGTCTCCTAGCATGCCTCTATTAGCAGTTAGACCTATCGCATGCGCACGGATGATCTACCAACACACAAGTACCTCTACATGCTACTCATCTCACACATATATCATGGTACAACTGTGTCAAGGTTTATAAAATATACTACAGACAGTAGTGTAGGAACGATATAGTAAAGCGTAATACTATAGAGGGGGGGTGAATAGAGTTGGCAGCGGAATAATGCTAATTAAAAAATGTTAGCAACACAATCACAGTATATAATCACAGTTGAAATAATGTAAAGGCAGAGTTCAGAAAGCAAACGCAAAGACAGCGATGTATACTGGTATCCCTCTGTTGAGGACTAATCCAGTCGGTAGAACTCTTGCTACCAGTTGAATCCACTATTGGAAAAACTGCAAGTTTTCTTACGAAGTCCTTGCAACTTCTACAACGCGAGCTTTGATACGAAGAACTCGTCCAACTTCAAATATGAAGAGGTATTCTTCAATCAAGCCTTCCGATTACAATCTCTCAGAAACTTCTAGACCGTAGCGTACTGGCAAATTGACTAGAGGATTGTAACTGGCTTGGGATCTGAAATTGTAAGCTCTAGAAAACTCTTTGGAAGGCAGAAAGCTTTAGATAGAGAGAAGATTGAAAGTGAATGAGTGAATTGAAATGATCGAAATCCTTCTCTATTTATAAAAGTTCCAAAGGGAGAACTCTGTCAGAATTCGGGCAGAATTCGGGCAGAACTCTATGAGCAAATCTCGGTCAAATCCGCAACTGCAGGAGGACCAAGTTCCAGAGAATTCAAAAATCAAACGGCCACCAACCGAACTCTGGCCGAACTCTGGCCGAACTCTGGCCGAGTTCTGTCAGGGTTAGGTTAGGGTTTTAAAAATAGGTTTTGGTGATTTTTGAAAACCTTTTTGAAAACCTTTTTGAAAACCTTTTTGAAAGGTCATTTTGAAAACATTTTGAACTATTTTGGGGATAGCCTATTTGCCAGTACGACTCGGTGTACAACGTATTCCTAGACTCAAATAAAGTGAAAATTATATTGTATAGGAAATACAGACTCAAGTAGGCAAACAGATCTTCAGTCTTGAACGGAGTGAATATCCAATCTTGCTTATGTCCAAGAAGCTGAGATGTCCCAACTAGCTTCGTATATCCAGACAGAGTTTTGATCAATTATTAAAATCAGGTTGACCATATGACCAATGGGCCAACAAGTAGTCCCTTAACTCTAGTCCATATACAATTTAAAAGGTAGAAGAAAAGTAAGACTAGCATCATGTATCCTGAAAGCAAGTATGTACGAACTGTACCTAGAAGACAACTGAAAAAACTTGAAATAAATATACAAAAATAAACAATATTTAAAGAAAATGCAGACTAAATACAAACAGTATAAATGGAAAGGTATCTTGCCTGAGGTTGTATGCAAAAGGGCAGGATTCAGTAGCTCGAACCGACAGATAATTGAAGCGAAGAAAGTAAATCTCACAAACGTCCTTGGATGCTGAAATAAATACCATGAACATTTCCAGAATAAGAAAAATAGCTAGGATAGACTACCCATAAGTCCAATTCTGGACACAGGGACAAAATCATAATTTTGGATCAAAACGATGTCCGCCATTGGACCCGTTTTGTGTCGAAACACGTGCCAACATCTATGGTCTCTAAAGTCGTCAAACTACATGTTTACGGTCCGGTTTGAGGAGACAAACCCAACCGTAGGTCCAAAGTTGGATTCCGGTGGGCTATGCACAATTTTGTCCATTGGAGCGGGTTGTGGTCCCGCCAAAAAGATATTCCGGTCAACCTTCTCAGAATCAGACCAAACTTGGCACACAGGAACATAAAAATGATACAGTCCTGTTGGCATAAGTTTCATCTCGATACGACGATCGTGCACAAAGTAATTAAAAATTTTACAAAGAGGCCGATACGGTGAATTTTGACGGATATGCATCAAATTCGTCGCACACATGCAAGCAATTTGAATTCCGTCAAAGTCCAAACATCCACGAAGTAGATACGCACCTTCTGATGCTTTTGGTTCGTGACCACATCGCCCGGTTTGTCGGGACGCACTCCTTATCGGTGGGTTTTTTCACAAAATTCTAGTTTTTGAAAACTGGTTTTTCTCGAACTTTACCATCGTATTAATTTTTGTACAGTAGATGAAGGATAAATCTACAATAAGGGTTTTGGAGTGCTTTATGTGAACTAAATTATTGTTCAAAAAGTTTAAAAAAAGGGCTTCTAGGTTGATCGAGATCTGCCCCCAAACTGTGGTTGTTGGGACTGTTTCTAATCGTCCAGAAATTAAGTTTTTCTCGACTTTTGGAACTCGATTCGCTTTGCGTACATCGCGAATTGAAATAAACTATTAGAATGGAGTTATTGGGGGTTAGGTTAGGGACGTATCAGAAGAAATGGTTCTTGAAACGAACGAGTATACGTAGAGAAACATCTCTGCGAAGTCCAGTGTTAAAAAATGTGTTGCTGCCCTTGCTGTGCGCGATTTTTGCGCGCTGGTGGTCGTCCGGTCGACGTGCGGCGGCGCGTGGCCACGAGGTGGCCGCCCAAATGGTTGGGGTGTGCGCGTGGTGTTGCGGAAGAGTTAGGGTTTGTTGTTGTTGTTGTTGTGAATTAAATTCACATGGGGGGCGCTGGCAATTGCTCGGGTGAACAGTGGCCCATCTGCGGGTACTATTCACCCGAGGCTTTAAAACTTTTTTTCTTTTTCCTTTTCTTTTTTCTCATTTTTTTATTTACTGAAACTAATCAAAAATCTAATAAAAAATTCCAAAAAAAATAGGAAACAAGTTTTAAAATAACTTAAATTTATTTACTTATTTTTATTTTTTAAATAATATACCTATCTATTTATATATAAGAATACTTTTATATATATAGACATATACCCTACTATATATCAAATAAAAATTTCTAAATATTTCAAAATTCCAAAAATACTTTCTAGAATATTCTAAATAATATCTTGCACCAAAATACCTAGTAGCTACCTATAATGTAAATTTTGTCTGCTACTATAAATATTAGCAAAAATCAGTAATTTGATACAAAGCCTTTTAATAACAATTAAAATGTTATAGAATAAAAATATCAAAAATTTCTCAACCATTTATCAAAAATTTATGAACTTGTATAGAATATAATTTGTACGATTTATCCATGTATATATGTAATGTAGCTTTTACTTGCTCCCAAAATATTTACAAGAACCTAAAATCAAAAGTCCAGTAATATTCAAAATACATTTAAAAAAATAAAAATCATCAAATTTTTGGGGATTTTACATGGTGTCGTGTATAGTGAGAAAATATGGTCGTGTAGCAGGACAAGAGTCCACCGCCAGTCTAGCGATCCCCGTGTACATTTTAGACATGAAAACGACACCCAAACTCGACTCAATGTCCAAGAAATGTAATCCAACATATAAGGCTACAATAATATGAAATTAGTTTTGAAAAAAATTAACAAATAGTTCATTGGGGCATTTCATCAAACACTTCACACTATACTCCGATACACCTTCGTTACGCGTATCAAATGGACACGAAAATCTACCAAACTTGGTCTACAGGTGTATGGTACCTAGATGCATGCATCTATAAAGAGAAATCGGGAATTTAAATGAGTTTAGAGCCATTACCTATTGAGAGTTAGAATCTCAATGCAAAAGCCTAGAAATGAGATCCTTCACCAACTTGCTATAGTCCAGGAGCCTCCAATCCTTACTAGCTAGCCTCTACAGACCTCTTCTACAGTAGGGGAGTGCAATACAAAAGACTAGGCTCAAATTGGAGTTGATTTGGAGAAAGGGGTGAATTTGGGGAAGAACACATATTAGGGTTTGTATGAGGCAATGGAAAGAGGCAAAGGGAGGCTAACATGTGTTTATATAGGCAAGGGGGTGCTTGATGGCAGCTAAGGGTTTCTCTAGGGTTAGGATTTAAGTTCCTTAGGAATTAAAGGCCCTCTACAATGTAAATTAAGCCCTCAAGCAAAGGCCCAAAGTAAAATATCTAACCTTAACAAATATCTTACTCCTAACTTAACATCTAGATATTACTAACCTTGTCATGTTATGAAACTTCTAATCTAATATCTAGGCTCATGACTAATATCCAGGTTAGGACAATTCTAGGTTAAGGCTTAACATAATGATTAGCATAATATTAATTAATCAAAATTCATTTTCACCAAAAGTCAAAAATGACCAAAATACCCTTAACCTAAAAGTGGTAACTAGTCAATCTAATTATATGGTTAGGTCTCCATGGTCATGGTTAGTCTCTAGGTTAAGTAACTCTAAGGTTACCCTAGTAAAAAGCCCAAGGTCATAATACACTAGATTAAATAGTATTAAAATAATTAAAAATTACCATAAATCATTAACATGATTTAAATCCTATTATTAAATGATAAATTTTACAAAAGTTTAAAATTATCTTTATTTTAGAAAGTTGGTTGTTATACCATACCCTCTCCATCGGTGTCATGTTCATACGCTCTGCTACACCAATAAGCTGAAGTGTCTTTGGTGGATTTCTCTGGTGTCGAATCCTTTGCTCTTTGCAGTAAGCATTAAAGGGCCAATGTATTCACTACCATTGCTGGACAAAATATACTTCAACTTCTTGTATGTTTCACTTTCATCTCCTTTTTCTATCTTTAATTCTATATATTCTCATGTTAGCAAACAGTAGCATGTTGTGACGTTCATGACTACCTCATCACCCACGATAATCACATCACCTCCATGTGTTGAGGTGACTATTGTTGTGTTGTCACTCTGCTTTTCTTTGTCGCCCTTCTCATCGATCTTCCAAGCGAAATAGTTTCGCTTGATGTGGCCCTTCTTGTCATAATGGTAGCACTTCTCGTACCGACCCTTGCACTTGACTCTGCCACCGTCGAAACCTTTGCTTTTACTCCTACCACGACTCTTTAAATAAGTGCCTCTGAATGAGATGTAGATAAAGTATTTTTAGATTTCTTTTGCATCTCTTCATTTAATACTTCGCACTTGGCGAACTCCAGACTAACCACGCCTTTTGGAGCAAAAGCGATCATGGACACTAGTACGATCTCCCATGAGTCTGGCAACGTACAAAGTAGCCACATCTCCTGAACTTCATTATCGAACTTCACTCCCATAGAGGATAACTGTTCAACTACATCATAGAACTCTCTCATGTGATTCGTAATAGACATACCATTCTTGTACCTCAAACCCATCATTTGTAGGATCAGGATTCCAACTTCATCCAAAGTGTTCTTACGTGCTCAATATTGGAATGTGATTCTATACATTTTCATCAATGAATTGCCTGATATATCTGCACACCTGTATATGCTCGAACTTCTAGTACTTGTTGGATTTCTCACTGGTCTTATCAGAAGTAAATGTCAAAAGATGGAGCTTCTTGACGAATAACAAATCCTTCATATTGCTCCACCAATAGTGGTAATGGGAGCCATTTAGGTTTACAATGCGCACCAGGTTTGCATCCATCTTTTCTCTTTGGCTTAACTGTCAATTATGCCACCTTATACTTTAAACCCAAAGCTCTGATAACACCATATTGGTATCGTTAAAACCACAGCTCTTATACCACTCTGTTGGGAACTAAATGCAAAAACTATTTTTCCAAACCAAAGAAACTGCGAAAGAACCAAAGAAAGATACATAAAAGCAAAATTTCAAAATCATATAGAAGCTAAAACGCAAATACAACAATATTTGACGTAGAAAATCCTTGCGAAAAAAAAACTATGAGACGATTGGTAAACCAAAGGACAATCAGAGTCCAACTCTGAAAATCCTCCGTTAGTGGAATAGAAAGATTGAGACTCCTTACAAACTTCTCACCCATCCAAACAAATGATCATAACTACTTAGACGATGAAAATAGATTACTGACTCCAAATAACAAGAAACAAAGAGAAAAATTACCCGAAATAATCTCTTATTCAAATAGTTGTCACTCTCTCTTTCTTTCTCCAAAAGTTGTAACATTGATATCTCTCTCTGGTAGATTAATCATTATTTTTAGGGTAGGAAATACACATATATAGCGCTATAAACTTTAACAGATTTGGACCATTGTTGGGATTCAATTGTGCATATAAAATATCCAAATCGGGTTCAGTCCAACAAGATCGAATAATCGAATTTGGTCTGTCCTGGCTGAACTCTAACCAAATTCAGTTAGCCTAGCCAGATTGTTTTGTTTGGATATGACAACTCTCGGACTGAACTCAGTTTTGACCGAATTTGGTCTGGTCTTCATAGAACTCCGCTTTCAATTCCCTGAGCTTCTTTGACACATGAATGGCGCTTGTTGCACTATGGGATATTATTCACTTAGGTTGGAAAATCTACCTAACTCCAACAGGTTTCTCTATCTGTACAACATGTAATAACCTCTACATGGAAATCCAGCCCAATATTCATATTAACTAGCACTTCCCTTAGATCGAGAGACTAATCATTATGCCTGGTTGACAAATCATGTGTAAAGCAGATATATATCCACAACATATTAGTTTAATCCAATCTTTCTGACCAGTTTTATGGATTTGAATCCACAAACCAACAATCAACATGTGTGGAATAATGGAAATCACAATGATGAATAATTAACATGGGAAAACTTGGTGAAAACCTCGGGCTGAACACGAATTCACTATAATCTAGTTACAATTCTCCTGCATTCTTTATCTAAAGATGCAAGGTTTCCCTACAATACTAATATATACAAAAGAACAAAAGCAAATCTTACAATAGTCACCCTCCCTATGAATATAATAAATACTCATCCAAATCCATAAGGAATGCATGTCGACGTTCTTTTTCTTTGTTTCACTATAACATTGTAGAATGAGCCCAACAACTTGCTTCTTATCATTTGCAATTAAATTGCTTTCGAATTTCTCTTTAGATTTTGCTTTCCAATTTGTGCTACAAGTGATGTAATAGTTTTTTTCCCTCTATCTTTTTAGGATTCTATCTTTTTTGTTTAAGTTAGACTTTACTTTTATTATGATTATGGTTGTTTAAATTAGATTTTATCTTTATTTTTAAATAATTTCTTGATTAGGATTAATTGTTTAAATTAACTTTTATCTTTACATGATTAGGATTTATCTTAAAAAGCCTATATAAAGACCCTTATATCATTGTATTAAGGATACAAAAAAATTCCACTTACAAAATTTCAGGTTTTGGGCTAACTTTGAAAGTTCTTTCTCTGCATCATGATTCGACTTCTCCTTGGATTCGAAAATCCTCTTATGCAAGCAAGAGCTCTCGTGGATTCGAGAAACCACTGGGAAAGATCCTTCACAGATAATTTGATAGAGTTTTGAGGCACCAATCGACCTTCACATGTATAAAGGTGGTCTAGTTATCTTCTATTGCAGTTCGACGGTAAATAATTTCATTTTTCGTGTTTTCCCTGCATTAGTTGGTATCATAACATATCATTCGTCTATGTGATGGCCCAACCATTCTCTCGTGAAGAATTTGACAACACAAAACCCAAGTCGGCAACCTCTTCGACAAAATCGACAAGATGATGGCTTGCATGGAAGCTCAATTTGGCAAGATTATGAAAATAACAAAAGCACAAAAAAATCATGTTTTGCTCATCGACAATCATGAGTTCAAGATGCAACGCCATTATGCTATGAGGTCACTCGACATATATAGGATGTTAGCTACAAACTTCTTGTTGTAACTTGTTAGAGACAAGGATAGTGAGCAAGATGTGGTTGGAGAAGACACATAGAGAAAGAGGGAAAGGAAAAAATGTATTTGATTCACATCTGAACAAAAAATTACACTCCAATGTATAGCTGCTACTCCTAACTAATTAACATTAAAATCATGCAAGCTGATCCTATTAAGAAGGATCTGAACTTAGACAAGTTCAACTCCACTAATAATGATTAACTCACCGAACTTTGACAAGTTCTCTAGATTATTAACTGATATTCTCCTCCTTAATCTAGATTTGATCAAGGTTGATAACTCGCAGGTCCTGCTGCATCTCGACAAACTTTACTTTGCTTAGAGCCTTCGTGAGAATATCGGCATGTTGCTTCCTAGTGCAAACGTACTCCACATTTATCTGCCCTTTTTTAACATACTCACGAATGAAGTGAAAGCGAGAATCAATGTGCTTGATGTGCCCATGAAACACAGAGTTTTCATCAACGCAATTGCAGACTTGTTGTCGACATAGAGCGTAACTGGCTTAGGTTTGCGGCCAGTCACCTCACTAAGCAGATTCCTTAGCCACAAGGCTTTGACACGTTGCACCTGTTGTTGCCATGAACTCAGCTTCAAAGGAGGACAACGCGACAGTTTTCTGCTTCTGAGACGCCCAAGTGATCAGGTTCTTGTTGAGGTAGAACGCCATTCCACTGGTGCTCCTCATGTCGTCGACATCTCCGGCTAAGTTGCTGTTGGTGAATCCATGCAGTTCATCTTCAGCATGTCCTCTTTCATAAATGAGTCCATACTCAAGTGTTCCCTTCACATATTCGAGGATCTGTTTCACAGCCTCGTAATATGTGATTGTTGGCTTCTCCATGTATTTACTCACAATTCCAACAGCATAAGAAATATCCGGACGAGTACGATTTTAGTACCTGAGACAGCCAATGATGCGCCTATATTGTGTCGGGTCGACTAGGGTTCCTTCAAGTTCCTTGCTGAGTTGTAGTTTAGCTTCCATAGGATACTTGGTCGGATTACAATCTCCCATTCTAAATTGTTGTAATACTCTCTTCGTATATGCTGATTGCTTCAGTGTAATGCGATCACCCCGTTGGTCTACCTTTATACCAAGGTAGTATGAGAGTAACCCAAGGTCATTCATCTCAAATTTCTATATTATCTACTGCTTGTAAGACTTTACTGCAGTTGCTTTTGCACCTGTAATGATTAAGTCATCAACAAATACTCCGACAATGATTTCACCCTCTTCATTGTTCTTCGTGTACACCGCATGCTCTTGAGTGCATCTGATGAATCCCATCTCCTTTAAGCAGCTATCCAAGCATATGTTCCAAGCCCTCGGTGCTTGCCGCAAACCATAGAGAGCCTTGAATAGTCTATACACCTTGTGCTCCTGGTTCTTGACGATGAAGCCTTCGGGTTGAGCTACATATAACTCCTCTTTGAGGTCACCATTCAGGAATGCAAATTTAACGTCCAAATGGTGAACCTCCCATCCGTGCTGGGCTGCGAGGGCGATAATCAAGTAAACTGTGTCGAGTCTGGCCACTGGAGAAAATATTTCATCAAAGTCAACTCCATGTTGTTGGACATACCCCTTTTCCACAAGTTTAGCTTTGTGCTTGAGGATCTTGCCTTTATTGTCTCTCTTCACCTTGTATACCCATTTTAAATCGACGGGTTTGTGCCCAGATGGTAACTCAGTAAGCACCCAAGTCTCGTTCTTCTCGATGGCTTCCAACTCCTTCTTCATAGCTTTTTGCCACTTATGCTCAAGTGCAGCATCTTTAAAGTTTGTCGATTCTTCAGCGGACAAGAACA
The DNA here is from genome assembly GCA_029216955.1 of Iris pallida. Taxonomy (NCBI): domain Eukaryota; kingdom Viridiplantae; phylum Streptophyta; class Magnoliopsida; order Asparagales; family Iridaceae; genus Iris; species Iris pallida. The sequence goes on along the minus strand of JANAVB010043820.1, from coordinate 8,813,401 downwards.
ACATCTCTGGATCAATAGACGTCTCCTCAGTTTCAGCATGTATGTCAGCAATTGAGCAGTATCTCCTTGGCTCTCTTGAGGCCACCGTCGGTGTGGGTGAGCCGCTCGAAGTTGAGGCCGCAGCTTGTGGTATAGTAGGCTCCCTTGATGCCATTGTCGCTCTGTGCATCATAAGTGTTATCGCATCTCCCGTGCCCTCCGGTGTGTTCACAGCCTCGTCCATCGCTCTTTGTGGAGTGATCACAATCTCGATGATAGGATCATCGACTGAGATTTCTACTTAGCCTTTTGGTTCGGCACCGTCACCATTGTTCCAGTCCCATCTCTTTTTTTCCTCGAACATGACATCCCTGCTCACCTGGATCTTTCTACGTTGAGGATTATAGAGGCGGTGTGCTTTGCAGCCCTCTTCCACGCCAAGCTACACAACAACATGATTCGGTCATTAAGTTCATTGTGATGAGGACCTGCAGTCTTCATGTGTACGATGCATCCAAAGATCCTTAAGTGTTCCAGGTTCGGTTTCTTACCAGTCCATGCTTCATACGGCGTGAGTGTATCGAGAGCTTTAGTTGGCAACCAGTTGAACAGGTACACAGCATGTCTGACCGCCTCGCCCCACATGCTTCCAGGAACATGCATGCTCTTGAGCTAGCTCCTTGTCGTGGCCATCAGGTGCGATTCCGGCACTCCAATATGCCGTTTTGTTGTGGCATATATGGTGCGGCAAGGTGTCGTTCACAGAAGATTGTGAATTCCTTGGACAGGAACTCACCTCCTCGATCAGTTCTTAGTGCCTTCATCTTGTTGTCACATTCATTCTCTATAAGGGACTTGAATTTCTTGAAGGTATCAAAAGCATCTCTCTTTTCTTTGAGCATATACACCAACATCATGCGACTGAAGTCGTCAACAAGTAGAAGAAAATACTTGTTACCTGCAAGTATAGCGGGTGTAATCGAGCCACAAATGTCAGCATACAAAAGTTGTAATGTCTTCTTAGTTTTGAAGCTTGTCTGCAGAGGGAACGGTAGTCGTGCTTGTTTGGCGATGAGGCGCCCATCACAGAGCTGGTCTGGGTGAGAAATCTTCGACAGTCTGGCGGCCATTCCCTTCTCTGCCATCATCTTGAGCGCAAAGAAATTCACGTGCTCGAGCCTTGCATGCCACAACCAGGATGGGTCTTGTACTTTGGCCATTATACATATTGGCCTATAAGATTCAAGAGCTATCTTGTACAGGCGGTTAGGCGATCTTCTCACCTTCATCAGCAGGATGTCGTTCTTGTCCAACACCCTCAAGCAGGAGCCGATAATCTCCACCTTTCTTCCATCTTTCGTTAATTGACCAAGGCTCAATATATTACTTCTTAAGCTTGGAATGAAGTATACCTCCGATAGAAGTCATTGTTCCCCATTCTTCCATTGGAGTAGGATTGATCCCTTGCCCTCAATCTGCACGGTTAAGCCGTCGCCAAACTTGACATGGTCGGTGATGTTCTGATCAAGGTCCTTGAACTTTCTTCGGTGGCCCGTCATGTTGTTGCTAGCACTGTTGTCAAGGTATCAAACATCAGTGTCGGCCTGCGCTTCTCCAGGTCTGCACAAGTCTTGTTCTATCTTCTTTTCATTGAGCATGACGAGGTCAGACGTCTCCTCTTGAATCTCTCCCAGCAGCAATGCTGCCTCCTCGTCTTGCGCTCGTGCGAGGTTCACCTCCTCAACACGATGCTTGTTGCGACACTCCGACGTATAGTGCCCAAAGTTTTCCCAATTGAAGCACTTGATTTTTGATTTGTCGCGGTTGGAGCCTGAGCCGCGAGTCCCCTCATCCTCCTGGTGTAGCACTATTTGGCTGCAACGGCCACCCCTGCCGTGCTCGCGACCATAGCCATGGGGCTTGCCACGCCCCCGGTCATCGCTAAAGTGCCCCTTTCCTTTCGACGAAGAATCGGCATCGGCTTTCTTCGATCGCGTCTGCCACTCAGCGTGAGTAAGCAAGAGTTGTCCGTTGTTGCTCTCGCCTCGACTGCGTATGCATTCTTCGTACGCTTTGAGGCGGCCGATCGCTTCCTCGACCGGCATGGTCTCCACATCCGTAAACTGCTCGATCACAACAACGATATGCAGGTACTTGTCTGGGACGGAGACGAACAGCTTCTTGTCACGACCCGCACCCACTTTTCGGATACGAGACGTGTCCAAGCCAGCCTACGCCGCAGAGTTGGCGGTAGAACGCTGTCAAGCCCGCAAGAAATAAATGCTCAAAATACAATATTTGCTGCTCATTCACATTTCTACATTTATTACAACATTTACAACATTTATAATTAAAGAAAATATAAGATTTTATAATTTATGAAAATGATACAATGGCTATCTACTTCTAGGTTGACCTCAGCATAACCATGTCTTTCCAGTGCTAAGAATGATCGCGGCTAAACCTTAAAAATGTTGGTTTCCAGTCAGAAATGGAACAAGTACATAAACCGACGACAATGCGAAAACACAATAGAGTTAACAAGACATGAAAATAACATATGAGATATAAAAACTGGAAAGTACTGATGACATGGAACGGTGGAGATGAAAAAGGAAAAATAAATAAAAGACATCTACCTATGTGGTGTGAAATATCCGTTTCGACATGTGAATGGCTAGTGGTAAATCCGGCACCCTGCACGTGTCGTGTGCAGCTGCTATTATTTAAGAATAGACTCATGGGATAGTTCTGGATAGTCCACATGTCTACTAAGATATTTCTCCTCCCAACTACTCCGTGTGACGAGCGTGTCAACAAGCAGCAAGATATATGTATAGACATGAAATAAAAAGACTACTATGAATCGAAAGCAATCAGAAAGTGCACTTGCCTGAGGTCCTTAGCTGGAGAAACTAATAATACTATACCACTCAATGAGCCACAATCAGTCAACACATGTAAAAGTCTCCAGATGCTGAAATAAATATTGCCAACGTTCTTAGAATAGTCAAATTAGCTAGGATTGCCTGTCCTTAAGTCCAATTCTGGACACAGGGGCAAAACGGTAATTTCGGGCAAAAACGATATCCGCCATTGGACCCGCTTTGCACTGAAAAGCGTACGAGAGTCAACGGTCTCTAAAGTCATCAAACTATATGTCAACGGATCCAATTTTTCGATACGAATCCAACAGTATGTCCAAAGTTGAATTTTCGGCGGGCCGTGCACAAAATCTCCTGTTTAGTCCAGAATGGCCTGTTAGCCTAGGGCCGAGATGAAGACGATCAGGATTCGCGTATGACTAGCCACGGTTTAAGGATTGATTTTTGAAGGAATTATATAAATAATTATCTAATAACTTATGGAAAATATTTATAATAGTTGGGAACTATATTTTACTGGTTCAAATAAAATAGGATACATACTTTGAAAATCACTTTGGGTCAAAACCATAATTTTAATTGGATGATAACATTTCTAGGTCAAAAGCTTTATTTAAAAATACCACAAAATATATAATTCTAAACCCGACTTTGAAAATACTTGTAGGGTCTAAGCCCAATAACATGTTTTTGTTACAAATTTTTTTAGAAAAATATTTAATATATATCATTATAATTGATAACCGGTGAGAATAGAAATACTAATATTAATTTTTACTTAATAACACTTATACTAAATATTGTATATACATGTATACAATACTGTATATTACTAATATTCACTAAGCTCTCTGTTATAACAGTACACAAAATATTTAATAACCAAATTAACTCATATTCCTTCCTCGGGAAGGAAACCATAAGGAAAAGATAAAAGAGAGAGAGCAGAGAGGAATTAGAAGAAGGGGTTCGAGAAACTCTCGGAGAGAGAGAGTGCGAAAGATCAGGGGAGGGGAACTCACTAAGAGGAAAGGGGGTTTCCCCGGCTTGGTCGGCGCGCGGAGCACTGGCCGGTCCCGGCGGACACGGAATGGTGGGGTACTCGGGGCCGCCACCGGGCCGATGAGGCGGAAGGGCGCGTCGGTGGTCGCCCGCCTGGGAGGGCGCACGCCGGCGCGGTTGCAGAGCTGAAGAGGGGACACGACGGCGCGGTTGCCGGGGACGTGTATGGCGTTCGAGGCAAAGGGAGATCGAGCGGAGCGGGCGGCTTGCCACTGGTCAGCGGAGACAGTGGGGGAAAGGGCGGAGCCCTGCGCTTGCCGTCCGCCTGCTGGCGAAGACCCCAGGCCGGTGCCGCGGTGGAGCTTGCTCGAGCGGCGGATCCAGAGTTGACGCTCGGCGACCGAGATCTGGACGGGTCAACCCTGGCCGCTCGCCGGGGCTCGACTATGCGGCCGACGACTTTCAGTCGCGTCGAAGCACGGCGACGAGGTTGGTGCTCGGCGCTCGAAGGAAAGGAAAACACGGTGGTCGTGGCTCCCGGCCACCGGTGCGTGCGGCACAGATCCTCGAAAGGTGGCTCGCCTTGGCCCGCACACACAGTGGCGGAGGTCCAGGTGAGTCGGCTGTTAGGTGGCGGCCAAGGAGCTATGTTGGCGATGAAGGTGGCACACGAGGGGAGCGCGGCTCCAGGAAGACAAGGCGGTGGCAGCGTGGGTCTTCGGCTCGTCGAGGCCTGGCAAGATTTTGATGTCTCGATCGGGGATGGGGTTCGGTTTGTATCTTGTAACTCTGTGGAATAAGATGGGTTGGTCACAGATGCACGGGTCCGGACACGGTGGTATCTGTGGTGGACACAGACACTTGGATACAGAATTGTGTAGTGGCTGTGGTATCGGTTGTTGCAGTGATGGTAAAAGCTGGTGGTGGTCTGTTGTTCTGGCCGGAGTGTTGTGGTGGATAGGAAGGAACGGAGAGGCACTGGTCGGGCATTAATGGTGGTTGGGGGCTGACCAGGAATTTTGTTTAGGTTTCTTTCCTTCTCTCGGTTGCTTATATATACAGGGAGAGAGATTAAAACTGATGGGATTTGTAGAGAAAGGATGGATTAGTGTTAATCCTAGAGGGATTAGAAGGTATCGAATTCAAATTCGATTTGGGATGTGAATGCTGGGGATTTGAGGTTTTGGGTATAAATATAGAAATAAGAATGAGTTTCCCATAATATCAAATATTATTCAAAACAGATTCCTTAAATCCAAATCATAAGGTATAATTTAATAATAAATTAGATGTATCGCCTTTCTTTTCTAAAAAAAATCTATAATAGAATTAAAATATATATATATTTTTTTAATTATTTGAAACTGATTTAAAGTAAAAGGAATATCAAAAATTTGCGAAGAGGGGTTATAAATCTACCCACCTTATAAATAAATTCGTCCTCGAATTTAAGGACTGCTAAGATGGATAACTTGGTAGCTCCATGAAAATGTAGGAAAATGATATAAAAATGATAAGGAATGTTGATCAATTAGAAGAAAAGAACTGAAAAGGAAAATTTTCCTTGATAATAACATCGATCAGCCAGGGTGAAGATAGAATAAGTAAACAGATGTGGCTTGTGGTTGACATCTTAGGCTATGGTCTTGAAACCTAAAATGTCCCTAAAAAAAATTACACAGAAGCTAATAATAATCTTAAGGACAATTCATAAATTAAAAATGCTACCCACCTTAGAAAAATTTTCCTCAAAATTTAGAAAGATACGATTATGCTCGATTAAGAACAAAATCAAGAACTGATTTGATCAATAAAGCGAGTTAGGCCGTGAATGGTATTGGTCTTCAAAGAAAGATACCATGTGACACGATCAAAAGGGTATACTCACAGTGGTCAAGGATATAATTGAAATGTAATTATCTAAACAAGAAAGGTTGTTTAGGCACGATTAACTACTATTGGAATCATGTTAGACATAGTAAATTATCAAAATTTAGACAGAGTCTAAGCATGGTTGAAATTTCCTTAGACACAGTTAAAATGCAGTCACAATCAAGGCTAATCATGCAAGTCATCCAAGCATGATAAAATTAGAAAGTTGGCACGAGCATGAACAAGGTCAATGTAGTCATGATCAAAGTGGAATGCAAAATTTAACATTAGCAATAATTGATTTAAATTATATGCACGATTATGGTTATAGTCAAGAGAGTTTAGTCGTGATCAAATCTTTGTATGAACGATCGCTTAGTTAAGCAAAACTGTTCAAGTATGGTTATAGAATCAAAACTAGGAAAGGATACGAATTGACTCGATCAAAGTATAATAAAAAAAAGTCTAGTCATGATCGAAATTGTTCAAGGAAGATCACTCCAGAATCATTTTGATCTGCTTAAAATATCTATCCACCATTATTTAGGCACGAGTTTAGAATCAAAGTCTAGGTAAGTTTAGGAATCCATTCAAAATTACATTGAAAGGTGACAATCTGAAAAATAGAAGGATAAGAAAGGAAGAGAGAATTACTGGTTTATTGAGAAGATTGTGACTAGGAACAAACACAAATCAATTTAAAAACTTACTAGTTATATGTCAATAAGACGTAGTCTCTATGGTATTCGAAACTCGTAAACATAATCGAGTCATTTTACCGATAATTTATGCCTCGCCAGTGTACAGCTAGCTGCATTAAATCCTTGGTTTCACAACTCAAGCTATGTTGCGGTAACGAATACCCCAATCAACTCTACCAAATCTTGCCATAGTAACTCAAGAATGAAATAAGACGGCCAGGACATAATTTTTATAATTTTCGATCACCCACGCTTACTTGAAATTACTTCAACTTAGGGATCATGCCACGCCAGTGCGCTGCTGGCTGCAGTGAACTCGCAGTCTCGATAATTCAAATAAGTGACGACAGTGCGCTGCTGTCTTGTCATCACAAGTCATCAAAATTATTTCAACTATATCTTCAAGAATATCAAAGGAGTTTAAAATATCATACAAGTTGCTAAAGATAGAAAAGTGTAAGTACCTATTCTTCAAATATAAGGTCAGCCTCTTGAAAAGAAAAACAATTGATTATGAAGGATAATGATCGAAATCAAAATAAGTAAAAATCTTATAATTCTTATTTCACGAATATCCAATATTCAAGGATTGAGAGGAAACTTTTGAATCTGAAAACTTACTCGAGATTAATAGACAATTGAGTGAGAAGTTATTTTAGAACAATTCCTTAGGTCCAAGAAAAGAATATAAGTGATACGAACTTATGATACGGTGATGTTTAGAAAAGAAATAAGATAAAGTTGTACAATTGATCATGATTAGAGGAAATGGCTGAGGCAAAAGAAATATAAACTTAAATTTATATTTTGCTAATATTCAAGATCGAGGAAAAAATATGTATAAAGCACTATGTCTACCTATTATGAATATATTCATATACAAGTATATATGTATAGCCTAAGTAAATCCTAAAATCTCACAATATCGTTCTAAGAGAAAGTTATCCTATTTACAAGAAAATATAAATTAAATAACAGTAACACATATATCATATTTAATATATAATTTATAGAAATTATTCACAATATTAGAAATGGACTACCAATATATATACACATCTATATGTCTACATGGACGACATTGGTCGCACTATATGTCCACCAGGACTTGAGTTGAGTTCGGGCTAATTTGGAACAACCGGGTCTTCTAAAAGCCAATAATCTTAACATTAAATAATTAAATTATTCCTAGGGTTATGTCACGATTTGGCCTAGTTTTCTTAGTTAGTGCACACCTATAACTCGGCCTCCTCTACCATAGCTAGAACACTAGTTAAGGCACTCGACCACATTCTCAGTGCCAAAATTCTTGGTCATCTTGCACTCCGAAACTTAACCGCGACGAAGGCCGTCTATACTAAATATTTATGAAATTCTAGAAATCACACTTTAATTCAACTAAAAGGAATAAGTGCTATTTTGAAAATTTTGGGAGGATGTTACGAATCTACCCTCCTTAGGAATTCCGTCAAATCAAAATGCAATAGTGTAGTCTTCTATGAAAGTCATCTAGTGAGATCTATGTAGCAACCTTAAATACCCAATTGTCAATTTAAATTAGGGACTCCTAGTCCTAACCATTCTTTTAAATCAATTTAACCTAAGTTGTGAATGAGCATTTTCTAGTCGCAAGCTCGCAATGGTACGACTAACTTAAGTACTATCACGAGTTCGTAATCCTTTGCAAAAACTGACCTGCATGGGCCACCACAAAAACTTGTCACGACCCGCACCCGCTTTTCGGATACGAGACGTGTCCAAGCCAGCCTACGCCGCAGAGTCGACGGTAGAACGCTGTCAAGCCCGCAAGAAATAAATGCTCAAAATATAACATTTGCTGCTCATTCATATTTCTATATTTATTACAATATTTATAATATTTATAATTAAAAAAAATACAAGGCTTTACAATTTATGAAAATGATACAATGGCTATCTACTTCTAGGTTGACCTCAGCATACCCATGTCTTCCCAGTGCTAAGAATGATCGTGGCTAAATCTGAAAAGTGTTAGTTTTCAGTCAGGAATGGAACAAGTACACAAACCGACGGCAATGCGAAAATACAATAGAATTAACAAGACATGAAAATAACATATGAGATATAAAAACTGGAAAGTACTGATGACATGGCATAGTGGAGATGAAAAAAGAAAAATAAATAAAAGACATCTACCTATGTGGTGTGAAATATCCATTTCGACATGTGAATGGCTAGGGGTTAAATTTGGCACCCTGTACGTGTCGTGTGCAGCTGCTATTATTCAAGAATAGACTCATAGGATAGTTCTGGGTAGTCCACATGTCTACTAAGATATTTCCCCTCCCGACTACACCGTGTGACGAGCGTGTCAACAAGCAGCAAGATATATCTATAGACATGAAATGAAAAGACTACTATGAATCGAAAGCAATCGGAAAGTGCACTTGCCTGAGGTCCTTAGTTGGAGAAACCAATAATACTATATATACCACTCAATGAGCCACAATCAGTCAACACATGCAGAAGTCTCCAGATGCTAAAATAAATATTACCAACGTTCTTAGAATAGTCAAATTAGCTAGGATTGCCTGTCCTTAAGTCCAATTCTGGACACAGGGGTAAAACGGCAATTTTGTGCAAAAACGATGTCCGCCGTTGGACCCGCTTTGTACCGAAAAGCGTACGAGAGTCAATGATCTCTAAAGTCGTCAAACTATATGTCAACAGGTCCGAATTTTCGATACGAACCCAACCGTATGTCCAAAGTTGGATTTCGGTGGGCCGTGCACAAAATCACATGTTGAGTCCAGAATGGCCTGTTAGCCTAGGGCCGAGATGAAGACGATCAGGATTCGCGTATGACTAGTCACGGTTTAAGGATTGATTTTTGAAAGAATTATATAAATAATTATCTAATAACTTATGGAAAATATTTATAATAGTTGGAAACTATATTTTACTGGTTCAAATAAAATAGGATACATACTTTGAAAATCACCTTGGGTCAAAACCATAATTTTAATTGGATGATAACATTTCTAGGTCAAAAGCTTTATTTAAAATTACCACAAAATATATAATTCTAAACCCGACTTTGAAAATACTTGTAGGGACTAAGCCCAATAACATGTTTTTGTTACAAATTATTTTAGAAAAATAATTAATATATATCGTTATAATTGATAACTGATGAGAATAGAAATACTAATATTAATTTTTACTTAATAACACTTACTAAATATTGTATATACATGTATACAATACTGCATATTAAATTCACTAAGCTCACTGTTATAATAGTACACAAAACATTTAATAACCAAATTAACTCATATTCTTTCCTCGGGAAGGAAACCATAAGGAAAAGTTAAAAGAGAGAGAGAGCAGAGAGGAATTAGAAGAAGGGTTCGAGAGACTCTCGGAGAGAGAGTGCGAAAGATCAGGGGAGGGGAACTCACCAAGAGGAAAAGGGGTTTCCCCGGCTTGGTCGGCGCGCGGAGCGCTAGCCGGTCCAGGCGGACACGGAATGGTGGGGTACTCGGGGCAGCCACCGGGCCGATGAGGCGGAAGGGCGCATCGGTGGTTGCCCGCCTGGGAGGGCGCACGCCGGCGCGGTTGCGAAGCTGAAGAGGGGAAACGACGGCGCGGTTGCCGGGGACGTACACGGCGTTCGAGGTGAAGGGAGATCGAGCGAAGCGGGCGGCTTGACACTGGTCAGCGAAGACCCGCGGGGAAAAGGGCGGAGCCCTGCGCTTGTCGTCCGCCTGCTGGCGAAGACCCCAGGCCGGTGCCGTGGTGGAGCTTGCTCGAGCGGCGGATCCAGAGTGACGCTCTGCGACCGAGATCTGGAGGGGTCAACCATGGCCGCTCGTCGGGGCTCGACTATGCGGCCGACGGCTTTCAGTCGCGTCGAAGCACGACGACGAGGTCAGTGCTCGGCGCTCGAAGGAGAGGGAAACACGACGGTCGTGGCTCCCGACTACCGGTGCGTGCGGTGCAGATCCTCGGAAGGTGGCTCGCCTTGGCCCGCACACACAGTGGCGGAGGTCCAGGTGAGTCGGCCGTTAGGTGGCGGCCAAGGAGCTGTGATGGCGATGAAGGTGGCACACGAGCAGAGCGCGGCTCCAAGAAGACAAGGCGGTGGCAGCGTGGGTCTTCGGCTCGTCGAGGCCAACGCCATCTTGTCCTTCTTCTTTTCTACGACCACCCCGGCCGCGGCCGGCCGCGGGTTCAATGGCGTCCCAAACGCCTTGAGCCTCCATGAAGACCTCCATCTTGATCGCTCAAGTGAAGTAATTGCAAGACGTCAACATCGGATAGTGCAGGGTTATGCTCCCTTCCTTTGTTGTTGGCGCCGACGAGTGCTCGATGATTGACATTTTGTCGAATCAAAGATACTTTGGCATACAACTTGGAGATTTGATACCAAATGTTAGCTACAAACTTCTTGTTGTAACTTGCTGGAGACAAGGTCGACGGTGAGCAAGATGTGGTTGGAGAAGACACACAGAGAATGAGGGAAAGGAAAAATGTATTTGATTCACATTTGAACAAACAATTAAATTCCAATTTATAGTTGCTACTCCTAACTACTTAACACTAAAATCATGCAAGCTGATCCTATTAAGAAGGATCTGAACTTAGACAAGTTCAACTCCACTAATAACGATTGAACTTTGACAAGTTCTCTAGATTATTAACTGATATAGGAGAGCAGGTCAACTGGCAGAGAAATTGTCCGAGTTTTATATATGAAGTATGTAAATCAACTGATATCATGTGAGGAGAAAATTTTCATGAAGATCGAATAGCCCACCCCCCACCCCCCCCCCAAACACCCCCACACCCGCACACCAAAAAAAAAAAAATTCGCGTCAATTCTCACAGTGATGGATGACTACGTGAAAGATGCCAACGAGTCTCCACACTTCGCTAAGATTAGGTGAAAGAGGCGAAGGAAGCTCCAAATGTTGTATTTGCAAAAGTGTATCATAAAACCCCTAAAGTGCAAGAGAAGGCTCCTCCTACACCACCCTCACCTCCTCCTGACCCATGTCAAAGTGGAAACCCATGTTTCCAATGAAACTGATTTGCTAGGATTACAAGAAACCAGCCCAGACGCCATAGAACTAGAGAACCATAATGCTTTGGCACTCGTTCTAGCTCAAATGAAAATGATGTCCCAACAAGTAAACTGTGTGTATGTGTGTGTGTGGTGGTGGTTGGGGCGGGGGGGGGGGGGGGGGGGGGGGGGGGGGGGGGGAGTATTGACTAGCTGACATTCAACTTATGAGGATGCAATCAAAAGAGCTAACCAGACAACAAACTACAGCACATGGAAGACAACAGTGTCAACGTCTGGTTCTACAATGCAGCCAATGATGTCTTATGACCCGTTCTAGCCTCGATAGCAGTTGTAGTGCCTCATTCTGTTCAGATGGCAACAATGGCTCAACAACAAGAGGCCTTCATGCTCCACTATAAGATGATGATGGGCGGCAGTTATCAACAGCAGCAATTCAACCACTGCTTCAGGAGTTCTGTAATGTCATACCTGAAGACCTAATTCCATCATAGTTACATCCTGAGGAATTGTTTTGTTCTGATGAGAACTGAGTCCCTTTTTAGGAAGGAAAGACTGATGTAGTACATATTTGTTTTTATTCGAAAATTCTTTTGTGCAAGCAGGAGCTCTTGTGGATTCAAGAAATCTCTGGGACGTATCCTTCATAGGCAATCCAAAATAGTTTTAAGACGTCAATCGGCCTTCACAAGTAAGAAAGTGGTCTAGTTATCTTCCTTTGCAGTTCAACAAAAAATTCTTGTATTAACAAGGCGTGACCCAACAAACTCTATATAAGCATCATGGCCTAATATAGAACAAGACTCATGTTCCACTTAGAAAGACTTCTACTCCAGTACTAAATAGAGACGTTCCTAATATGGTGAAAACTTCACAAGTTGACCAGACTTCAGCTCATAGATGCCAACTTTAGCTTAGCTTGTCCAAAATCAGACATTCTATATTATGAATAAGCACACATGGTGTGACCTATTGGAGGATTGCTGTTCAATAGCACATTCCTTGCGGCCCGACCATCTGGAGCACGGTCTGCCGATCTGAACGCCAGCATTTAAAATAGAGTTCTGACCATAGGAACTCAAATAGCAAATTACAATATGGTTACGTGATATTATTTTTGCATTTGGGCCCTCGACTTATGCCCCAAAACCGACACTTGATATATAAAGCCATTACTCCGATCACACCAACTTATACGATGTTTTCTGGTCTGTCCATTTACTGCCTTCAGAATAAAATGCCTACTTGTCATGCCAAAAGGATCCATCCCCTAAAATAAATCAAAAGTATAATAACAACTGAGGATATAATTGTTTCATACACAAGTCCAATATATTCCACATTTATTTACTGTCCAACAATTAGGAAACAAGCATCAGTTAGGTGCATCCTAGGAATAAATACCTTTATTTTTCTTTCCTCGTACTTCTCAAAAATCCAAATGAAAACCACCATTTTGTGACAAAATAATAATTTTTTTTTTTAATTTTCAATGGAGGGAAATGTAGAGTTGGCTCAGCAAACTCCAACCTGCGCCTAGAGAGGGCAATTTCCCCAAACCCATTGGGGATCCGACTTTTTTTTTTTTTTTCCGACGGAGACAAGGAATGTGCAACCCATTGTTATGAGTTTTTTTTTTTATTAATGTAGTATATATATTTTTTTATTAAATCCATGTGTTTATTAACGTGTCTTGTAAACTTTTTTTTTGAATGAATTTTTTATGTTTATATTTTACAAGAAAAATTATTAACAGGACAGCAGACAGGGACAAAAAAATCCGGCCTTAACGGGAAGCGTACGAGGACGGAAAGTGCATTGTTAAACAGGGACAAGGATGGGGATAAAAAATTAAATCGGACCGGAGGTGGAGACGGGGAAAAAGATTCGTACACTATTTGGGGACGGAGATGGGAGGTATGGTCCGCAACTCTGACCCACCTGTCTGCGTTAGGGCTGAGCATTATTCGGTTTTGAACCGAAAATTGAACCGAATAAGAGATTCGGTTCGGTTTCGGTTTTGAAAATACTAAATTTTCTTTTTCGATTTCGGTCCAAAACCGAAAACCGAATAAGAAATTTTAGTTTATATATATATATATATATATATATATATATATATATATATATATATATAGAGAGAGAGAGAGAGAGAGAGAGAGAGGTATATACTATATGTATATAATAAATATATATAGGTATATTTAGTTATTATATATATTAACAAAAAAATACACAAAAAACCAAAAAAATCGAATAAACCGAAAATCGAACCGATTTAATTCGGTTTGGTTCGGTTCGGTTATTGACCAATTCGGTTCGGTTTCGGTTTTGCTTATTCGGTTTCGGTCGAATTCAGTTTTCGGTTATTCGGTTCGGTTGGAACCGAATAAATCGAATACTCACCCCTAGCCTGCGGCAAACTGAATCGATACAAGGGCAAAAAGGTCAATTCACTCAAGCAAATGTACACAAGTGGGCGGCAATTGCGCCCAAAACAAACACTAGACACAATGTGCCAGAGCAAGTCCTATAGTAATATTCACCATTTCCTTCATTCTCTTGCAAACATACACTCATGTACATATATATATGTATATACACACCACATCGACCACACCTCCAATCCACCTCTCCCTGAATCCAGCATCAGAAATGGCCTTCCAGCCGCTCCCGTCCAACGCCGCGGTGTCCGAATCTAGCCCTGACTGGCTCAACAAGGGCGACAACGCATGGCAGATCACCGCGGCCACGCTCGTCGGCCTCCAGAGCGTCCCGGGCCTGGTCATCCTGTACGGCAGCATCGTCAAGAAGAAGTGGGCCGTCAACTCGGCCTTCATGGCGCTCTACGCCTTCGCCTGCGTCCTCGTCTGCTGGGTGACCTGGGGTTTCCAGATGTCGTTCGGGGAGGACAGGTTCCTCCCCTTCTGGGGGAGGCCTGGCCTGGCGCTCGACCAGAAGTTCCTCCTCGGCCAGGGGTTCGTGGGCATGTACCCGCGGTCGACGCTCGTGTTCTTCCAGTTCGTGTTCGCGGCCATCACCCTCGTACTCGTCGCGGGGGCGCTGCTGGGGAGGATGAACTTCCACGCGTGGATGTTGTTCGTGCCACTGTGGCTCACCTTCTCCTACACCATCGGATGCTTCAGCATATGGTCCCCTCAGGGGTTCTTGTACAAGGCAGGGGTCATGGATTTCTGCGGAGGCTTTGTCATACACCTTTCGTCCGGCGTCGCAGGCTTCACGGCTGCATACTGGGTAAACTGTTAGAACATGCATGCTTATGATCTAGCAGTAGCACTAGGGAATTAATCTGTAGAAAAAGAAATTATATAAACATATAATCCTCAATTATCCTCACAATTCTGAAATTCTGCATGGGTAGTATTTTAACTTGATACTCTCACTTATTTTAGTTTTGCAACTTGATATCCTAAATTTTTTTACTTGAAAAGTTGATACCATCAACTATTGAATATTTTCAACTCGATACCTAAAAGTATAAAAAAGACGAAATTATCCGTCATTCCCCTGCGCCCTTCCCGCTATCCGCCCTACTGCACCACCACCGCCGCCCCCCCCCCCCCCCTCCCCCGCCCTCGTCCTCCCCCGACCCCCACCCCCTCTACGCACAACCCTCGTTAAAAACGGAAAAA
Organism: Iris pallida; assembly: GCA_029216955.1. Classification (NCBI taxonomy): domain Eukaryota; kingdom Viridiplantae; phylum Streptophyta; class Magnoliopsida; order Asparagales; family Iridaceae; genus Iris; species Iris pallida. The sequence goes on along the minus strand of JANAVB010043820.1, from coordinate 8,798,244 downwards.
ATTCGGGACGGCAAAAGTACGAGTATAAATCGGATCAGTAAAAATAGAATATGTTAAAAAAGTTATGTCAAATATTAGAAAAATAAAATTATTGAGGTTAGAAACTTCACATTAAATATGTTGTCAAATTTTGTTAATTAAACATGTTCCCACAACGTTTTTTTTGCCATAACTTTCAATAATTTATATTGAACACGTTTAAAATTTCGCCTAAATAAAATTTACATACTGATTCGAATATTTCAAAGGTATGCAAGTATTATACATTTCTGAAATATATGCAAAAGTTCGCATATAATACGAGTTTTATTCGGGTGATTTCTAACAAGGCGCACAATAGCGACGGCGGTAGCAGCGCCAGCATGTACACAGAGAGAGAGAGAGAGAGAGAGAGAGAGAGAGAGAGAGAGAGGAGGGGGGGTTGCAGTAGGGGGAGGAGTGAAGTGGTGGGGCAAAGGGGGGAAGGGTGTTGGTCAAAAGTTTATAATATCAAGTTGAAAATATTCAATAGTTGAGGGTATCTAGTTGAAACTAAGCCAAATTTCTTTTTGTGAAAGTCCATCTCTCAACTCACTAATAGAAAATAGAATTCTACGGTGCAATGCTCAACCTTTCGACTCATGAGAAGATCAATTTCATAAAATCTAAGTGTAATACCTTCAGAACAATATGCCAAATTCAATCTTTAACTCTTAAAGAAGTTCCTGGGTCAAAGTGTGATTTTTATGTACATCCTACTTCGGATTTGGGTGAAAAGATCACTAAATATAACCTAAGTATAATAAAACATACTTTTTCATCCAAATGTACCCTTTTAATTTTACAAAATGCTGGACCTAAGCAAGAAACCTAAAGGCCTGGTCAATACTAAAAATGGCACTTACCTTAACTACCTCTATTTTATACTTATTATATTAACTATTCCTATTTTAAAACTAATTATATGGACCACATCTATGTTTTATAATTTTCATAAAAAGTTATAACACTAACCATCCATATGTTTAATTTTTTTTTTATAAAGGAGAGAAATAGTCTGTGTAATTAGTTTCAGAATAGCAGCAATTCCTGTAATATCCATGAAACATATATAGGAGGCTAGTGTATTTATTTCGACTAAAAACAAACTCAAGGGACATGAACCAAAGTTTCCCTTCATCTCTCTCATCTCCATTAGAAACATCTTTCTCCCCCTTAGAAGGAAAATAATTCCATTACATATACCTACTTGCCTTTTAGTAAATAAACATGCACAAATTTTGAAGGAAAGTTGGTACTCTATATTTGTATGTTCTCTTTCTCTGTCATACATAAGTACAGTCACAACTGTCATAGTATGTGGTATGGACTGGACATATCTTTCACTATATAATGAGGCTTCAAAACGGTTCAAAAGTGAGCCTTCTAAGCCGTCATTATATCACGGTCCATTTTATTTAAAAAAAATAAATTATATAAACAAATGTTGAAAAAAAGTTTAAAATTGTTATATATTATATTCGACATGGGATATCGAACTCAACCAAATAAGAAAAATACATCACATCTTAACCACATGAGTTAGAAGAAATATCTGACTATAATTGAATAATGTTCTTATTATACATGATTATTCGTGCAAAGCACGTGCATTTATTAGTGTAATGTAAAGGAGTGTAATGTAAACGAGTTAGGTACGAATAATAAGATATATATATATATATATTAGTCAAATAAGCTCTAGAGTCTAGAACTAGTTAGGTCTAAACGGATTTGGATTATGTAATAAACAATATAATTAGGATTAATTACACTTGACCTTTCTTATGTTTCATGAGTATTACAGGAAATACTTCTATTCCGAAAATAATTGCATTGACCACTCCTCTCCTTTATAAATTTTATTAACCATAGGAATGGTTAGTGTTATTAGTTTCTATAGAAAATTGAAACTATAGGAGATGTTCTTATAATTAGTTTTAAAGCAGGAGTAATCCGTCTAATAATAGTAAAACATAGGAATAGTTAATCAAATTAACCCATATAATTAGTACGGAACTCTTAAGAAAGTTGAATTGAAGAAAAGATGAGTTATATTAATATTAGACTATTGAGCGTACTGGCGGGACTTGAACAATGTTGGAAGATCCTATGAATCTATGTATAATACAGGTGGGGCCTAGGAGCACAAAGGACAGGGAGAGGTTCCCTCCGAACAACATCCTCTTGATGCTTGCCGGCGCCGGCCTGCTCTGGATGGGCTGGACAGGGTTCAACGGCGGAGGCCCCTATGCCGCCAACATCGACGCCTCCCTCGCTATCCTGAACACGCACATATGTGCTGCCACCAGCCTTCTCGTCTGGCTCTTCCTCGACATCACTTTCTTCGCTAAGCCCTCCGTCATCGGAGCCGTCCAAGGGATGATCACCGGCCTCGTCTGCATCACTCCGGCCGCAGGTATATACTATATAGGGTTATTTAGTTATAGTCTCTCCTATAATATTTGATATTAGAATTTAGATCTCCATGTTGTTCAATGTTAGCGTTCAGATATTCATTTAGGCTAATTTTGAATGATAAACTATATAATATAAGGTTTAATATTATACTATATACCTACAATTTATTACATTTCCTAGATGATGAAAGTGAGTAGAGGTTCCTGATCAGCCGGCTAGGAATGAGTCTGTCCGATTTATTTGTCTAGTTGCACCTAATTCTACTACAAAAATACATAAAATGGGTTTCAAACAAATTGTTTACATTGAAACAAATGTCAGATTTTTGATGGATGCAGGCCACCAATATAACACAGTTTTGTTACATGTGTGACCAATATGTCGGAACGTTGGTTTCTATCATGACAAACATGGTTCTCCATTCGGCATGGTTCAATTAGCAAGAAACAAGAGAAGGGTTCGGCTCAAAAACTTGAACATCATCTAAAGAAAAAATATATATATACAGACATTAAAAAAAAAGATTTTGGAGTTTTAATGCCATGGTAGAGACTTTAACATTACGCTAGGCTTACATAAGACTCTTAATATTACTATGTTGCATATGAAACTCAGTCAGAATTTCAAAGTTTTGTTGTCCTGGTAGAGACTTAACGTTACATTAACATTACACTATTCTTGCATACGACAGCCGAACATATACTTTTATGCTTTGGTGTCATGATCATTAGACTTTTTAACACTACATTATGCTTGCATATGACCAACAAATGCACTCAGAGGATATCTCATTTCTAATTAACACTTATTTAGTTAATTATTTGGTTCACGGATTTAAGGAAACATGAAAGAAAATTTATTTCTTTTCTTTACTTAGTACCCACAAATTTAAAAACTATTTTTTTTCTGACATACAAAAGAAAAGGACATTTTCAAATACTGGAAGAAAAATTAAGTGGTCTTTCTTGAATGCTTTATTTGTTTTACCGCACACAGAAAATGAACATGATATGAATACTAATTTTCCATCCCCGTGGAAGAGTCGAGGAAATTAATTTCACTTCCGAGAACCAAAGCGCGGCCTTAATGAAACGCATGGCATATGTATTCCCACCGCGTTATCTCAGAGACAAAACACAAATCAGCTCTATTAGGTAGCCTGATAGCAAAATTTTGATTCAATTTTGAGCCAGGTTTGGTGCAAGGATGGGCAGCAATCATAATGGGAGTTCTCTCCGGCAGCATCCCATGGTACACCATGATGGTGCTGCACAAGAAGGTCTGGTTCCTCAACTACGTCGACGACACCATGGCCGTCTTCCACACGCACGGGGTGGCAGGCTCGCTTGGCGGCGTCCTGACAGGCTTCTTCGCCGAGCCCAGGCTCAACCGCCTCTTCTTCGGCGACGACCCCAAGTTCATCGGCCTTGCCTATGGCCTCAAGTAGTGAACAAATTCTACTCTTAATTTTTTTTTTTTTTTAATTAGTTAAATTGGCTTGATTTACATTGTTGGCCTACACTCGATTGAAATGAACTTTAAAATTCACTAGGGATGGCCGAAGCGGGGCCGGGTTACGACAGATGGGCATCCAACTGGGCAGCATGTTGTTCGTCATCGTCCTCAACGTTGTAGTTACGTCGGCAATCTGCCTTACGATCAGGATGATCGTGCCGCTCAGACTCACCGACGAGGAGATGGAAGTCGGCGACGACGCCATACACGGGGAGGAGGCGTACGCCCTGTGGGGCGACGGAGAGAAGTTTGAGAGCTCAAGGCATCACAATAAGATGTATGACGAGGAGGAGTACCATTCCATGGGCGCAAAGGGTGTTGAGATGACTTGAACGGGAAATTGGAGGCTGGCGGCATGCATCATCTTGTTACATTTCTTTTTGCTCTTTGTTTTAAAGGATGATTAACTGTATTATGCTGTTGTTATATTTAAGGAAATTAGAGAATAGATGTCTATCAGTCCAATAAAAGGAGATGGGTTTAAGGAGGGGAGCTACTCTCAATGTAATGAACCATTGCCCATCATATAGAAGAATGATAATTTTCATGTTTAAACTTTCTATTTGTTTGTTCAAAATATTCTTCTTAGTTTCTTTGATCAGTTATGGCTAAATTTCAACTTAGATACTTTTTTATACACCTTTTTTTTTTCAACTTGATATTCTGAACTTTAAAACTCAACAACTTAATACTATCAATTATTGACTATTATCAAGTTGATATCCTCCATCAATCGGGTTAATAATTTTGTTAAAAAATAATAAAATTACCCCCCTCAACCCCTACTGCACAAACCCCTCTCCCGTATCCCTTGGTTGATGGAGGTGATTTCTTCTATCTTGGTTGATGGAGGGCCATATCCTTTTGTGTCCGAACCAAGTCCGATAAAAACTTTTTTTGTTAAAATTGGTTCGAGTCTTAGTTTATTTTACTATTTGTATAGGAATGAACAAAAGATGGAAATGAAATTTTTATATTTTAAGATTGGTCTTTTAGGGGCTAACCTAGTTTGATTTCCAACTATTTGAAGATTGAATGCAAACAACTTTGGTTATTCTTGTCTAGTGAGAGACCGAATAATAAACCCATAAATCTTTATTCTTATTATAAAGTAAAGAGAGATGGAGATAGAAAAATGGAGGAGATTGTTTCTTCATTCACTTGTATCAATTATCTTGAGAATAGCCCTTTATATAGGCTTACAATGGAGGTTTAATATCATCATGATAATTAAAGGAGAAATGCCAAAAGAATTAGGTTATGGATAACCAAATGTCATAGGTTATAGATAACCAAAAGACAAAGGTTATGTACACCAAATAATAATGTGAATTATCCATATTTATAACACTCCCCCTTGGATATTCACCTTTAATTAGTTGGTGATGTATGCTCATTTGTTGTCTCGTTAAAATCTTACTAAGAAAAATCCAGTGGAAAAAAAATCTTAGTTAGGAAAAAGAGTACAACGCGCAAAAGTCCAAAATATTCTTCATGAGTCATACTCTCCCTCGATATAATGGATCTGTAACAGCAAGTTTGTCTGATGATTAAGTCGTCACAAGCCTATTCCGTATACCAACTTCTGAAATGTGGTCTTTGGTAGTTCCTTGGTGAATAAATCGGCTAAATTTTTATTTGACCGAACTTGTTCGACTTCTGTTACTTTCGTCCTTTGGAGCTCATGTTCATAAAACAATTTTGGCGGAAGGTGCTTATTCGATATCCTTTGATAAATCCCTCTCGAACTTATGCAATGCAAGCCGTATTCACTACAAGAAAAATGATGATTCTTGACGGTTTATAAGTTGACGGTCATCAAAAGCCGTCAACAATAGTGCTTTTCTTGACGTATTTAGGCTTACGTCAAGAGATGCCCTTTTATTTGTTAAATTAGCAATTTTATACCATGTATGTTGACGGTTTCGGAGGATCCGTCAAGAAATAGCAATTTATTTATTGACGGTTTGGTGATAACCGTCAAGTAATGTATGTGCAAAAAACTTGGCGGAATTTTTTCAGCTGCCATTTTCGTAATTTTTTCAAATTTTTCATATTTGTTGACGGCTGTGGTTCTTTTTAATCGATGAACCAGCAAAAATTTTCCCGATCATCCCCAACATTTCCTCCTCTCTCCCTAACCTTCTCCTCCTTAAGAGAGAGAAAACCCCCCCCCCTTCTAAAGAGCCTCCCACAGATTTGGTTCTTCCCTTCCCTTTGGTACGATGATACGGTCGACGACTCCAATTTGGTACGACTTCTCTTCACTTCCCCATAACCATGGATTCCTCTTCTTCCTTTCCTCTTCCCCTACTTCCTAAGCCCTCCCCTCTTCTCACCCCCAAATCTTCTCCTCCTCCTTTCTCCAAACCTTAACCCCAACTCCCAAAGCCTAACCCTAAAATGTTGAACAAGGAGAAGCTTCTTCCTCTGATCCCTGAATCATCATATTTAATTTAGGGTTAGGGTTTTGGTCAATTGGTGTTTGAATTTTGAGTTTGGAGATATTTTTGTTTGTCTGTAGGAAGGGGACGAAGAGGGATTTCAGCATGGCGTCCTTCTCCTTCTAGGGAAGGAGATAGATCTCATGGATGAGGCTCTACAGGGAGTTTTCCCACCTGGGTTCTCTCTCCTGCCACCGGCTGTCGAGTAAAGATGGGATCTTTCGTGGGCCAAGTGCTTCCCTCTCCCTCAATTTTGTCATCGGGTGCCTTGTTCTCTTTGGCGGAGGTTGTGAAGGAGGTTAGATTAACTTGTCTGTACTTGATTGCCGCATGGATCAGTAGCTCTTTGCATTTGTTGATGAAAGTAGTGAGCTTGTTTTGAAACTATGTTGTTTCTTCTTGTGGAAAGTTGTGTGCTTGCTCAATTCTGTTACTATTATTTTGTGCTTGCTTGCTTGCTATGTGTAGTTGTTGTCTTTCGGTCGGGTTAGGACGTGCATTTGTTGGGTGAGGAATAAGTGGTTTTGCTACTTTTGTTGTTGTTGTAAAATTATGTTGATATAATGCTTTATTGCTTAATTGGCACTCTTGTTCTATGTAACAGAGCAATTACAATAATTATTCAAGCCTGTGAGTTGATATGGCAACCCTGACTATGTTGCTTTAGATATAATTTCTAGATTTGGTGGTGACAACTTGGTGCAGTGTAATAATTTATATCTATTGATTAGTTTGGTTAGAACCAAATGCAGTAATTTTCAAAATGGTTTTGTAGAAGGACATGTATCAGTTATGTTTCCAAAATTCTCCATTTGGTCACTAAAGAGACTTGAAAGTTTTCATGGGTCTCCCATGTGAAAATCCTCTGAATGCAATTATCGATGTGTTTTTTAGTAAATTTTTACTCTGCTCTGCAGACTTTATTAACTTACCTGCTCGCTATCATATTGTAAGATGCATGCTTTATCTGCTAATATTTAGCCAGTCTTCCCCAAAATTTTCCTTCAACCATCAGATTGATGCATTGAAGAATGTCTCCTCACTCATATTTCCTCCTCTCTCTATCTCTGGTCAGGGGAGCATCGCTACCATCCTGTCCTCTTCCGACTGTCGTCATCTTCCGAATCTAGGGCTACGACGTAAAGTCCCACCCCTGGTGGTCTACAACGAGGCCTTCGTGACACCATCGGTACGCAAGACCAGTCAGAGTAGAAGTTTTTCTTTCTTTTTTTCATGATAAAATCATTTTTTGGGGGCACAATCAAGTAAAATTGGGGGCGAACAAGGCATTGATGATTGATTACATTATTGTTCGATCTCATTCCCTTTGTGATCGTGGATCATAATTTATTTTTGCATTTTTATGCCAAAGTCCCTGCTACTATTCTCGTTTGTTTGTTCTTGTTCAAGGGAGTATAATCAAATATCATGAAGTTTGGAGATGATACGATTTGGTCGAGGGTGGGGGTACCATCTTGGTTATAGGTCCTCCAGGTGTTGGAAAGACCACTGTGATCGGGTATCATCCCTAGATATCAAGAAAGTGAACGATTCAGTGTTCTGTAGGGACAAAAAACTAATGAATGCAGAAAAAGGTTAATATTTCAGCTTTCACAAGGATATCAAGAAGCAAAAAAGTTCAATTTAAGATATGTACACATACAAGCATGACAAAGATATTGTACTTCAGAAGACCACTGAAAGTAGCAATTATCCATTCTAGGATCCATGTTCATTTTTTCTTTGAAATTATCATTCAAGCAGGGGTAACCCTTTTTGAGTTTAAACACAAGTATTATTAGAGAACTTGGAGCATAACATATTTGTTCATGCCTTTCATTTCTTTGCCTTTTGCAATTGTGAATGGTAGAAAGTCTTATCAGTGTTTTAAAAGATGTAAACAAGGTATTCATTGACGAACTTCCTATAAAGTGCGGTTGGGCAGAGCATACCTTCACTTATGGAGACTAAATCGTGGTGTAACGTGTATCCCCCCCTGTTCCGGTCATGGAATAGATGAAATAAATCAAAAAATGGATTTTTGTTCAAGAATGAAATCTTATTGGAACTGTCCATATCCGGTTCATCCTTCGGAACCATATCACATCCCGGATCTGATGAAATAGGATGAATTGAGACGGTATTTTGTAAATACGTAATTATCTTGAATATATCAACCATTTCTTTATTTTTCGATCGCCTGGAAGGGACAAAAGAAACATCTTGTTTTTTCTTCAAAAATTTCTGATCTCTAGTGGACTTCTCAGTAGGATTCGAACCCAGATGAAGTTCTGGCCATCTGTCAGAGAAAAAAGAACGAATTGATCTTGTAGGATTCCCAAGAAATTCTTCGATTTCTTCCGGAAGCAGATGATTATTCATCTGCTTAAGGAAAACCTTGACTTAGTTGTCATCTTTCCTACGTGACTTGTTGAGAATCCATACAATGTCTGTGGTTCTAATATTTAAAGTACTACAACACTATGCAAACTTGTTCTGTGGTAAAGAATTTTTACACCACTTTGATTAATTTATTAATTTTTCAAATATTAATAATTCCTAGAATTATTTTTGTAAAAGAGATACATTAAGAGAGTCTCCAAGTATCTTTTTTACAAAATTAAAACAAAAGTTGTAAGGCTTATGGCTTTTGCTATTCTTCCAATAGGGACCCAACACTGCAGCTCATATATTCGCCTTCTAAAAATATTGGCTACTATGTATTCGATATGCAACCTCGAGGGCATAATTCTATAAAGAATTGTGATTGCTCATTAGTCATATTGAATGCTGAGGTCAATTATAGGAACAAAAGTATTGTATCACAAGCTTTTCATTATAAAGGGAGAACTTTTATAAGTTGGATGAATGTGGATACACCAAGTTGTAAATTGATTATCATGTGGCAATATCTATGTCGTTATTTGAATAATTTATGATATGTTTGCAGGTTATGATTGAAGCTGTTGAAAATCACATGCCCGAAATCATTATAATTGATGAATTTGGGACATAACTTGAAGCAATGGTAGCCAGTACTATTGCCCAAAGAGGAGTTCAACTAGTTGGGACATTACATGGAGTAACAATTGACAGCATAATAAAAAATCCATGTCTGCATGTCCTTGTTGGAGGGATAGAGGTTTGCTACTACCTTTTTAAAATCTGTGCTATTTCTTTATGAAGTTGTGACTAGAGAAAAGTATAGAATTATCTTAAGTTTTTAAATTAGGAACCGATTACATATACCAAAAAATTTCATTTTGTATATGTTTACTGCTCCCAGTTAATTGTAGTGCGCAATTATTTGGTTTCCTTAGTTTCAATTCCTTGTTATATAATATCGATTTTGTTAGGTTTTATGGTAGATTCATAGCACAAATTATTTTAAGGTCACATATTTAGGAATGATACTGTTGCACTGGTAATTTAACTATATGCTGATGTGAAAATGGAACTACAATTATATAGTAGTACCACTATTCTCTATATTGGATAGTAATTTAACTATATGCTCAGATAGATATTTTATTCCATGTGATCCAGTTGAAGCAATGTAGATACGTGCATTGTTTGTTTGTTTATGTCCTTTCAGAGCCTTCTTTCATGCTTGAAGTCCTTAATAATATGTAGCTTTTATGCAGAGGTAACTTCTCAAGTTTACCTTAACCTTTATGTTGTGTATGTGGATGCATACCTGAAGTCAATAAATGATCCTTTACAAAAATTGAAACATGAGCAAGTTTCGGAACCTGAAGCCAATATAAATGATTCTTGTCTGCAAGGATAGCCATGGCATCTTGCACATTATGTGAGTACTTTGTGCAGATTGCCAACTGTTCCAACTGCCAAGTTCAAGTTTCTTGCACAATGGAAAAGAATAAAGTGTCAACCAATTTTCCCCTTCTAATTTTCATACTAATTTTCATTTATCCATATGGATATTTCTTGTTGCTAATATGCCAACAATACTAGGCGGCTGCGTTATGTATCAGGTAGTTTGACAAGAAATACATAACACTGAAAAATGAAAAAAAAGAAGATTTGTAGTATCAGTCGATACGTATTGGACATATCAGTTTCGGAGAATTTCCTTTGATGTCTCTAATTTTTTTTGGAGAATTTCCTTTGACGTCTCTAATTTTTTCACACAAATAATACTGTTAGGATTGTGGCAATTGTCGTTTGTTGATGATGTTATTTTCTACTTCTATTTAAAGCTGGTCAAAATACTACAAGAAAAATGGCAATTATGATGTCTACGATGAGCATTAGAAGGAGGAGCCTCAATAGCGAGGATTCGGATGGTCTGACTCGAGCGGAGTGTTCTTGCATATCATAAACCAAACCAAATTTAATGATTCAGGTTTTTATCTTCTTCTTTTTCGTTTGAAAACCATCGACTTCTTCGACACAAACCACTTTAATAGTGTAGTTGATACTAAATTATCCATATAGTGTCTTTCATGAAAACTTCTTGTGACAGATCACTTCTATTTATATGTAATTTTCATTTGTGGACATATCTCTTAAGTTGAATCTTCTTCAAACATAACATATTGAATTGCCATAGAAGTTAAAGTCTAGCACCCAAGCGGATGAATAATGTCCGCCTGACATCTTGTTGTTAACATGCTGAATATTAAACCTAGTTGGTTTAAGTAATTTTTTTGTTTACACGAACTTTTGTAGTTTCATGTAGAAATATTTAAGTGGGAGGGGGTGACACAGAAGTAATTGAAGTGTTACTTTTTTCGTGCTTCAATCACATTTATCTCTTAAGATTTTTCAGCATTAAAAGAAGTATAAATGTTGAATAACTTTTCTTAAATAGAACAGCTAAGATGTTTCATATTGACCTTCCTAGCCTACATTGTCTATTAGTCCATTGGCCTGCATCAGTGCAACTCATGCCTCTTTGTTTGCCAAGTTGTCGGCCTTGATTATTGCTTTCTAATTCCTGTCATACAAATTCAGCCTATACTCATATTCGCTTTATGGTTAAACTTTTAACTGACCTTGTTATGAACCGTAATCAATTGACTGAATTGGCATTTCCACTGTCCTATTAGTTTACCCCCTAAATGTTCAGTGCGCTTCCATGCGAAGATTGGGGGTGGGAGAGAAGAGGAGAAATGAGAGAGAAAGAAAGGGAGGAACAATATGTTGTTGTTGGCATAAAAGATTACATTAACTAGTATATGGGGGTATTATGAACTGCAAATCTGGGAATATGGGTTTAGTCTGGGTTTGAAATTGCTAAATAATTTGAGTTTTCAGTAAGAACTGAATGTTATAACTCAACTGGGTTTAACCTTAGTTGTTTTCTATGCTGTGATATCTGAGATGGTTGGGGGTTGTTGTTGATGTTAATTGGGAATTGAATGTTAAACTGAACTGTCTCTCTATTTCTGTATTTTTTCCCCAACTGATTTCCTGCACATTTAAACTACTGCAACATTTGAGTCCTCCCTAGATTGTTCTGTCCATTCAAAATTTGATTGAATTTCAGTTGTGTTGCTGACTTATAATGTTATGTTCACCTTGTTTGCAGATTAACCTAAAGGAAATGCTGCTCTGGTTTCAGATATATTTTGGTTAATCTACTCCTGTAAATATGTTTTGGATATGTATATATGGTGTACGAACGTGTTTGTGGTTGGACGTTTGGATGTACTTGTTGGATGTACTTGTTGCATGCTGCTCTGGGTTCAAAGATATTTTGGTTAATTTACTCCTATAAATGTTTAGGATATTTATGGTGTACGAACGTGTTTGTGGTTGGATGTACTTGTTGGATGTTTGGATGTACGAACAACGTATTTTTTAATATAAAAATTGTGTATTATAGTTGTGTGATGCTTGTGATATTATATATTGATTCTGGAATTGGATTCTGTGTAATTATGTGTATTTGGTAATTGGATTTCTGGAATATATTATGTTTATCTTGACGGTTGTAAAACGGCAAATTTTTTTATTCCTTGACGGTTTTTAACTTGACGGTTGCAAAAACGTCAAAAAATAATTCAATTCGTGACGGTTTGCAAACACCAAAAAACAATTTCTTGACGGTTTTTCCCCGTCAAGAAAGACTTTTCTTGACGGTTATTAGCCGTCATCTAGGCCCCCGTCAAGAAAAGTCGACACTTTTCTTGACGGTTTTTTGTTTGTTTTATTGACGGTTTAAAACCGTCAAGATAACGCATGTTTCTTGACGGTTTAAAACCGTCAAGGATACAAACAAAAAACCGTCAAGAAAAGTGTCGACTTTTCTTGACGGGGGCCTAGATGACGGATCCAAAACCGTCAAGAAAAGTCTTTCTTGACGGGGAAAAACCGTCAAGAAAAGCCATTTTTCTTGTAGTGATTGTCTTTGAATATTATTGTAGGCTCATCTGTAACTGTGGGTAGTTGATAATTTACTCGTATATGATGAATGATCGATCGTAACCACACACTTTCTCTTGTTGCTTATTGTAATACAATTAATTCTACATGGTTGGAGAAAGTTGCTACAACCTTACTTTATTGATCGTCAAGATATAGCTGCATGGTTATTAATAAACACATAACCTGTTTGAGAGCAACTCTTATGAGGGTCGGAAAGATATTTGAGCGTGCACAACCACCTAGACAAGAATTGTTAGTGGAATCACATGAATAAAATAATCTTATGTTAGTTGTTCCACAAAAATATCTCAATATGTGTTTAACTCCATACCGATGTCTAAGTGTAGGTGCAGAACTATATCTAGATAATAAATTAACAGACAATACAATATATGGTTTTGTGCATTGGCTAGATATAATAGTGCTCCAATAGCACTTAAATACGTTATTTCTGGACCAAGAACTTTTCATCTTCTCTCTTTGGTCGTAATAGATATTTATCCAAATCCAACCTGCGTACAACCATATGTGTACTCAGTGGATGTACTTTATCCATTCTGAATTGGTTTAAAATTCTTTTAATATATCGGGAATGATGCACTAATATTCCACTAGAACTTTGTTCTATTTGCAAACCGAGACCAAGCTTTGTCTTTTTCCAAGTCTTTCATTTCAGATTCATTCTTCAAATAGTTTATAGTTTTCTCCAATTTTTTAGGAGACTTGATCAGGTTTTATATCATCCATATATATTGTTACCATCGAGAATCCATTTTTGAATTTCTTAATGAAGACACATGGGTAAATTTGAATATTTTTGTATCATTCCTTAGTCAAATATATGATAAGACGATTATACCACATTCTTTTGGATTATTTCAAACAATATAATGCTCTCTAAGTTTAATTGAACACATTCACTTTGACTTAGTCTCTGGCATTGTAAATCTTTCTGGAATTTTCATATAGATGTCAATATCTAAGTCTCCATACAAATATGCAGTTATAACATCCATAAGTCTTATATCAAGATTTTTCATAAACTGCGAGACTGATTAGATAACTAAAAATAATTACATCAATAACGGGAAAATATGTCTCAATATAGTCAATTTCAGGTCTTTGAGAGAAATCTTGTGCTACATATCGGACTTTGTATCTTTCAACTTTGTTCCTCTCATTTTATTTTCTCACAAAACACCTATTTAAAACCAACATGGTTTATGCCCATTGGTGTTTCCACTATAGGTCCAAACACACCACGTTTTTATAAAGGTTTAATTCTACTTGAATAGCATCTTTCCAGATTGGCCAATCTTTTGTTTGTCGACATTCATTTATACTACGTGGTTCATTTTCACAACTATCATTGTCCTTTGATATTTCAGTAGTTACTGTATAGCTAAATATGTCATCAATAACAAGTACTTTTCTACTCCACAATTTACTTGAACATGCATGGAATATCGAAATCTCTTCATTTTTAGGTACATGTGAACATCCATAGGCATTTCAGTGAATTTGGAAACATGTACATCTTTATTATTTATTTTTGGAGCTCCGACCAATATTGGATTTTTATCAGGACAAGATATTTTATTGGCTCTCCTCTTTCTAGGAACACTATGCTTGGAACCTGTAGGTCTACCACAATTTTGACGTTTAGTAGTAGATTCATTTGCCGCCTTGTTTGGATTTTGTCCAATTGGAACAATGATTCTGGCTGGCACATTCATAGCTGGCACATGTAATCTAGTTACCTTTGCGCATCATTAAATGCATCAGGTAATTGATTAGCAATTTCTTACAAATGTATCATTCTCCTTATCTCATAATCATATTATGGAGTTTTTTGGATCTTGATGAGATAGAGTAGGCATATTCCATGTCAATTCATATCGTTTATTAGCAATGTTTTGTTTTATATGAACAATTTGTTGCTTACCTCCCCCAACGGCGGGAAGGCTCTTTCATCAAATTGGCAATCATCAAATCTTTTAGTAAAGACATCACCAGTCATTAATTTTAAATACCTTATTATGGAAGAATATTACCCAAAACTTAATGTATATTCCCAAATATCATTGGGATCAATCACTACCAGAATATATAAGTCATTTTAGCGACGCCAAAAAATGTTGCTAAAATGAAAAAAAAGTCACTAAAACTATTTGCCGACGTTTTTCTGTCGTCGCGAAAAGCCATGTCGCTAACAGGCAAAATATCGGTAATCGTCGCTCTTACCGACGCTTACTGACGTAAGAAAATGTCGATAATTCTTGAATATTTATCGACGTTCACTGGCGCACCGTCGGGAATATGGCGACGTTTGAAATGTCGGCCAACGTCGGTAAATCTTGCAACATTTAGCGACGTATATCTAGTACTTACCGACGTTCACCGACTCTGTAGACGAGGAAAATCTTGGGATGTTTACCGACGCCTTACCGACGCTTACCGACGCGAATATACATCGGTAAGCGTCGGTATACCTGGTGACTTACCGACGTTCAGCTGCGTCGCTAAACGTCGGTAAACGTCGATAAACGTCGCTAAATTTCAAAAAAATAAAAATAAATAAATTACAGAATGTCCACAGGATCATATTTTCTACCTGTAGTTCAATAAATAACAAAAAAACCACAAGCATATTTTCTTCCTGGGCTCGCCGACCCCTTCGGTGGAACACCCAACAACGGTACATCACAATATTATAACAATCAACGCAAACAAGAGTAAAAGTCTACAACCAATATATGATAGGAACAAACACTAAAAAATAATCACAGTAAACAAACAACAGTAAGAGTCTACATCCAAAGTCTACACAAACAAATACTATATCCACATGAATCCACACAAACACATACATCCAAAGTCTACACCGGTACATCATAATAGTATATCTACATGAATCCACAACCAATACTGAAAGTCTACACAAACAAATAATCAACATAAACAAACACTAAAAAACACTACAATATCATAAAACAGTCCTAACTCGGACTACTGCGGATCTGGAGGAGGAGGGGCACAACCGCGCCTCAAGGATAGGAACATCTCGTACTCCTCCCGTGAAATTGTCACCGATGAAGAAGGTAGTGACGTCGGTGGAGTCGGAGGTAGTGACGCCGGCAGAGTCGACGACGATGAAGGCGCACCCGGAGGACAATAACGCTCCAACGCTGCTAGTCGCTGGTGGTAGAAATCTATGGCAGATAACAGCCTCGTACTGCTATCAACCATCGAATCCTGCATCAACGTCAGCCTCTCACCCATGGACAGCTGTGATGCCTGTAGATCCGTCACGCTGTGCTCTGTCGACGCTCTAAGATCAGTAATGCCCCGCTCTGTCCTCTCAGTCATATCCCTGAGCTCCATAATGCTGCGGTCGAGCGTATCCAATCGTGCTATGAGCGCAGCATCGTCTGTCTGGTGCTGCTCCTGGATCTGTCGTAGCAGCTCGTCATGGACAGACTCCACCATCTGCTGGACTCGGACAGACTCCTGGGAGGGCTATAGGCCATGCACACTAGCAGGGGAGATCCTAGAGGTCTGTGTCGAAACTAGGGTGCCAAAGGATCCCGTACCGTAGTACGTACCCTTGTGGAGACCACCAGCGGCGGTCACCCACAGCTCATCCTCCGACGGAGCTGGAGCAGGCTGCGAGGAAGTACCAGCCTCTCCCGCAGTAGGTGCACTAGCAGCCGCCTGCTTCTTAAGCCGTTGAAACTCGGCCTAGAAAGCATGGATACTCTATAACTTCTAATGTCTGATGTACTTATTATTACTAAATACATGAATATTTATTTGCATGAATATTTACTAAGTTATATCAAAACTAACACGAAGTATTAAAATTAATAAATAGAATTGTAATACTTACATAGGCCTGCTCCGCCCTCTCGTCAATAAGCTTTCCGCCCTTCCGATGTGTGGCCAGGAAGACAGTCACCATATTGGCGTCACCACCCCTCTTTACCTGTAATTAAATATATTATCTTTTACTAATTTATCGGACTTGCATTAAAATAATATTTCTGAAATAAAAAGACATACCAGACGACGAAAATGTTCCATCATCGGAATCGACCCACCGTACCACTTCGATCCCTGCTTCCTAGCCGCCTTGGCCTTCTCAGACTTTTTCTTGTACCTTGGCTTGTCGAATCGAGCCTTCATTACAGTCCACTGATCAGGGGTGATCCAACCTTGGATGGGCTTCTGGCACGATCATGTTTCTTCTGATCATCAATAGAGTCACGGATCAGCTTAGCAGCAACGGAAGGAAACATCCCCTCGATCATCTCGGCCCGGTGCGGTGGATAGAAAAATATATCCTAGAAGAGTGCAAACCAAATATTTATCAGTTATATATAATATACAAAAAGTATATGATTCATGTTAAAAGCAAATATATTTTAACCTTGAAGCACGCAAACCAGTAGGCCTTCCTCTCGTCCGGAGCATCAGAGTAGTTTATCCAAGGACCACCATAATTAGTCCTTAATAACTGGCCTAGGCGTCTCTGTACCGACGGGGGACGATATCTATACAGACATATTATATTTATGAGATAAGTTAATTTATGGTAAACACAGGAAAAAATAATAAACCAAAATACTTACTTTGTACCGTCGGCCCAGATCTCCGTCTTCGTCTCCTCCGGAGGTGCGCACGCATCATCTGTCTGATACTGGCCGGCCGTCGGCTCAGCCTCCTTCATCTGCTCATCTGTCTCCATCGTCGTATCAGCAGGAGGAATGCTACACTCGGGAGCAGTCTCAGGCCTGGAACTACTCGTCCCAGGAGATATGCCACGTAGCGTCGTGGTAGGCAGAGGTACTGTCCGATACACAGAAGTACTGGGCGACGAGGATCCAGAGCCGGTACCAGTAGGAGGTACCGAAGGAGTACCCTGTCCTCTGCCAGTACCAGTAGGAGGTACCGAAGGAGAACCCCGTGCCCCACGTCGGAACGATCTGCGACGACCTGTCATACCTGATAACAACATATGATACAACAAATAATAGAGACTAGAAATATGAAAGTATAATAAAGACAAGATAATAACCAAGACAACATATGATGATATATTTTACAAGAAACATCTAAGTACAGATAGTATATTCTACAAGAAACATCTTATTTCAGATAGTATATTCTACAAGAAACATCTAAGCTCAGACAGTACATTCTACAAGAAATATCTAAGTCCAGATAGTACATTTTACAAAAAATATCTAAGTTCAGATAGTAACCAAAACTAGATAATAACCAACTCTACATAATAAGAAAATAAAAGTACATCTCTCTCAATCATCTTCAGAATATTCATCTTGTTCGTCTTCCTAGACCTCATCTTTCTCTTCCTCCTCCTCATCTTCACTTTCATCTTCACCTTCGTCGACTTCGCCTTCCTCTTCGGATAATTCTACATCTTCTACATTAGTCGTGTAATGCATAACTTCCATGGAGTCTACATCAACAATATTGGTTACAAGAGGTAGCTCGTCCTCCTGATAAGCTTTTTCGTCAACATCAAAAGTATCTCTAGCTTTAATCTTGTATACTGCCCACCAGTCAGACTTCGTTGCTCCCCGTCTCGGATAAGCTGTGAAGTACACAAGCTAAGCCTGAGTTGATAGGACAAATGGTTCGTAGCCTTGATATCTACGCTTGTAGTTTATATCCACAAGACCATGCTTGTTAATTTTCTAACCTTGATTTTCAATCGGATCGAACCATTTACACTTGAACAACACGATCTTTGCTGGTTCTCTGCCATAATTATATGTCAACTCCATAATCTCTCGTAAGATGCTAAAGAAATCATTTCCTGGATTGACGTCTTTGTAGTTCGAAGATTTGATACACAAACAACTATTTTTTGTGGAATTAAGATCCAGGAAGCTATCTCTGATCGGAGCATTTGTCGACTTGAACCTAAAGTCATTCACACAGTAACTTGGCCATATTTTAACGACAACAATTGGTCCCTTGGCAAGAGTTCTAATTAATTCAATCTCGGATGAAATTAGACGATCGACCTGAATACCAAAGAAGAGATAGTAAGTTATTTATTGTCGTGTTGCATTATAAGAGACCAATAATTACTTAGCTGCTTACATATTCGCTCAACCAAGAAGAAAAATGACGTCTCATTCTTATTCTAATTCATCGTCTGTTAGGTAGGGTCTAACTGACCTCAACTCATCATTATACGTGCTAAAAAACAACAACGAATAAACCGCTGATTAGTAGTATAATATTAGCTTATATTATTATATTGAGATGACGTAAACCAGCTCATCATTAATTACTTACCCCTCTAGATTCTCCACTTCATCCTCGTCGCAATTGAGTAATATATACAACTGAGCAGCCCTTAGCTCTTCGCCATTCAAATATCTCTTCTTCATTTTCCCCGAAGGCTTTCCGGACGCATTGAATACTTTCAGTATTCCATCATTAGATTCTTGATATCCGTCGTCGTTTCTCGGAGCCCTCATTTTATTCATAGCAACATGAGGTTTGAAATACGTCGAGCAGAAGTTTGTAATCTCCTCGAGAATATAGGCTTCACAAATAGAACCTCGACCCGAGCCATGTTTTTTACCATCCTCTTTAGGTGGTTCAAATGCCGCTCAAACGGGTACATCCACCGATAATCGACGGGCCCACCAACACGTACCTCGTAGGAAAGATGAATTGGCAAATGATCCATGGAGTCAAAGAATCTAGGAGAAAATACCTTCTCGAGCTTGCACAGTGTTACCACAATATCATTCTTCTGCTTTTCTAGACGATCGACGAGCAACTTAGTAGAACAAAGATCTCTGAACAATATGCTAAGCTCGGTCAATGGATCCCAAACAACCTGGGGTAAGAATTCCTGAAATACAATCGGAATTAACCACTCCATGAACAATCATGGCTCTTCATACCTGCCAGTTTGTTCTCCTTGAGGTTGACGCATCTTCTCAAGTTCGAAACATACCTGTCTAGAAATTTTAGACCTTGAATCCACCTACAAAGTCTCACTTATCCTCCTTCTCCAGTGAGAAAATTGCCTTAGGCTGCTTCAACTTCCCATTTCCCTCCTCTATCAAATACAATGCAGGACGTCTATATATTTCTTTCAAGTCCAATCTAGCCTTTGGATTGTCTTTCGTCTTCCCCTTTACGTCTATTACAGTATTAATTATATTGTCAAACACATTCTTCTCGATATGCATGACACCAAGGTTATGTCTAATCAGATTGGTGCTCCAATATGGCAGATCCCAGAATATACTCCTTTTCGTCCAGTTATGAGTGCGACCAAATCCGTCACACTTGTAGCCCTTAGTAGGCTCTTCAATAGCTCTCGGTAAATCTTTTACCTTTTCTTATATCGTGTATCCGGGCCACCTTGGCGGTGGAATAGCCTTCTCCATAATGCCAACACGAAAAGCATTCATGTTCCTCCGGTATGGATGATCCTTCGACAGGAATTGTCGATGACAATCGAAGAAGCAAGGTTTGCCTCCGTGTTTCAAACGGAAAGCCTTAGAACGGTCCATGCAATATGGACATGAAAGACGACCATGCGTGCTCCAACCAGATAATATTCCATAGGCCGAAAAGTCATTGATGGTCCACATAAGTGTTGCCCACATCTGAAAATTTTGTTTTCTAGAAACATCGTACGTGTTGGAACCTACTTTCCATAGCTGATTCAACTCATCAATCAATGGCTGTAAATACACATCGATGTTCCTTTTCGGATTGTTCGAACCTGGGATAATAATGGTGAGGAACATATACAGAGTCTTCATGCACATTTAAGGCGGTAGATTGTACGGAGTGACGATCACAGGCCAACACGAATACTAGGATCCCAAAAGTCCGAATGGGGTAAAACCGTCGAAGCAGAGACCCAATCTGATATTACGCGGATCAGAAGCAAAATCTGGATACTCTCGATCAAAGTGCTTACATGCTTCTCCATCAGATGGGTGATCCAACACTCCTTCGGTCTGTTCCCGCTTATGCCAACTCATGTTTTCTGCAGTTTCCTTCACCATAAACAACCGCTGTAACCACGACATCAACGGCAAGTAGTGCATCGAATCGGTAGGCTTCCTTGCACCGACAGACTTTCCTCTACCACTGCCCTTGTAGCGATCAGCACCACAAAATCTGCAGGCGTCTTCATCCTTTTCGTCTTTATAGTACAACATGCTCCCGTTGCGACATGCATCGATTTTCTCGTATCCCATCCAGAGCGATCTTACCATCCTCTTAGACCGGTAAAAGTCTTTAGGCAACTTAGCACCCTCATGCAATATTTTTATAATCAACTCCATAAGTCGGTTGTAGCAATCTTACGACATATTAAAATCGGACTTGATGCTCAACAATCTTGTAACTACCTCCAACGGTGAATGATCCTCACAACCAGGATATAATGGAGTCCTTGTATTCTCCAGCAACTCCATGAACTTTGCAGCATCGGCGTTCGGTGCCTCTTCAGGTGCTTCATGATTGTCCGGATCGAAACTAGGTCCTGCCGTATCAAAAACCATGTTCACCAATCCAACGTCATAAGCAGCATGGTTGTGGACATCCACATAAGGCTCATACTCCGATGCTAAAGACACAAGTTCTCCGTGCGTGCTCCACTGATAGTAATTCGGCGTAAAATCCTTCGAGTATAAATGATACGTGACTTCCACTTCTGGATGATATTTCAAGTTACGATATCTCACACACGGACACTTAATTTTGGTACCGTCCATGTACTGAGGGAACGTCTTGGCAAACTGCAGAAACTGTTGCACACCCTTTATGAATTCATCCCGCACACCGCACATATCATCAGGATGACGGTTGTACATCCAAGAACGATTCCGCATATAGTAATTCAGCTCCATATCCATTTGAGAATAATTCTGTAAGATAGATACATGCACATCGTTGAAAGACTGTAAATGTAATAGGCGCATTAATCATGACATATCCTAAATATTGAAATAGACTTCCAAGTAATCATGATACAACAAGTGGTAATAGTGTATCACATGACATAACCATATGACCAATATTTTGAAGGGTGCTATAGTGTATCAGAATTGATACTCAAAAGCACTAATGGTATACTTGGTATCAGAACATATATATTAGAAGGGACAGATCTGGTCACAAGCAACTACCTAATAGTGGCGTCTATATCAACTTGACATAGGCCATCATGTTACTATGTCAAGTACAAACTATAGGTAATAGGGAGTGTTGTACCATGTATACTGGATAGAGGAAAGAATATATATAGGATATGTATCGACCAAGTTCAGTTATTGGGGCAATATCTAGATACTCGAATTGATACTAGAACCTAAAGGTCAAAGTTGCATATAAGGTACCAAGACCAAATCAATCCTAAGTTCAACCACTCAGGACCCATGGGATTCATTTTCCCTCCTCCTTTCCCAACATTTATTACAAAACTTTTTGTGGATCAATGCAAGAAATGTATGTGTCCATGTGTATGTGTGTATGTGTCCATGTTGTATGTGTGTATGTGTCCGTGTCCATACGCTACGTACCTTGGCCATACTAGCCCTAAGAGGATACTTGAGCAACAATACTATACTATATCCTAAGATACTATATATAAAGGTATCATTTAGGATATTCCAATATATATATATATATATATATATATATATATATATATATATATAAGAAAAAAAAAGAAATATATATATATATATATATATATATATATATGTAGAAGCATAAAAAATTTTCAGCAATGAAGCCCCATGCGCCCAAGCTAGTGAAGCTCTATGCGCCCAGCCAGTGAAGCTCTATGCGCCCAGCTAGTAAAGCTCCATACGCCCAGCCAGTGAAGCTCCATGAGCCTAAGACTAGCTTCCCCAAAAGGAGGGCGCATAGCCTGAGACATGGCTATGCGCCCAAGCCTGACTCGGTCAAAGCCATGATCAAAACGTGCACCGAAGCGCACGGCCACGTCAGTCTCCACGAGCAGTCATGCACCGAAGCATGCGACCACGTCAACACCATGACCAATCCACGATCTCGCAGCCTGCATGCGCCTACACTCTATGCGCCCAAGGCAGGACTATGTGCCCATATGAAAACCGGTATGTTTCCTTCATATGGGTGCATAACATCATTCCAGCTCAAGAACAACTATAAAAGGGAGGCCTCATCCCGCTTCAAAGGACAGAACGGAGAGCATTTTTAAGAGCCAAATTGCTGCACTTCTTGCCAGTGAGCCGAGAGTTAGCAATTTTTTAGGTTTTCTCTCACTTTTGTAATCGGAGTATCAACGGAGTAAAGGAGAAACTGCCGCTCGATCTCTATCGTCCCTATTTCCCAGAATTCTTTTTTGTACTCGGGGATCCTCAGTACAGGATCTCTCAGGCGTACTCGATTTGTGGTGCCTTGCGCCAATAAAGAAAAGATAGAATTTTTTCTTTTTTTTTGTGTCCACAAAAATGGCGACTCTACGGGGGACTACCTTTTCCTCTGACGAGAAGGTGGTGACGCAATCCGATACCGACAAAGTAGAGAGCACTCAGAAGATGCTGATCGTAAAGTTCGATCAGCAGGCGTTCGAAGAGATGCTCTCGAGAGATGGCTTTACTCCCTCAAAATCAGTAAAGCCAAACAAGTCTCGCAAGACTTGGCTTTCGAAGGCTCGCTGCGCATATCCTGCTAGTGTCATAGCAGATATGCAACTGGAGGACTCTGTCACATGGGCGCATAACTCTGCCACAGAAGTTCTTCAAATAGAGAAGGCTCATACCGTTCCGGGTGTAGTGCCCCGCTCCTCGCGGTCCACTACGTAATACCTACGGCTTGCTGACTCAGTCTTAAACTGAGTATTTGCGGAAACCTTTGCCAGTATCGATTGATCACGGATAAAATGCAATGAACCTTTCCAATTGATGTATTGGCTTCTATTAAAATAAATCCAAGAGTTTTGTTGGATGTTTTCTTTCGCTGCTTGGTTTTGATGAATGCATTTTCGTGTTGGTTTTCGATGATTGGTTTTCATTGTTCGCTTTCATCGCATTTCGCATTCATTTCGAATCTTGAGAGAAAGAGACCGAAGTATGCTAATCAACTGTTGGTGCCAATGTAGGACACGTGAACTATTCATGAATGGCACGTGAAGTCCCTCCTTCTCTCAAGTAAGATTCTTCTCGGTGAGTTGCTTTAACCGGGCTTGTATTTATTTGTACGTCCTAATAAAAATGATCTCTAGTCCACTCTTTTATTGCGTCCCTCTGATCAACGATACCAAAATCAACAAAAAATAAGAATAAGAATGAATGCTAAGGAATGACTACAAAGGAAATAAAATGCTATTGAATGCTATCGAATGACCGAATGCTATTGAATGTTATCGAATGACCGAATGCTATTGAATGTTATCGAATGACCGAATGAGAACTAAATGCTAATGAATGACCGAACGATTAAGGCTAGTTATGAGTTGGTCACTATTTGTTGTACTGTTAAATTTTATCTGATAGAAAGAACAAGTCATGCATTGGTCTCGGACAACTTGTTAATAAGCTAATAGTCTCTCGACGATACTGGGGGCACCCGAGATCGATCGACCTAGAAGAGATTGTAATAGCACCCCGGGGTAAATACTACACCTCGGGAATGTTGTGTCCTTAGCGACGAGATGAACCATTGAGTCCTAGCGGCTAATCATGGGGGACGGGCCCATGGACCACCATGTAGTTAGGACATGCATATGAACAAATCCTTATTGCAAAACCTAACATTGAACGATGATGGTAAAGAATGCTTCTTATATACATATGCAAATTGTGCTAACCTGTTTTGTGCAGGGATGACTGTCGGTGATGGGTAAGTTGATTATGAATTATTCTACTGTCATGTTTCTTATGAATTGTTAAAAATAACCTAGACAAGTAGAAAGATCACTAGTAAATATGTAGCTTCATATATTGAATTAGTGCAGATATTTATGAGTTTCGACGAAGAGCCGCTCGCCAGTACATGAGGTGTGCTGACCCACGTTGTGGGCATCCTTTTCAGAAAGCAAAGGAGACAGGAGGATTTCAAGTGAGGTACTAAAACTCGTCTAGTCCAGTAGAGCTGTGGACTGCCTCGAAGCTTCATATTCTTTTCCAGTCAAGTTGCAAGTTTCTTTTCCTTTGAAGGTGTCTTTATTTCCAACATGTAATAAAGGGATATGATGTATGAACATTGCGACTATTTTCAAAAGAGAGTTTTAAAAGTGAATCATGTAGCCAAGATAAGGCAATCTGAGTTTGCAAAGCTTTGTACTTGTATTCCTATCAAATTTATCAATAAAAGAATTATTTTATTTCAAATCTCTGTGTCCAATATTTGGTTTTCTGTAATGAATGGGTACGTGCATGTGTTTTTGCTTGACTAGTTGTTTTGTGCAGGTACATGGCCTTGTACAAGTGCAACTTAGGCTTGTACGGTATCACGCCTTAGCGAGGACGATCGATCCCGCTGGGATCCAGGCAAGACGGACGACCCTAGCGGGATCGTGGCGTGACAAAGTGGTATCAGAGTACGGTTTTACGTCATTGTCTCTTGCAAATATCATTTTCGAAAAAGTGTATAAAGTATTTTGATGGTTTTCAAAAGTCCCGATTTTGTGTTATGAAAACCAATACCCCATATAATAAGTCCATAATATTTTATAAGATTGACAGAAGTTATACTCTTTTGTAGAGAAATGGCTCCTTCTCGACCGATTCGATAGAACGGATCATGACCTTGTTGGAACAACAGAGGCTGGACAATGAGGAGCGTGGCCAAATGCAACAGTCCTGACTGGAGGCCCAACAGGAGCAGTTGGATGCCTTTACCCAACTGGTAACTATACTTGCGGCAAATCAAGATACTACTGTAGCGACCAAACCAACAGGGACACCTGAGATTGAGCCCGTGGATGGCGACGAACCCCAGCCGGCACAAAGGCACTCTTCCTTTAAGCCAAAGGACTTTTGGATGTGAAACCTCCAGAATTTGAGGGCAGGACATCACCAGACAAGGTGGTAGACTGGATCGATAAAATGGAAAGTCTGTTCACATTCGTAGGAGTTTCGAGTAGCAAGAAGGTATTGTGTGCCGCTCTGCTACTACGGCTGCGGGCAGAGGACTGGTGGATGGCAAAAAAGCCGACTCTGCTCGCAACGGCTAGGAATGGAAAGATTTCAAAGGCTTCGTTCAAGAAGGCATTTCTGGATCAATATCTGCCTCCAGCCATGAGCAAAAAAATAGGAGAATGACTTCATAACACTGAAACAAGGGAATATGTCCGTGGAGGACTATGAATCTGAATTTGCTAAGTTGGTAAATTTTGCTGCTGTTATGCTACCCACGGAACAAACTCGCATAGATCAGTTCGTTGAAGGTCTGAATGATGACATTCAGTTGAGTGTGCTGAACCGAGAATGTGGGTCGTACACTCAGGCCTTTGAGGCGGCGCTACAGGTGGAACAATTCAGCCTGAGGAAGGCATCAGCAAAAACGCAGTAAAGTCGGAACCAGCCTACTAAGAGGTACCATGATATGGAGAAAAAGACCGAAGAAGAAAATAAGACAGATAATGATCAGCATCGGAGACCTGAGTGTACCTACTGCGGTCGTCATGGGCACACCAAGGAAGTCTGTCATTTCGTAAATAGATCATGCTTCAGCTGTGGAAGTACGGACCATACCGTCAAGAACTTCCTAAAACAAAAAAATAATAATGAAGAGCGTGGGCCGCTGCTAGGACCACTACCGTATCGAGACAATCCTCACAATCAGCAGTTGCGGAATGCCAACACTACGACAGCGCGCGTCTATAATCTCTCCACCTTACTTGATCCTGAATGCGATACTAGTGGAGGTGAGTTTGTTTCTTAAGTTTTGAGGAAAAAACTTTTTTTCAGTGGGTTATTATGTAGTGCCCCGCTCCTTGCGGTCCACTACGTAATACCTACGGCTTGCTGACTCAGTCTTGAACTGAGTATTTGGGGAAACCTTTGCCGGTATCGATTGATCACGGATGAAATGAAATGAACCTTTCCAATTGATGGATTGGCTTCTATTGAAATGAATCCAAGTGTTTTGTTAGATGTTTTCTTTTGCTGTTTGGTTTTGATGAATGCATTTTCGTGTTGGTTTTTGGTGATTGGTTTTCATTGTTCGCTTTCATCGCATTTCGCATTCATTCCGAATCTTGAGAGAAAGAGACCGAAGTATGCTAATCAACTGTTGGTGCCAATATAGGACGCGTGAACTGTTCGTGAACGGCACATGAAGTCCCTCCTTCTCTTAAGTAAGATTCTTCTCGGTGAGTTGCTTTAACCGGGCTTGCATTTATTTGTACGCCCTAATAAAAATGATCTCTAGTCCACTCTTTTACTGCGTTCCTCTAATCAATGATACCAAAAACAACAAAAGATAAGAATAAGAATGAATACAAAGGAAATGAAATGCTATTGAATGCTATCGAATGACCGAATGCTATTGAATGTTATCGTATGACCGAAGGCTATTGAATGTTATCGAATGACCGAATGAGAACTGAATGCTAATGAATGACCGAATGATTAAGGCTAGTTATGAGCTGGTCGCCATCTGTTGCACTGTTAAGTTTTATCTTATAGAAAGAACAAGTCATGCATTGGTCTCGGATAACTTGTTAACAAGGTAATAGTCTCTCGACGATACTGGGGGCACCCAGGATCGATCGGACTAGGAGAGATTGTAATAGCACCCCGGGGTAAATGCTAAACCTCGAGAATGTTGTGTCCTTAGCGACGAGCTGAACCATTGAGTCCCAGCGGCTAATCATGGGGGACGGGCCCATGGACCACCATGTAGTTAGGACATGCATATGAACAAATCCTTATTGCAAAACCTAACATTGAACGATGATGGTAAAGAATGCTTCTTATATACATATGCAAATTGTGCTAACCTGTTTTATGCAGAGATGACTGTCGACGATGGGTAAGTTGATTATGAATTATTCTACTGTCATCATTCTTATGAATTGTTCAAAAGAACCTAGACAAGTAGAAAAATCACTAGTAAATATGTAGCTTTACATATTAAATTAGTACAGATATTTATGAGTTTCGACGAAGAGACGCTTGCCAGTACATAATGTGTGCTGACCCACGTTGTGGACATTCTTTTCAGAAAGCAAAGGAGACAGGAGGATTTCGAGTGAGGCACTAAAGCTCGTCTAGTCCAGTAGAGCTGTGGACTTCCTCGAAGCTTTATTTTCTTTTCCAGTCAAGTTACAAGTTTCTTTTCCTTTGAAGGTGTCTTTCATTTCCAGCATGTAATAAAGCGATATGATGTATGGGCATTGTGACTATTTTCAAAAGAGAGTTTTAAAAGTGAATCATGTAGCCAAGATAAGGCAATCTGAGTTCGTAAAGCTTTGTACTTGTATTCCTATCAAGTTTATCAATAAAAGAATTATTTCCATTTCAAATCTCTGTGTCCAATATTTGGTTTTCTGCAATGAATGAGTGCGTGCATGTGTTTTTGCTTGACTAGTTATTTTGTACAGGTACATGGCCTTGTGCAAGCACAACTTAGGCTTGCATGGCATCACGCCTTAGCAAGGACGATCGATCCTGCAGGAATCCAGGCAAGACGGACGACCCTAGCGGGATCGGGGCATGACACCGGGCTCTACTAGCCCAGTGACTTCCTTCCTGCACAACCAACAACAGGGTGTTTAACACCTGAGACTTGGCAAAGAAAAACACAACGATGCCAAGAATCGGGGTGTGTGACACTCTAGGCAAACCCGGCGAGGCTCACAAATGAAGGAGGCAAAACTGGAAAAAATAGCACTGCTCCACCAAGCATGCGCCTAAAGCCATGCGCGCAAGGGAGTGTTTGGGCGCATAACCCCAACCAGAATACTTCTGTCTTCAGCCGGCTGGGCATCCAGGGTCATGCGCCCAAGGCTATGCGCCCATGCTCACTGGATCCAAACTATGCGCCCACATCAAGGAGGCTCAGACATGCTGTCAAGGAGCATGCGCCCAAAGCCAGTCTCCAAAGCCTATGCACCCACAACAAAAAGACAGGCCGCAACGCGTATAGCACGGGGCTGTCTTCAAGGACATCACAGAACTTAGGTGTGGGGGTTGCCCCTGCACGTGAACTAAGTCTTGATGCACCAACTCTTCTTACGAACTCGCATGCAAAGCTCGGCGATGCATGCAACATGGGTTGTAAGGCAAAACTCCCTTCCACTGACTTGTACGACATGATAAATCATAAGCGTAAAGTGAGGGAGGACATAACAATTCATAGTGCACATCTATGCACCAGTATTGTTACCAACTGTTATTACTCCAAAGCAACAAGAGTGCCTCAAAAAAGTCTGTGTTTCGATGGCTACACTTCTCTGACGATATGAAGCCACTGTGTGTTTCATCCAACATAGCTTCATGGGGTCCCCCTTACGGAAGCCCCAATCAAAGATGGTGGACTACGAACCCAAATTTCTCTCTCAGTTTCGCGAGAAGAAGAAGAAGAAGCCTACCAACATATGGCCAGCAGGCTGTCACATCTGAAGGAGTCTATATGGGTACTCGGTCAAAGGTAAGATTTCGTATGGACGACGAAGACTCCCAAGCTGGGGGTAGTATTCCCTCAGAGTCTGAAGCGGATGACCTCCACTACTGGGGTAGCCTTCCAGAGGACGATGATCCCTCCGAATCTGATGGCGACTATCTACCTTCCTCTACCTGAAGATGAAGGACTTGTCCACTCGGAGATAGACAGTATCAGCACCAGTTGTACTATTTTTCTCTATTCATTCTCACATGTTATCTACATGCATGGCGGACGGAAAAAGACCTGAAGAAGCCAGCGATCAGACCAGCAAACCGTTAGAGGGTCTGGAAACAGCATTCACCAAGATCACTGATATACTTACTAGTACCATAGCGGTTCAAGCTGCTGGGGCTGTTCCTCCACCTCAACAAAATGTCTCGGCTCACGCTAGCCCGGCTCACAGCAACAACCCTCTTTAACTGCAAAATGAGTATCATTCTGTTGTGCCTCCCCCAAACCTTGCAAATGCCGGGGGAGGTCCTTCGCCAACGACGCCTGACAACCGTTCAGCAACCGTATCCCAATACCTGCTCAATCAATAGGATGCAATTGATTCCCTGGTTGCTCGTCTCGACACCATCTCACACAAAGATGAGCTTCAGAAGATGGGGATATCTCAAATGTCACTACCACATTTCTAGCTTGAGGGTATTTTGGTCATTGGGTAAATTTTGAATTTTTAATTAATTTATTGAATTGGTGAATTCTAGTTTGACTTAGACTTGTTGAAACTAGTAGACTAGCCTAGAACCTAACCCTAGCTATGGTAACCCTAGACTAACTTGAGTTAACCCATTTTAGTCATTAGAGATTAGTTTTAGAATGAGAGGATTAGGTTTAGTGAAATTAAGTCGTGACTTATGGTTTTATGAAATGACTTATGACTTCATGACTTAATTGATTAAGACTTAAGCCCATGGGCCAAACCATGAAACCCTAACCCTAATTAAAACCCATCCATGGCAGCCACAATTAGGGTTTCGCCTTGCCTATAAGTATTATCTTAATGTGTTCTTGCCTCTTTTGTTCTTGACCTAGATTTTGAAGGAAAGGTATTTTCTCCACTTCCAAAAATCCTAATAAATTTATTTTAATTCATTTTTAACCCTAGTCTTTTGCATTATGATCTAATTTCTGGATGTTTAATGTTTTTGGAGGATTATCTCAGTTTTAGTGTCATTTGGAGCTTGGGAGTTGCTATTTAGAATCCTTCCATTTGGGGCTTTCTTGGAGGATTGACACTCATAGGTAAAACCCTCAAATTATGTTTTAATCCTGATTTTAGTACATGATAGCTTAGGTATAGGTGTCCCCTAGCTAAAGTAGAAATTTTGTGTCATTTGCATTAGGTAACGTGTCCGTATCGGACACGTATCAAACCCATAGGCTAGGTGTTCGACGAAATGCCCGAACCATTTTGTTTTGCTATTTTTGCAAATGTGTTTGAATAGAATCCTAGATCTAGGGTTTGCTTAGAGATTTTTGTTGTTTTTTTCCTGATTTTAGCTTCGTGTCGTGTCCACACGGGGACACGAACACGCTGTCCACGTACTGTACACTGTGTCCTGCATCACGGGGTCAATATCTTCCGACACAGGACACGTGGACATGCCAATTTTGGTGAGGGTGATGGGGCATCGACTATCACCATCCTTCCAGGAGATAGGGATCATTTGGTTACGTGTACGAGGAGAAATCCTCCCTGCACTAGCCGCGCGGCCTGCCATTGCGCGTGCAGGAACGCCCCTGATACGGGGTCAGACACGCTGACACACGTGTCATGGACACAGTACAGGCTATCCTAGGGGTAGCCCTACCCCTGGCGCATATGTATGCAAGGACACGTGGCATGTGTCGTGCGCGGGACACGCGTGCACGACGCAGCGCATTGTCCTGTGCGCGTGTGGAGTGTTTGTGTGTTCTGGACACGCTCGTGTCCACTAGGTTGGACACGAATGCATTGTTTAACACGTGTACACATGTCAAATAGTTTACCAACCATTTAAAATGTGAATTAACATATTTTGGTGGTTCGAATTTCATGTTCCCTATGTTCGACTGATACATGCTTTTTAGTTTGAATTTCTGATATTAAATTCCTTTCTAAACTGATTTTTCCTGTTAATTGCCATGTTAGAATCACTTAAACATGTGTATTAGACTATGTTAATGTTGATTATTGGTTAGTGTTGGGTTTTTAGGTTTCGAATTGAGTTTTGAATTAATGAACTGCTATATGAAACTGTCGACTGATACATGGTTAGGATTTAATTCTGATTTTAGTTTTCTTTCCTAAAACTGATTTTTATTGATGTTAATTGCCATATTTGATTCACACACATGTATTGGTTATTTCTAGGTTGGTTTTACATGATAGATTAGGTTTTACACTAGAGAATGGATTTCGATAAGGGTTGGGGCTGTTCAATAGGACTGGACTGATACACAGTCCTAAGAATCAAATTCTGAACTTCCTACTCTAAACTGATTTATCTATGTTAAACTTACCATGTTAATTCATCACACATGTCAGTTAAGTTTAAATGTGGGGTTAGTTTGATGTAGGAAGTTGGTTCAAAGGGAAATAGGATTTCAATTGATGTTGGGTCTTTGAGTTGAACTATTAGCTAAATATAAACTGTCAACTTGGGTTCCCAATTTCCTGAGATCTCTTGCACATGCTCTACACACACCCCTACACATGTTGGTATCACTGTTAGCAATTGTTCACTGTCATGGTAACACACACTCTATTGTTTACATGTATACCTTAACACACTCACAACCTAGCTAACACCCTATCATCTAAATGTCATGTGACACATTACACTACACTGTTAACATATGGTAACACATGACACACACACACTAAATTCTATATGTATCACACACATGGCCCTCTCCATATCACTCTATGCATATATCTATATGTGATATATATATATATATATATATATATATATATATATATATATATATATATATATATAGTTATAGGTAAATGTGTGCTATTTATATAAATTAGATATATACTTAATATGTGAAATGTGTGGAATGTGTGACTAGCCTATAGCCTATGGCTCATAGCCTGTGTGTATGACATGGATGCCAGTTAAGGTGTGTTTTTGGCTTGTATAGCCTAGATATTGTGTGTGTATGCTAGAATAGGCTGGTTAGGCTTAGTGAGACTTGTTTGGCTTAGGCTTGACCTAGTTGACCTAGTTTGACTAGTATAGTTGACTAAAGTTGACCAAGGATTGACTTTAGCCTAGATTGACCCCAAACATCAGGTAGATGCATTGTAGCAGTCTATTATATTATTTTAGACTTATAGTGACTTGTACTGTTCTATGGGAGTCAGACACCACTCCTCGGACAGTAGATTCTCTTCAGTTTTTCGGGATACCAGGCTAGTACATTCTCTAATCATTTTATATCCTGCTTAGGAGTATATTTCCTGCTTTAGATTACCTTACTTGATGCTGACACATTGGAAACACGAATTAGTACTATATGGATCTTATCGTGCGATGTTATTCCCTTAGCGGATACATCGGGTATTTCATGTTCGTGTACTTTATCATGAGCATCGTGTACTCCTTGTGTTCATACTTTTCGTGTATAAATCGTATGAAATCGTGTAATCATGAGCATCGTATACTCCTTGTGTTCATGCTTTTCGTGTATAAATCGTGTGAAATCGTGTATACTCATGTGCTCAAATGATCTTCGTGTACGACTATACTTCGTGTGCAATAACATAACTTGGCTAGATCCTTGTGTATTGATTGGGGAAGGAGAGTAGAAGTGGTTATGTATTCAATCCAATAGATTACTCGTGTACAACCTCTTTAGATTACTCGTGTACAACATCGTGCCGTTTACATAACCGTCTTGTACTCTGAATTACTAGCACTGTTAGTTCTCATATATATTGTATCTATTTACTTACAGTCTTTCTTTTTACATCATGTTGTTCTTCAGTTTCCTGTATCTTACTCTCTAGTATGTTTATATTTCCTAACCTGTTATGATTTGTTGAGATGTATTGTACTCGCTCCAGTCCTGACTGGACCTGTTGAAAATATTATAGAGGACGAGGCTGAGGCGTTCTGTCCTACCTATTACGGTGCGACCCTAGAGGACTGTTGTGACCTGGACCAGCAGCAGGACCCTTTAAGCAGTGGATGACACTCCTTTAGATTATGATGTCTTTCATTGTATCTATTTCTGGATTACTGTATTGAGATTCTGAGATATTATTTGGGATATGTATTATCTTAGACACTTAGACTTATCTGGATTGTATCTCTGTGGATTTCATTATATTCTTATCTATCTATCTATCTATCTTTTATCATGCTCTACCTTAGATGTGATTGAGACTGTATTTGCTATGTCACCTCCATTCGGAGTGTATATACTGTACAAGTACCTTATATATTGTTAGATGTTTGACCTAGGACAGCGTTCTACCGCCGACACCGCGGCGTAGGCTGGACGTACCCATGTCTCGTGCCCTTACTCTAAGGTGCGGGCCGTGACACGTTTTTAGTGGTGGCCCATGTAGGTCTAGTTTAGAAATATAGTGGTATTCGCACTAGAGTATCACTACAGCCTGTAGTAGAATTAGGATATTTTGAAGGTACTCAATCACTCTAGGAAAAACTCTTTATCAGATTCGTATATCTATATTTTGCTGCTTATTGTCTTCCTTTGAATTTTAACTGTCCTCCTTTGATATATTCGACTCATTCTCAGTAATTGTTTCTTGTTTGATCTGTGTCTCGAGGATGGTTGAGACGAGATCGCATCGTCCCGGGATGGGGAACGCTGGAGAGGGGTCTGCCACCTCTCGTATCCAGCAGCCTTCTTCCGGTACCGTAGGGCCAGTGCAGCCCTCAGGAGTGGGTGTTTTTGCAACTTTCGGAGGGGCACCTCCACCAGCTAGGAGGCAGAGCCCTGTGCTTCCTGAGATCCTTCCGCCGTAGCAGCCTCCACCTGCGGGGATGGTAGATGCTGCTCATCTTTTCTCCTTCGTGGAGAGGATTCTGGAGTCCCACCAGCAGCAACAGCAGCGGCAGACTGTCGATTTCCGTCAGGGGATTGACGAGGAGTACCAGCTGGTTCGTACTACTGTAGAGATGGTGACTGCTCAGGGGGCGCAGCAGCGGCCCCGTCGGAGGGAGGACATACAGGACTTTCAGAAGATATATCCCAGAGAGTTCCTGGGCACTGAGGGCATTTACTATACCGACGACTGGATCGAGCATATCGAGGAGATATTCAGGCTGGCGGAGATACCAGCCTGACTTCAGATCGAGGCGGCGGGTAGTCAGATGTAGGACTTAGCCTGCGTTTGGTACCAGACTGATCCCAGAGTGGGAGTTGAGGGCCGAACTTGGGCGCAGTTCAAGGAGCTGTTCAAGGAACAGTTCTTTCCGGATGTGGCCTTGGGAGGCATAGAGGCCTAGTTTGAGAGTCTGGTTCAGGGGAACCAGACAGTAGCTGAGTACGCCGGGGAGTTTTGTCGGTTGGCCCGATTCATTGATGACTTGACTGAGAAGATGAAGGCGAGGAAGTTCCGCCGAGGCTTGATTAGGTGGGTTCGGTCACTGACTAAGAGTGACCGGAACGCTACCTTTGCAGAAATCTTTTCTGGGGCTATGGCAGCGGAGGACGACCTGGGCTTGAAGCTGAAGAGGGGTCGGGACTTCCAGGGAGGTAGCAGCAGCGGAGGCCAGGCCAAGAGGCCTCACTTCCAGCACCAGCAGCCGCAGAGGCCATTTCATCAGCAGCAGTATCAGCAGCAGGATCGGGAACCTTTTCAGCAGGTACAGCATCAGCAGCCAAGGGGGCAGCAGCAGGCACCGAGGCAGCATGCTATCAGTTATACTTTCTGTAAGAAGCCTAGGCACAAGTGGAAGGAGTGCAGGAAGAGGCTTGGTAGATGCTTGATGTGTGGATCAGCGGACCATCATATGCGAGACTGTCCAGTAGCATTGATACGTCCAGTACCAGGAGGAGGTGGAGCAGCCAAGGCTCCAGCAGGCCAGCTAAAGGGGCCACTGTAGACTCAGCAACAGAGGTTCCTTCAGCACTAGCAGCAGGCACGGGGAGGAGGACAGCAGGGGCGAGCTTTCGTCATGGCGGCCGAGGATACAGAGGCCGTTGGAGAGTTGATAGCAGGTTCGATTCTTCTCGACTCCATTCTAGCTTTTGCTCTCTTTGATTCCGGGGCTTTCCACAGCTTTGTGTCAGTATCATATGCTATTAGACACAGTCTTGTATCTGAACCATTGCCTAGGACCTGCAAGACCACGACCGGGGGTGGTGTCATCCTTATGAGTGATGTTTGCAGAGGGCAGAGCGTTATTTTGGGAGGCCAAGAGTTGGAGGTGAGTCTGCTCGTCATGCCTCTACCGAACTACGATATCATATTAAGTATGGACTGGTTGAGCAGACATCACGCCCGTATTGATTACCGAGGGGGTAGAGTTCTGTTCGGAGCGCCAGGAGAGCCAGAGTTCGAGTACACCCGACGGCAGGCGGAGCAGGACAGTGGAGTCTTCTGCGGAGCTTCAGTTGAGGAGCAGGTGGCTCCACATCCCTTAATTGCAGAGTTTATGGACGTATTTCCAGAGGAGTTGCCAGGGCTTCGACCAAACAAGGATGTAGAGTTCTTGATAGACTTGGTTCCCGGCGCAGAACTGATTTTTCATCATGTCTATCGAGTAAACAACAGTAAGTTGGTGGAGCTGAAAAAGCAGGTAGATGAGCTGCAGGACAAGGGCTTCATCCGATCGAGTTCTTCACCTTGGAGTGCATCGGTACTCTTTGTACCCAAGAAGGATGGGTCGGTACGGTTGTATATCGACTACAGGACACTCAACAACCTGACAATCAAGAACAGATATCCACTGCCGCAGATCGATGATCTCTTTGATCAGTTGAGCGGAGCTCTGGTGTTCTTCAAGATTGATTTGAGGTCAGGTTATCACCAGGTGAAGGTGAAGAGGGAGGATATTCCGAAGACCACTTTCAGGATGCGGTACAGGCAGTTTGAGTTCTTGGTTATGCTGTTTGGGCTGACTAATGCACCAGCAGTGTTTATGAACTTGATGAACAAGGTATTCCACCAGTACTTGGACAAGTTTATGGTGGTGTTCATTGATGATATCCTGGTGTATTTGAAGATCGGGAAGGAGCACGAGGAGCACTTGAGAGTGGTTCTGGAGACACTCAGGAGGGAGAGGCTGTATGGCAATCTCTCGAAGTGCGAGTTCTTCCTGGATAGAGTGGACTTCTTGGGTCATGTGGTGACTGGAGATGGTATCTCAGTGGACCCGTAGAAGATCACAACAGTTGAGGCTTGGGCAGCGCCGACTTCAGTGGCAGAGATCAGAAGCTTCTTGGGGCTGGCAGGATATTACAGAAGGTTTGTACAGGATTTCTTCCGGATTGTAGAGCCGTTGACTCGGCTGACCCAGAAGAATGCTGAGTATGTTTGGTCAGAGGAGTGTCAGGCAGCTTTTGATGAGTTGAAGAAGCGGCTTACGACAGCTCTGATTCTGACATTGCCTTCAGGTTCAGGACGATTCACTATCTATAGTGACGCTTTAGGGAAGGGGCTGGGTTATGTCTTGCAGCAGCATGGGGAGGTGATTGCCTATGCTTCCAAGCAGTTACGTCCCCATGAGAAGAACTACCCTACCTATGACCTGGAGTTGGCAGCAGTAATTTTTGCTCTGAAGTTGTGGAAGTACTACTTGTATGGAAAGAGGGTGGAGATTTTCACAAATCACAAGAGCTTAAAGTATGTGTTTACACAGAAAGAGCTCAACATGAGGCAGCGTAGGTGGCTAGAGCTGATGAAGGACTTTGACATCTCACTACAGTATCACCCAGGAAAGGCCAACGTGGTTGCCGATGCCTTGAGTAGGTATCCGACAGCCATGTGTTTGACTATGGATCGGCACTTGCTTGCAGACTTGGAGAGCCTAGGGATTGAGGTGATCTTGTCCAGAGTGCAGATGCAGATGTGGGGCCTTCATATTCAGTCGGACATGATGGAGAGGATCAAGTTGATGCAGTTCGAGGATGTTGCTCTGCGGTGTATCCAAGTGCAGGTTCGAGCAGGGCTAGTGGATGGAGAGTTTTCTCTTGCAGAGGATGGTGCTTTGAAGCACGGTTCCAGGTTATGTGTGCCTAGTGGAGAGCTCAGGGAGCAGATCATGTAGGAGGCTCACAGATCTCAGTACTCTATACATCCTGGTGCCAACAAGATGTATAGGGATCTGCGAGAGCACGTCTGGTGGTACGGGATGAAGCGGAAGGTAGCTCGCTTCGTAGCTAGATGCTTGGTCTGTCAGCAGGTCAAGACAGAGAGGCAGAGGCCCGGGGGATTATTGCAGCCATTGCCCATTCCAGAGTGGAAGTGGGAGCATATCACGATGGATTTTGCATCTGGGTTGCCGCGTACACCAGGAGGAAAAGATGCAATTTGGGTCATCGTTGACAGGTTGACCAAATTGGCCCACTTTTTGCCATTCAAGGTGGGTACGTCTACGGAGAGGCTTGCAGAGATATACATGCGATAGATAGTCAGAATTCACAGAGTTTCCGTCATCATTATCTCAGATCGGGATAGTCTCTTTACTTCCCATTTCTGGAGGAGTCTGCAGACTAGTTTGGGCACTCAGCTCAAGTTTAGTATGCATACCACCCCCAGACGGACGGACAGTCAGATAGGACTATTCAGACGCTTGAGGACATGCTACGGACGTGCGTCTTGGATTTCAGAGGTTCTCGGGAGGATCACCTACACTTGGTGGAGTTTGCTTACAACAACAGTTATCAGGCCAGCATTGAGATGTCACCTTTCGAGGCTCTGTACGGGCGTAGGTGTCGTACACCCTTATCTTAGGATGATGTTGGAGAGCGAGATTTATTAGGACCTGAGATGGTTGTTGACGCTGCCGAGAAGATGAAGCTCATCAGGGACAGACTTCGCATGACGCAGGACAAACATCGGCACTGGGCCGATAGCCACCGGAGGCCGTTGGAGTTTGAGGTACAGATTTAGAGATATGATTAGAAGTAGGTTGTATTTTATTTTGTTTGATTGATTGTGTTTGATTATTTAGTAACTTGAGACCTTGCTTGTGATTAGGTTGGAGATATAGTTTTTCTGCGGATATCTTCGACTCGTGGTACCATACGTTTTGGTGGAGGTGGGAAGCTTAGCCCGTGCTTCAACTGACCTTTCGTGATCAGCGGAAGGGTCGGTGATATGGCTTACAGGCTAGACTTGCCACCTGCACTAGTGGATGTCCATAATGTATTCCACGTATCACAATTGAGACGGTACGTGACTGACCCTAGCCATGTGCTTGATCATTCGGAGATTGAGGTTGGACCTACTCTTAGTTATCCAGAGCGGCCAGTGGAGATTCTAGATCGCCGAAAGAAGGTGCTGAGAAACCAGGTGATACCCTTGGTTCGCGTCGCATGAAGGCATCATTCTCTAGGAGAGTCTACCTGGGAGCGGGAGGATGAGATGCGCGAGCGATACCCATATCTGTTTGCACCGTGAGGTATGATTATCTATCCTTCTCATCAGTTTAGTTTCGCCTTTAATTTTAAGGACAAAATTATTTTAAGGGGGGTAGATTTGTCACTACCACATTTCTAGCTTGAGAGTATTTTGGTCATTGGGTAAATTTTGAATTTTTAATTAATTTATTGAATTGGTGAATTCTAGTTTGACTTTGACTTGTTGAGACTAGTAGACTAGCCTAGAACCTAACCCTAGCTATGGTAACCCTAGTCTAATTTGAGTTAACCTATTTTAGTCATTAGAGATTAGTTTTAGAATGAGAGGATTAGGTTTAATGAAATTAAGTCATGACTTATGGTTTTATGAAATGACTTATGACTTCATGACTTAATTGATTAAGACTTAAGCCCATGGGCCAAATCATGAAACCCTAACCCTAATTAAAACCTACCTATGGCAGCCACAATTAGGGTTTTCCCTTGCCTATAAGTATTCTCTTAATGTGTTCTTGCCTCTTTTGTTCTTGACCTAGATTTCGAAGGAAAGGTATTTTCTTCCATTCCAAAAATCCTAATAAATTCATTTTAATTTCTTTTTAACCCTAGTCATTTGCATTAGGATCTAATTTCTAGATGTTTACTATTTTTGGAGGATTATCTCAGTTTTAGTGTCATTTGGAGCTTGGGAGTTGCTATTTGGAATCATTCCATTTGGGGCTTTCTTGGAGGATTGACACTCATAGGTAAGACCCTCAAATTATGTTTTAATCCTAATTTTAGTGCATGATAGCTTAGGTATAGGTGTCCCCTAGCTACAGTAGAAATTTTGTATCATTTGCATTAGGTTACGTGTCTATATCGGACACGTATCAAACCCATAGGCTAGGTGTTTGACGAAATGCCCGAACCATTTCATTTTGCTATTTTTGCAAATGTGTTTGAATAGAATCCTAGATCTAGGGTTTGCTTAGGGATTTATGTTATTTTTCCTAATTTTAGCTTCGTGTCGTGTCCACACGGGGACACGAACATGCTGTCCACGCACTGTACACTGTGTCCTGCATCACGGGGTCAATATCTCCCGACACAGCACACGTGGATACGGCAATTTTGGTGAGGGTGATGGGGCATCGACTGTCACCATCCTCCCAAAAGATGGGATCATTTTGTTGCGTGTGCGAGGAGAAATCCTCCCTGCACTGGCCGCGCGGCCTGCCGTTGCGCGCACAGGAATGCCCCTGATACGGGGTCGGACATGCTGACACACGTGTCATGGACACAGTACAGGCTATCCTAGGGGTAGCCCTACCCCTGGCGCACGTGTATGCAAGGCCACGTGTCACCACGTGGCTTGTGTCGCGCGCGGGACACGCGTGCACGCGTGCACGATGCAGCGCACTGTCCTGTGCGCGTGTGGAGTGTTTGTGTGTTCTGGACACGCTCGTGTCCCTTAGGTTGGACACGAATGCATTGTTTGACACGTGTACACATGTCACATAGTTTACCAACCATTTAAAATATGAATTAACATGTTTTGGTGGTTCGAATTTCATGTTCCCTATGTCCAACTGATACATGCTTTTTAGTTTGAATTTCTGATATTAAATTCCTTTCTAAACTGATTTTTCCTGTTAATTGCCATGTTAGAATCACTTAAACATGTGTATTAGACTATGTCAATGTTGATTATTGGTTAGTGTTGGGTTTTTAGGTTTCGAATTGAGTTTTGAATTAATGAACTGCTATATGAAACTGTCGATTGATACGTGGTTAGGATTTAATTCTGATTTTAGTTTTCTTTCCTAAAACTGATTTTTATTGATGTTAATTGCCATATTTGATTCACACACATGTATTGGTTATTGCTAGGTTGGTTTTACATGATAAATTAGGTTTTACACTAGAGAATGGATTTCGATAAGGGTTGGGGCTGTTCAATAGGACTGGACAATACACAGTCGTGAGAATCAAATTCTGAACTTCCTACTCTAAACTGATTTATCTATATTAAACTTACCATGTTAATTCATCACACATGTCAGTTAAGTTTAAATGTGGTGTTAGTTTGATGTAGGAAGTTTGGGTTCAAAGGAAAATGGATTTCAATTGATGTTGGGTCTTTGAGTTGAACTATTAGCTAAATATAAACTGTCAACTTGGGTTCCCAATTTCCTGAGATCTCTTGCACTATACTGCCATGCTCTACACACACACCCACACATGTTGGTATTGCTGTTAGCAATTGTTCACTGTCATGGTAACACACACTCTATTGTTTACAAGTATACCTTAACACACTCACAACCTAGCTAACACCCTATCATCTAAATGTCATGTGACACATTACACTACACTGTTAACATATGGTAACACATGACACACACACAGACTAAATTCTATATGCATCACACACATGTCCCTCTCCATATCACTCTATGCATATATCTATATGTGATATATATATATATATATATATATATATATATATATATATATATATATATATATATATATATATATATATATATATATATATATATATAGCTATAGGAAAATGTGTGCTATTTATATAAATTAGATATATACTTAATATGTGAAATATGTGGAATGTGTGACTAGCCTATGGCCTATGGCTCATAGCCTGTGTGTATGACATGGATGCCAGTTAAGGTGTGTTTTTGGCTTGTATAGCCTAGATAGTGTGTGTATGCTAGAATAGGCTGGTTAGGCTTAGTGAGACTTGTTTGGCTTAGGCTTGACCTAGTTGACCTAGTTTGACTAGTATAGTTGACTAGAGTTGACCAAGGGTTGACTTTAGCCTAGATTGACCCCAAACATCATGTAGATGCATTGTAGCAGTCTATTATATTATTTTAGACCTATAGTGATTTGTACTGTTCTATAGGAGACAGACACCACTCCTCGGACAGTAGATTCTCTTCAGTTATTCGGGATACCAGGCGAGTACATTCTCTAATCATTTCATATCCTGCTTAGGAGTATATTTCCTGCTTTAGATTACCTTACTTGATGCTGACACGTTGGAAACACGGATTAGTACTATATGGATCTTGTCGTGC
Source organism: Iris pallida (assembly GCA_029216955.1). Taxonomy (NCBI): domain Eukaryota; kingdom Viridiplantae; phylum Streptophyta; class Magnoliopsida; order Asparagales; family Iridaceae; genus Iris; species Iris pallida. The sequence continues at coordinate 8,756,141 of JANAVB010043820.1, read as the reverse complement.
GATGTTATCCCCTTAGCGGATACATAGGGTATTTCATGTTCATGTACTTTATCATGAGCATCGTGCACTCCCTGTGTTCGTGCTTTTTCTGTACAAATCATGTGAAATCGTGTATACTCATGTGCTCACATGATCTTCGTGTACGACTATACTTCGTGTGCAATAACATAACTTAGCTAGATCCTTGTGTATTGATTGGGAGGGAGAGTAGAAGTGGTTATGTATTCAATCCAGTAGATTACTCGTGTACAACCTCTTTAGATTACTCGTGTACAACATCGTGCCGTTTACATAACCGTCTTGTACTCTGAATCACTAGCACTGTTAGTTTTCATATATATATTGTATCTATTTACTTACAGTCTTCCTTTTTACATCATGTTGTTCTTCAGTTTCCTGTATCTTACTCTCTAGCATGTTTATATTTTCTAACCTGTTATGATTTATTAAGATGTACTGTACTCATTCCTGTCCTGACTGGACCTGTTAAAAATATTATAGAGGACGAGGCTGAGGCGTTCTGTCCTACCTATTACGGTGTGACCCTACAGGACTGTTGTGACCTGGACCAGCAGCAGGAACCTTTAGCAGTGGATGACACTCCCTTAGATTATGATGTCTTTCATTGTATCTATCTCTGGATTACTGTATTGAGATTCTGAGATGTTATTTGGGATATGTATTATCTTAGACACTTAGATTTATCTGGATTGTATCTCTGTGGATTTCATTCTGTTCTTATCTATCTATCTATCTTTTATCATGCTCTGCCTTAGATGTGATTGAGACTGTATTTGCTATGTCACCTCCATTCGGAGTGTATATAATGTACAGGTACCTTATATATTGTTAGATGTTTGACCTAGGACAGCGTTCTACTGCCGACACTGTGGCGTAGGCTGGACGTACCCACGTCTCATGTCCTTACTCTTGGGTACGGGTCGTGACATCAATCGTATCCCTCTGAGTGGGAGAACGCTGCTTGCCCTTCTAACTACAAGATGCTGATGCTGAATTCATTTGATGGGTTGACTTCTCCTCGTCAGCACATGACGTACTTCAACATGCAGATACTGCACTTGCCCAGAGATGATCATTTCTTGTCGAAGCTGTTTATTAGCACCTTATAGGGGGTAGCTTTCGAATGGTTCTACAGTCTGCCTGATGGATGTATCAATTCATTCAAAGACTTGGAGAGGTTGTTCCTTAACCGGTTTTACGAGAGTGGCATGCATGTTAGTATTCCACCCTCATCGAGACCAAGCAAAGGAGGACTGAGTCTGTCATCGCCTTCATCGAACGCTTCAGGCGGCTAGCACTGAAGATGTCCTTCGACATACCAGACTCAGAACTCATGGATACTTGTCGACATAACTTCCTTCATACAGTAAAGTTTTGTCTGGGTTTACATAAGTATGATACATGGCCCGCTTTCATTGGGGCCGCTGATGCTGCTGAAAATGACGTTCCTAACTTGGAACTACTGGGGTTGAAAACACCCAAGTCCGAAGACAAGGGCAAGCATCCTCAAACTATCCCTGTTCGTGGGGGTAAAGGGAAAGAAGTCCTGAAGGTCGACACATCCAAAGGAGCTTCCAATTCTCAGGGCGCCTCCGACAAGCCTAAGAAGACCTTCTCCTTTGATGAAGACGATATCATTACCATCTTTCATATATTGACGAAGGGTAATACGCTGACATTGCCTCCACCACGACGTCCTGTAGAGGCGAACCAGCTCAATGATCCCAAAGTACTGTCTCTATCATCAGTACGTGTATCATTCCACCAAGGACTGCATCGTCCTAAAAAAGAATATACAGCAGCTTATCGACAGCCAAGTGATCAACCTCGAAGCAGAAGACAAGGTCGTATCTTCTAACATGATCTCTCTTTAGTTTGGTGACTTTCCTCCTACAGAAGTCCTAAACGGCTTGGTCCTGATTTCCAAGGCAATAATGGAAGTCGTCAACCTACCGCCAGCTCGCAACCCTACCTTGGTGCCACTCACGACTGAATGTGGTGAGATTATGTGGGTCCATCCGGACCTTTTGTAAGAAGCGACATAGGGGGTAGTACCTCCCAAAGCAAAAAAGGGCAAGAAGTATAAGTCATGCCATATGGTATCCTCTTCCATCTACGAGGTTCTATCTGGCGAGACGCGATCGGGGAAGACTTATCTTCGGACATACGACCCCGCACAAAAAGAAGTGGTACCCTCTCAACTTTCTGCTGCCTCTACGAGCTCAGAAGCCGGCCCATCTAAGCCTCCAACTATGGACAAAGCCCAGTAGAAGGAGACACGGTTTGACAAATCTCTGAAGGCGCCAGCTCCCGAAGGCATGGATCGGCCCTACAACTTTGACATACTAGCACAGCTAGCCAATACACCTGCCAGGTTGTCTCTGTTCGATCTATTACGACTTTCCAAGGAAACGCAAAAGGCCTTAAGTGAGGCATTACTACATGCCGACTCGCATCTCGCTGAAGTCAAAGCCCCCGGTGAAGATCCTGTCTCCTGTCCCCACTGCCACAGTACTATAGATGTGGTGCCCAACATCACCTTTTCACAGGAGGACATGCTACTAAAAAATAATCGTCATGATAGACCCCTGTACTATACAGGGTATATCAGGGCGATCAAGGTGGACCGCATGCACATCGATCCAGGATCCTCCCTCAGCATCATTCCTAGAAGTTTTCTTCAAATTCTGGGAATCCCTTTGCATAAGCTATCTGCAACCAACACAACTATCATGGCTTTCAATGCTAGTCGAAGCCATCCCCCCTAGGCAAGATCCGTCTCAAATGCCAGATCGATGATCTCCGAACGGAGGTTTCCTGCTATGTGATCGATGACAATGTATCCTACAACGTCTTGTTGGGACGTCCATGGATATACGAGAACATGATCATTCCTTTCACACTTCACCAGTGCTTCAAGTACGTCAACAGCGACGGTGTCGTGAAGGCAGAGTTTGCCAATGTCTATCCTTTTAAGGGCATCAAAGCTTACTATGGAGATTCGGTACTTTACCAATCTTAGTCCCCCAAGGATGACGGTAATAAAGTTGACAATGAAGCTTAAGCAAGTTCATCCTCCAATGATGGTCCCCTGATCATCCGAGTCAAAGGACGTACTACTCCAAAAAGTACTCCGAAGCCTCTCATAATCTGGGTGAAAAAGAAGAATCCTGACAAAGTCAAGCCATTGACCATCACTCTCAGCAAGACACCCCGGGAGGAACCTACTAATGCCCGTCCTCCCAATCCTGAAGAATTATCCTACGTGGTGAACTCGGCCAAGACTGTGGCCCCTCTTCCAGATGATGATCCTCTCAATGATTATATCAATACTCATAATAATGTACCTGCAGCGGATGATGTTATCCCTGAAGAAGAACTTACGTATTTCCTTAGTAAAGGTTTATCTTTGAATTACTCCGATGTTTATCAATCTGTAAACCACTACATAGATACGATATACGCTCTAGAGAATGGCATAGGACCACACCTCTACATGCCGGTCACGATGCCTCACCTGCGGGAAAATATTTACCCTGAAGATATCCTCTACTTCATCGTTCCAGCCAGAAAGAAGGATGAAGAACTAATCATCTTCGGTCGTATAATTGGCGAGAGAAAGTTCGTTCCAGACTCTACTTCTCCCAAGCACAACACAGAAGCTGACTATGACTCTGGAAAAATACAACTTTTCCGGTATAGTTGGCAGGCCAAGAATATCATCCAGAACATGGGATATGACATCAAAAGCGATAAGGGGCTAAATTATGGCCGAGGACGACGGTTGCCAATACGACACTTTGCTCCTCCCGGCAAACCCGAGAACTAGTATCAACGAAGCGGTGTTGGTTTGGGTTATGTCACTCCTCCAACAACTCCCGAAAGATCAGATGATGAAGCAGATCGTTGTTCTCATTCTTCTGATTCCTCCCTCTGGGACTCAGACTCCAGCATTGGTAACATATTCAAAGCAACTCTGTCCATCAACATATTCAAAGCAACTCTGTCTATCAACATGGTTTCCGTTGACCAAATTACAGACGATGTCCAATCAATCGAGCTCGAACAATGGGCTCAAAAGATGGATACTAGGTGGGAGCTGCGGTTCGAATAACGTGAACCACCTACCGAAGATGAAGTCATCCAAGTCAATTTAGGAGATGAATCATCCTTCAAACCAATCTTCATCAACAAGAATCTATCTGGCGATGAACGCCAATCTCTTATACAGCTTATAAAAGAATACATCGACGTCTTCGCCTGGAGCTATGAAGACATGCCAGGCTTGGACCCTAAAGTCTCCATGCACTACCTGAATATTTCGTCTAAAGCTAAGCCAGTGCAACAGCAACAACAACGATTCCGCCCAGACGTCATGGAGGCTATCGAGAATGAAGTCAAGAAGCTCATTGCCAGTAGATTCATTCGCGAAGAACAACACCCAGACCGGATTGCCAATATCGTTTCAGTCATGAAAAAGAACGGTAAAGTTCGAGTCTGTATCGATTACCGTGATTTAAACTCTGCATGCTCGAAGGACGAGTTCCCTCTGCCGATCACCGACGTAATGATCGACAACAGTTGTGGCTTCAAGCGGATGTCCTTCATGGATGGGTTCTCAGGCTACAACAGATCAAGATGTTCCCCGACGACAAGAAGCACACATCTTTTCGAACACCATTGGGGGTATACTGCTATACGGTGATGTCCTTCGGATTAAAAAATGCAGGGACGACATACCAGCGAGCCATGAACACAGTTTTTCACAATCATTTGTGCAAAACTGTGGAGTACTATGTAGACGATATTGCAGTCAAAAGTTGTCTCAAGGGCAACCACCTCCAAGACTTGAGAACGGTGTTCGAACTAATGCGTGCACACCAACTCAAGATGAATCCAACCAAGTCTTTTCTGGGAGTCTCCAGTGGCAAGTTCCTTGGTTTTGTTATCACTTCAAAGGGTATACATCTGGACCCGGAGAAAGTGAAGGCTATCATCGATATGCATCCTCCAAGAAACCTCAAAGAGCTACGCGGACTACAAGGAAGGCTAGCCTACATCAGACGATTCATTTCGAACCTCTCTAGAAGGTGTCAACCATTCACTTAGCTCATAAAGAAAGGCGTATCTTTCGTCTGGACTGAACAACATCAACGCGCATTCGACGACATCAAGGCGTATCTTACAAGACCTCCAGTATTGGTAGCTCCAATAATGGAGAAGCCCTTCTTACTATATGTCCGCGCTATGGACCATTCTCTTGGTGCCCTATTAGCTCAGAAAATGAAGGTGATCATGAACAGGCAATCTACTACCTCAGCCGCACAATGGTGGGTGCCGAGCACAGATATACACCGGTGGAGAAGGAATGCCTTGCACTAGTATTTATCATCCAGAAGACACGCCACTATGTGTCTGGATAGACTATCCATATTATATCTAAATTCAACCCTCTCAGAATACTCATGACTAAACCGGGCTCTCTTAATTCCCGTTTAGCTATATGGGCAATGCTGTTGACTCCATATGATATGCTCTTCGTTCCTCAGAAGGCAGTAAAAGGCCAGGCATTAGCTGATTTTCTAGCAGCTCATCTGGTACCAGAATAGTCCAAACTCTACGACGAAATCTCCGACGAAGTGGTGGAGTCTAACACTGCAACTGAAGAAATCCCCATTTGGCGAATGTTCTTTGACGATGCATCAAGAACAGGACCTAAAGGAAATATCGTGGCCGGAGTAGGTGTCATGCTCGTGTCACATGATCATCTGGTTATACATTGTGCATATTCTTTCTTGGAACCATGCACCAACAACGTGGCCGAATATAATGCTTTATTAATCGGCCTTCAACTGGCGAAGCATGTGGGAGTTGACTATCTAGAAGCTTACGACGATTCCAAGCTAATAGTCAGTCTGGTCCGAGGAGATTATGAAGTTAGCCACGAAGATCTCATCCCCTACCATAGAGCAACAATCGAGTTGGCATCTACTTTTGCTGGATTCTTTATCGAGCACGTGCCTCGACTACAGAATATAGAAGCAGATGCTCTAGCCGATCTCGCTGCTTCCTTGACCGTTCCTACCAATACTCAGCAGTCAATCACAGTGTCTGGTCGAAAACTATTCTGTGTGAAAGATGCCTTACATATTCATCACAGTTACGCAACGGAAACAAGCATCGATGCTAAAGACTGGAGATTTTCTTTCATAGACTACGCCATCTATGGAATCCTCTTCGAGGGCCCGAAGGAAGCAATGTCTATCCAAAGGCGATCCCTCAGATTTTACTATGACACAGCTACCAAGATGCTGTACCGACACTCTTACGACGGGCTACTGTTACGATGCTTATCAGATACAGAAGCCAAACACGCACTCCGAGAGGCTCACGATGGAGTTTGTGGTGCACATCAACCAGGCCCCAAATTATAAGATTGTCTCAAACGAATGGGTTATTACTAGCCCACAATGATAGCAGATACTGTTGAATATGCAAAGAAGTATAGATCTTGTCAGTTCCACGCCGATTTCATTCATCAACCTTTAGAGTTTCTACACCCGACGGCAGCATCCTGGCCGTTTGAAGCCTGGGGCATGGACATCATAGGACCAATCAGCCCGCCATCCGCTAAAGGACATTGGTTCATCCTAGCCATAACTGATTACTTCTCCAAATAGACGGAAGCTATACCGCTCACCGAAGTGAAGGCGTCAACCGTGATCAGTTTTATCAAACATTACGTCATCTATCGCTTCGGCCTACCTCGTAGGATCATCCATGATAATGGTCCACAGTTCGCAAGCCATACATTCTATCGGTTCTGCGATAGGAATCGAATCCAGAACATAGCCTCTACTACCTACAATCCAGCGGCTAACGGGCTAGCAGAAGCCTTCAACAAAACCATTATAAAACTTTTCAAGAAGTTTGTGTCTTCAAACAAGTGCGATTGGAATAAGAAGCTCGGTGAATGTCTATGTAGAAGTATGGAATTTCACAACCAGAAAGCCCATGCGCCAGACTTCATGCGCCAGAGCTCGGACAAAGTACTCCACAGCCAAAACAACAAGTATAGACATTGAAAAAGGACTTTTTATTTAACATATAAAAGTCTATTACATGTTTAAAGAAAGACTGTACAAAGGAGAATTTCTACAAAGAAAAGATCCTAAATCTACAGCCAGCAGCCACCATGCGCCCTCAGGCAGGCCCAGCAATCATCATGCGCCCTCGATCAGGCGCATCCCACTATGCACCCTCAGTAAGGCACATCCTTTTCAGCAGCTCAGTTATATGCATCCCAGTTATGTGCATCCCTTCAGCAGCCCAGTTATGTGCCACCCTTCCAGCCAGGTTCACCTGATAAGTGCTTCGACTAATGAAGTATTTATTGAGCAGAACGAGGGTGGCAATCAACCCTCTAGCCGAGGAAGAGAAAAGAACCACAAGCCGGCCTGTGGCAAGGGGAGGCTTCGAAAGAGCCTCCAAAGACCAAGGAAGATCGCAATCGAAATGCGGCTAAAGGAGCAGCTTCCAAACCCACCAGAGTGCGCAACACCCACTTTGAAGGAAGAAAGAGCCTAGCACCGCCATTTCGATCTACGGCTCTTCCGGTACAACGAAGACGTGGCCCGGACATCCTTATCTTTGCATGCAACAGGCACCTTCCGTCTGCCTCGGAAGCCCTCGACTCCGGCTTTTGGATGTAACAGTCACCTTCAAGTGCATCAATGAAGACATGGCGTCGCATCTTCACCCTCGGGAGCACTTCGTCAATAGAATGCACTCGAGTACACAAGTTCATGTCGGAAAGACGTGAGAGAACGAAAAGCAAACCTTCTCTCCATGCCACTATTTATAGGCCGGGCAAATCAAACCCATGCGCCAGGTGGATGGCTCTCCGAATTCCGTGCAATGAATTTGCATTTAATGGATGAACCGGACGCTTCAAATTCAGCCAAATCAAGACGGCTATTTAAAGTACTCGAAGAACGTAACAGTCGCTGCATTAAAGAACGTGTCACGAAGCGGATGCGCCGGCCAGACCGCACATCACACAGACGTGCCCTTCAACATCAAGCGCATCAGCACAGACACGTCCTTCAGTACCAAGCGCATCACAGAGGATGCGCCCCCATGCGTCCCCATACGCCTAGTGGAACGCCAATCGACGTGCCCACTCAGTTGTCCATCGAATGTCAGAAACATTAAATGCTGAACTGACAGAGTTGGCAGCACACCTCCCAAAGTCTGAACAGTTGACAGCTTTTTCAGAAGACGAAGCATCGGCAACGTCAGCATCATCATTACCTTTACTCCAACGGCTACTGCCACGTGGCCACCCAACCATTCGCATGCGCCTCCGCAGCCATTCGCCCAAATCTGTATGCGCCTCAAAAGCCATGCATCTCAGACTTTTCACTGATCCCTAAAGACAGTAGGAAAGTCACCATTAAAGCTCTGCATGCGCCTCAAAAGCCATGCACCTCAGACTGCTCTCTGATGCCGAAAGACAGGAGTTAAGTCACTTCTGAAGCCTCGCATGTGCCTCAAAAGCCATGCGCCCTGAATGGTTCGTGACTCCTAAAGGTTACGAGCCAAAGTCTCCTCATACGCCCAATCCTAGGCGCATTCCACCAGATTATTCCCCCCATCAAATCCGAGATCTTCGAGCCTTGAGTCGACGACACGTGTCCTTTGACTCAACTCACCCAAGATTTCAGCAACAGAAAGATCTTCCCCTCTGCTACGTGCCGGCTCACAACAGCAGTATAAAGAGTTCAACCCTTCGATCAGGGCGCATTGTCCATGCGCCTCCATCAGCAATCACCACGTGGCGTCTCCACGTACCAGCGCATCCTACATACACGCATGAGCAGCCAGCCTGCAAAACTATAAATAGAGGGATCATTTCCTTCTCACGGACACACAAAAAAGGGCACAGAATATCCAACGAACGAATATATCACCAGAGAGGCAGATACAGACACTCAACGTCTTCCTCCTCTCAGCAAGCTCCAGCACCCAGAGCAATCCAGACCTTCAGAGAACCGATAACCGTCGTCAGTTCGTCAACGAAGTCAACTCATTACCACTCGCCCCATCGGCACAAGGAACCCAGATAAACAAAAGTGTACTCCTAGGACTACATCTAAGTCCTATATTGTAACACTGTTCTGTTTGTATTGAAATTTGTAATCAAAAAAATTTAATGCCAAACAAGCTGGCGACTCTGCTGGGGACCTCTTTCTCCTCCACCGAGAAAGCTGTGTCGTAAACCGACGATGTGAAGGTGGGCTCCTCCCACAAGACGCTGGTCGTACGTCTCAATCAACAAGCGTATGAGGAGTTCATCTCTGAAGAAAGTGCGAGTCCTTCGAAGCAGCTGCCGAAGCCGAAGAAGACCCGCCGAGTCTGGGTGTGCAAGGTCGACGCCTCGGGTACCACCACCGAAGGGAAGGTGCCAATCCAGTCTTTCCTTCCTGCTGACGCCCTCAGCAACCAAGATGCGCCCACCGGTGCAGCGCATCTCTCGGAGAAGCGTACGGCTGACCACATTCCCCAGCCATCTTCCTCTCAGACGAGGAAGATGCGTCGACGGAGCAGGGGTGCAGCCAATACCCCGCGCATCACCTCTGATGCATCACAAAAAGTCTCTATCTTTGACAGACTCACTCGCTGTAATGGCGAAAAGAATTTGGATTCTGAGTACTACGCGCCCCAGCGGCCTGGTACGAAGAAGTCCAAGGCAGCACGGGCCATGCGTCCCAAACGTGCTATGCCAGCAATAAGCCAGAAGCATGCGCTCACAATCATGCGTGCTGTTGATGGTAAGTTGTACAAGGTCGACTCGAGTGCTGCGGCGTCGAGAACGTGCCGACCTTCAAAGTCCTCGTCTCACTTGGGCGCATTTACTGCGTGCACAACCAAGTCGAATAAGGCAAATCCAGTGGTCTTGAACTCCCGTGCCTCCTCCGGTTGTGCGTTTGAGGTCCGTTCAAGTCACTCCAAATATTGTGGTTCCCCCACTTCTGATCGGGATGCCTGTTTAGTATTAGATCAGGGGGCGCAGCACTCACTTGACCACCCCGGCACTCGATCTTGCCATACGCCTGAAGGGGATGCAAAGGTGGTACTCTTCTCCAACGATCTGCGTAACGTGATTACTCACAAGCACCGATCAGGAGAGTTGACTGACAAGCACGATGCACCTCTCACGGGGCATACTTGTGCTGTGGTCACCATCAACTACTGTTGTAAAGCAGCAGTCCCACCAAGGCAGTCGGTGTTCCAGCGGCTGCAACCATCGACACCTCTCCGACGTCGCCTCGGAAAGAAGGTGTCAACAGAAGAAGAACCAATGGTTGCATCATGCAACGTGATCTCCAACTCCTCGTCAGTCCGAAAGGCGACTGGCAGTTTCTCTTCCTCATCCAAAAGCCAACCGAGGAAAACCAAAACAGCTGTCTCGTCCTCCGGAGTGTTCGAAGGCACTCGAGCAAGAAAGAAGATCTTGGAGGAAGCTGGGGGTAGTCAGACCCTTGTGGAGCCTCCTTCCGAAGACGAGTGTGTCCAAAGCACACCTGGGGCAGATCCTCGAGGCGAAATCAGCCTCCCAGAAGCCCCTGAAGACAAGGATATCCCCCAGAACATAGCTGGGGGTAATCTAGCACCTGCGGACCCGAATTTCGGAGAAGAAGAGGCCCTTCAAGACGGAGCTGATGGTAATCAGGCCCTTGCAGATGCGCCCGTGGTGAATGTTCTCCCGAACATAACCGGGGGTAGCCAAGACGAAGCTCCAGGAGAGGCAACTCCCCTACAAGAGAGCGAGGCCGAGAGTGAGGCCTCGACCCATCCATCTACTCCCGGCCGCGTCATGACAGTAAACGTGACTGGGGCTGATATCGAGTCTGATGCGCCGCCAACGGACCTCGTCCAGCGCATGGATACTCTGGAAGGAGGACTCAAAACCCTCTCTGCCTCCATGCAAACACTGACTCAAACAGTGTTTGAGATATGGTCTGCTTTGGCGAAGATACCTTCTACCGGTCTCGATCCTGGGGCCAATGGAGAGTCGAGTGTACCCCTTCAACGGGTATCCTCGGACGCAGATCGCCGAGAAGCACCTCGGACGTCGGAGCCCTCAAATGCTCAACATCCGGTGGTACCACCTTCTCCGACTCCCAGCTCCACGGAAGACGTGGTCGAGATGATCAGGGACCTGTACGAGCGCTTTGAGTCCAAGACGAGACAAGAGGAGCGCCAGAAAATGGGCATCCTCCAGCCTTATCCCCTCGAGTGGAACAAGGTGGTTTATCCCCCAAAATATAAACCACAAACACTGACGCCGTACGACGGGAAGGACTCTCCGCATCGCTACCTGACGTACTTCCAGTCTCAGACGGGGCATCTTCCAAAGGAGGACGCGCTACTCACCAGCATATTTGTTGGGGCACTGAAAGGAGTAGCGTACGACTGGTACTGCAGCCTCCCCGACAATTCAATATCTTCCTTCGATGACCTGACGTACCTCTTTCTCGACCGTTTCTACGACGGCAGGAAGGACATGACGATGGCGTCCCTCATAGAGATACGCCAGAAGGAGAAGGAAACGGTTCGGGTGTTCATTGAACGCTTCCGACAGGCCTGCTTCAGACTACCTTCGGGCATGCCAGAACATGCGCTCCTCTCCTTCTGCAGCATGAACATGCTGCCTGCAGTCAAACTCTGGCTCAACTCCACTCCTCCTCCCGACTGGAGTTCCTTGATCATTGAAGCCGAAGCCACAGAAAAGAAGGCGGCCAATGCGCGTCTTCTGGGAGTCAGCTTTTCTGCCTTTGATGACAAAGGGAAACGGCCTGCAGCCAACAACACCGGACGAGAGACCAAGGGGAAACAGGCATTGACTGTCAATGCCTCAAAAGGTGCGTCGGCACCTACTCAGAAGCCTCCACTTGCACCAAGGCCGAAGGAGGTTTATTCGTTCAACGACGAAGACACCCTGTAACTCTTTGAGATACTGAAGCAGGGTGACAAGATCAAGCTGCCGGACCCAAAGCGGCATGATGAGGTTGGGAAAGTGGACAACCCGAGGTATTGTCACTACCATCGATTTGTTGGACACCCAACCAAGGACTGCTATGTCCTCAAGAATTACATCCAGCGCATGATCAATGCCGATGTAATCTCCGTCGACTACGAGGAGAAGACGGTGTCGGCCAACGTGGTGTCACTCCAGTTCGACACCTTGCCGCCAACAATAACACAAGATGGAGTCGTCCCCATCCCTAACGCAACAATGGAGGTGGTTAACTTACCACATACCCGTGACAACGTGAGTGAACTCATCCCACTCACCACATCTCGAGGAGAGGTCCTATGGGTTCACCCAGACCTCGTCTCCGAGGTGACTCAACTGGAGGTACGCCCTACCTCCAAATCCAAAGGCAGGAAGATCAAGTCTTGCCGCACGGTCTCTTCTTCAACGGAAGAGGCACTTCCTGTGCAGACGCATTCACAACTGAATGTCCAAACTGACGAAGCTGCCACTGAGGTGGTGCCTCCTTGTACCGTCCCTGCTGTCCAGGAGGAGGGTCCATCAAAGCCCTCAGCAGCCAATAAGCAGAAGCACGTGGAGGCTCGTTTCGACAGACCTTTACGAAAGGAGAATGCTTCGGGGCTAGCCAAGCCCCACAACTTCGATATACTGGCACAACTGGCCAGTACTCCTGCCCGCCTATCTTTGTTCGAGCTTCTGCGTCTTTCCAAAGACTCCCGTGAAGCTCTATGTAAAGCTCTGAAGGATGCTGAATCCTTTCTCAGTCAGGTCAAGCAGCCTGAAGATCTTCCAACTACATGTGCGCACTGTCATTGTGCGGATGAAGTTATCCCGAACATAACTTTCACCCAACAAGACATGCTGCTCAAGCATAACCGACATAATCGACCGTTGTATTATACAGGATATGTCGGTTCAGTCAAGGTGAAGTGGATTCAGATCGATCCGGGGTCTTCCCTCAGCATCATTCCGAAAATACTGCTCTCAATACTGGGGATCCCAATGTACCGGCTGGCGCCCTCTAACACAACAATCAGTAGCTTCAACGCCGGCAAAAGCGAGCCGCTGGGCAAAATTCGGCTGAAGTGTCACATCGGTAACCTCAGAACTGAGGTGACCTGCTACGTTGTGGATGCCGATGTCAACTACAACATCCTGCTCGGTCGACCATGGCTGCATGAGTACATGGTGGTGCCATCCACGCTCCACCAGTGTATGAAGTATGTGTCCACCAACGGCATTATCCGGACGGAGTTCGCAGACATTGACCCTTTCAAAGGGATTGAAGCCTACTTCACCGATGCTGACTTATACAAGTCACCTGATGAGGAGGAAGCCAATGATGCTGACGATGAAGCGGAAACGACAGCAGAGCCGGACATGGAGCCTGAGGTCACTCCCGACGCCCCTTTGAAGATCCGACTCAAAGGCAAACCGCCTCAAAAGTTGCCTCCCATGAGCATCAAGCTACCCGGGAAAGCACCAGCTGCTCCTGAAGCTCCCCTGAAGATACGGCTCAAGGGAAAGCTGCCTCAAACATCGGCTCCCCTCGTGGCAAAACTATAGGGGAAGACGCCAGTCACTGGAGGCACAGCGGAGGCACCTCTGAAGGTGCGTCTTAAAGGCAGGCCGCCGTCATCCCAGCAGGCAGAGAAGGCCCATGTAGTCCGCTCGGACTCCAAGACCAACGCTGTGGTGGACTCTCTCGATCCTACTCCAGTGCTTACAGATGAAGAGCTGAGGGATTATATCTCCACTGACGTAGATGCCCCCTCACTGGACAATGTAATCCCGCGGGATAAAATCTCATATTTTATCAATAATAGAGTATCTTTTAATTATTCCTGTCTTCCATATTGGAATGCCATGTATACATTAGATAACGCTCTATGGTCGTTGCAAACACAAATAACGACCATACATCATGTAAATCGAGTAGTCCCGTCCCAAGGGGTCTGTTACATAGTCCCACCTCGGAGTCGAGACGAAAAATCCATCATCTTCGGCAAGGCCGAGCATCATCAAAACCTCTCGCCACTCGAGCCAGAACCAGATGCCGGCAGAATGCAACTCTATCGGTACACGGACAAGGCAAAGTACCTCATCCAAAAGATGGGTTACGACCTGAAGAGCAACAAAGGCCTCAACTATGGCAAGGGTCGACGTCTCCCTCTCCGACTTCCAACTCCTAAAGGGAAGCCACGGGACTACTACAACCGGACTCGACGGGGGGTAGGCTATGTCACGCCACCATCAACTCCAGAGAGCTCAGACGCAGAAAAAGTAGAATATTCTCACTCGTCTGAAGCATCAACGTGGGATTTCGATACCAGTATCGGATCTGTCTTCAAGAGAGTGCTGTCAGCCAACATGACATCTGTACAATCTCAAGAAGAAGAAGGCGAAGACCAAGCACCGAAATTCTTCGAAGAAGAACCCTGGGCTCAACGCCTAGGACAACAATGGGAGTCTCATTTTGAATTACGTGAACCTTCCACCGAAGACGAAGTCGAGCAGATCGACCTTGGGGATGGATCTTCTTCCAAACCCATCTTCGTCAGCAAAAGCCTGAAAGGAGAAGACCGAGAATCTTTAATCCAGCTGGCTAAAGAGTATATCGACGTCTTCGCCTGGAGCTACGAAGATATGCCGGGACTTGATCCCCAGATTGCGATGCATAGGCTGAACATCCTACCTGATGCCAAGCCTATCAAACAACAGCAGCGGCGCTTCCGTCCGAACATTATGAACGCCATCGATCAGGAGATGGACACGCTCTTGACCAGCGGCTTCATCCGTGAAGAGCATCACCCAGATTGGGTAGCCAACGTCGTCCCCGTCACCAAGAAGAATGGAAAGATACGAGTCTGTATCGACTTCAGGGACCTCAATTCTGCTTGCCCGAAGGATGAATTCCTGCTTCCAATCACTGACGTGATGATCGACAACACATGTAGCTTCGAGCGTATGTCCTTCATGGACGGGTATTCGGACTACAACCAGATCAATATGTTCCCTGATGACATAAAACACACGTCATTCAGGACTCCAAAGGGTGTTTTCTGCTACACAGTGATGCCTTTCGGCTTGAAGAACGCTGGTGCGACATACAAACGAGCTATGAGCACCATTTTTTGTCAACACCTTCGCAAGACAGTCGAATGCTATGTCGACGATAGCCGTCTCAAAGGAGATCACCTGCAAGACCTCAAGATAGTCTTCGACCTCATGCGGGCACATCAACTCAAGATGAACCCCGCTAAATCCTTTCTGGAGGTTTCTAGCGGGAAGTTCTTGGGCTTTATCATCACGGCGAAAGGCATTCATGTCGATCCTGAGAAGACCAAAGCCATCCTTGATATGGACCCTCCGAAGAACCTTCGAGAACTGCAGGGCCTACAGGGACGTCTGGCATACATTCGGAGGTTCATAGCAAACCTCTCCGGCAAATGTCAACCCTTCACCCAGCTCATGAAGAAGGGAGTCTCTTACGTCTGGACAGAGGAATGCCAAAAGGCTTTCAACGACATCAAAGCCTACTTAACGAGCCCACCAGTCCTGGTGGCACCCGTCACCGACAAACCGTTTCTCCTTTATGTCCGTGCCATAGATCATTCCCTCGGCGCTCTGCTGGCTCAGAACAGCGATACAGGTTATGAGCAAGCAATCTACTACCTTAGCCGAACTCTGATCGGGGCCGAACACCGGTACAACCCCGTTGAGAAAGAGTGCTTGGCTTTGGTATTTGCCATCCAAAAGACTCGACATTATGTCTCGGGACAGACAATTCATGTTATTTCCCGAGTCAATCCGCTCAGGGTCCTCATGACGAAGCCAGGATCACTGAACTCCCAGCTAGCCATATGGGCGATCTTGCTAACACCATACAACATGGTGTTCGTGCCACAGAAGGCTGTTAAGGGTCAAGCTCTGGCCGACTTCTTAGCTGCACATCCCATTCCAGAGTCCTCAAGGCTCTATAAAGACATCCCGGATGAGGTCCAAGAATCAAACGTCACCGAAAAAGGCTCCGTCTGGTGGATGTTTTTCGATAGCACTTCAAAAACAGGCCCCAAAGGCCAAATCATCGAAGGAGTGGGGGTGGTATTAGTCTTCCCCGATCAACTAGTCATCCAGCGTGCTTACTCCCTTTCGAAGCCGTGCTCCAACAACGTTGCCGAGTACAACGTGCTCATTATGGGACTCCAGCTAGCACAACAGCTGGGGGTGAATCATCTGGAAACCTACGGTGACTCAAAGCTCGTCGTAAACCAAATCAGAGGACAATACGAGGTTCGCCATGAAGATCGGATCCCCTATCATGAAGTTGCATTGAACATCATTTCAACCTTCACCGGGTTCTTTATCGAACACGTACCTCGTCTACAAAATCTAGAGGCTGATGCTCTGGCTGGCCTCGCAGCCTCCTTGGCGGCACCCCTCGGAACTCAACACTACGTCACAGTAGTGGGTCAAGACTTGGTATGCCCTAAAAACAACATGCGCTCACAAGTGGCCCACGCCATGTCAACGGGTGCCGGTGTTAACATCCGAGATTGGAGATTCCCGTTCATCGACTTTGCTGTCTACAGAATTCTTCCAGAGGACCCGAAAGAAGCCGTCTCAGTCAGGAGACGCTCTCTTCGATTCTACTACGATACAGCCACTAAAATGCTGTACCGACGCTCCTACGATGGACTTCTCCTTCGATGTTTGTCTAACGAAGAAGCAGTCGAAGCCCTTCGAGAAGCTCACGATGGAACCTGCGGGGCCCATCAACCTGGCCCTAAGTTGCAGGATCGACTGTGACGCATGGGCTACTACTGGCCAACCATGGCCGCTGACGCTGTTGAATATGCTAAGAAGTGCCACGCGTGCCAACTTCACGCAGACTTCATACATACATCGTCAGAACCACTACATCCTACGGTCGCCTCCTGGCCCTTTGAAGCTTGGGGCATGGACATTGTGGGACCGATCACCCCTCCTTCATCAAGAGGACACCGCTTCATCCTAGCAATCACCGACTACTTCTCAAAATGGGCAGAAGCAGTTCCGCTAGCAAAAGTGAAAAGCTCCAGAGTGATCAGCTTCATCAAGCACCACGTCATCTACCGTTTCGGGGTGCCCCGGAGGATCATCCACGACAATGGTCCTCAGTTCATCAGCCACATTTTCAGCAGATTATGTGATAAAAATCGTATTCAAAACATGGCATCAACCGCCTACAATCCGGCTGCAAACGAATTAGCAGAGGCGTTTAACAAGACTATCATCAGGCTACTCAAAAAGGTCGTGTCATCTAACAAACGCGACTGGGACGAAAAGCTTAGCGAATGCCTATGGGCCTACCGCACAACGGTACGGACCCCAACAGGCAATACACCATTCTCCCTGGTCTACGGGAGCAAAGCGGTACTGCCTCTCAAGATTCAGATACCTTCACTTCGTGTAGCAATCACAAACCAACTCACAGAAGAAGACAATCAACGTCGTCGTCTGCGAGAACTGGAGGCACTTGATGAAAAGCGTCTCCTAGCTCAACAACACATCGAACTCTACCAAGCCCGTATATCACAGGCTTTCAACAAGAAGGTCAAGCAGAGGACTTTCCAGGTTGGCGACCTGGTTCTGGCAGTCAGGAGGCCGATGGTGTTAACTCACAAGACACCAGGAAAGTTCGAACCCAAGTGGGAAGGACCTTTCATCATAGAGACGGTTTACTCAAATGGTGCTTACCGCCTCGCCAAACCCAATGGGGACTTGTTCATGATGCCCATCAACGGCAAGTTCCTAAAGAAGTACTACTCTTGACATCTTTTCAGACATGTACTTCCACTCCATAAAATCATACGCTTCCAGAACCCAGCTGTTCCGTAGCATCCTCCAGTAGAAGGACAACCACGTCCACATCACCTCTGAGTTGTCCCCCCTACACCCTACAAGGCGTAATCTTACACCCCGTAAGACTATGCTACCCTTCATGTTTACCATGTCTACATTACCTCTGAGTAAACATCTCGTACAAACAACCCCTGCGTTGCCATACATTGATCGCAGAACTTCCACGTCCACATCACCTCTGAGTAGTTCCGCGTGTCCCCCAGGATCATTCCTACCACGTCCATAACACCTCTGAGTAGGGTGATTCCACCACTTGAACCCCATATTTGCCACGTCCACATTACCTCTGAGCAAACATGTTGGTTCTTTCAAACTTATTATCTGTACCTAAAAATTAAGGTGCGCAAAAGATAATAGGTCCACACAAATCATCAAGTTCATGACAACAAAAAATGACCACATCACAAAAAGTTGCATACTTCTTTATTTTCTAAAAAAAAGAGAGAGTAAAGGGCTACACTTTCCCCAGCAAGAGTTGCAAAAATACAAAAAGAAGAGGCTACAATCCTTAAGCATCCCCAGGGTTGGCTGAAAGCTCTCTGACTCGGCATCTCAAGTCTGCCGTACGAGTCTCCACAGTCGTCAGGACTCGACGCTCAGCCTCTTGACGCATCGATTCAACAGCCTCAGCAGAAGTATCATTCTCATGCTTCTCATCAAACTGTTGTCGCTGCTGAGCCAGGGAAAGAGTCCGCTGAGTGAAAGTTGCTTCTTCCTTCTTGAATGCTACGTGTTTAGCCTGGACACGTTCGACATCTAACTGGAATCGGGCCCGCTGGTCCTCAAGGCGACGGATCTGGGCATTGATCTCCGTGATATTAGCGTCCAACGCGGCTCGCGTTTCCACTGTCTCCCGCATGGACTGAGACAACCGCTCTACCGCAGCTTCAGTTTCAGCCACTTTGCGCTCCCAGACACTCACAGTAGCCTGGTAGGAAGACTCAATCTCGGCGATCAGCTTCCCCTTCTCCGCATCTATCAAGACGGAGAGGTCATTTCGCTGGATGCGCTGAAGTTCCGAGAGTCGCTGGTCCAGCTCAACTACCGAAGCCTCCAGGATCTCGGCCATATGATCATGACCTTGGTGAAGACAGATCAGGTCAATATAAGGCATTGCCAGAGTTCTTGCCGTCGCAAAGCTCCCGTTGGCATCCATCACCGTAGATACACCCTTCTGCAGCATTTTGTATACTGCCTCAACGATGAATTTTACATATTCATCTGCGTCCGCCAGCACCTGCGACGTCATAGCAGGGGTTGGAGGAGCTACTCCAGTCGGCGGACCGGAAGAAGACCTGCCGACCTCAACCTGCGAGGCTGGAACCTCGGTATCAGTAGGCTCTTCATCAACAGGGGCCTGACTACTAGCCCGAGGAGCCAAGGGAACAGAGGAAGCCGGCACAGGCGTCGAGATTGTATCCTAAGTAGAAGGGGCAACAGAGGGTTCCATCACACCCTTACCCTTCCCAAACTCGAAAGTACCACCGACGTCAGCAGCCACCTCTCCAATACCCAACCTGCTATCACCAGCCAATACTTCCCCTGGCAGAACGGGGAGATCAACACTTACCTCCAGACTTGTCCCTGAAGTCAGGACCGCCAGACGAGTCTCTTCATCAAATTCCTCTACAGGGACAGGACTTGTCGCTACTCCCTGATTGGTAGCCACCTCAGCTTCCGCCGCTGAATCTGGGGTAGGGCTCGACAATGATGCAACCGACCTCCCCTCATCATAACAAGGAGGGGAATCAACCCTCTCCTTTGTTCCAACCATCTCTGTTGCCCCCGCAACAGGCTCTTGCAACTCTGGAGCATCGTCATCCGAAGACGACGAACTCCACTCCACATCATCACCAGGAAGCCGCATGTCTGCTAAACCCTCGGCATCCGAAGCCCCCGTTGCGGCCTTCATCATCTCGGAAGCTGCTGCACCCCTAACTTCCCTTCTGACATAATCTGGGGATGCTGGAATCTCCACGACGACAACATCCTCCGGATTCTCCTCCATGAGAGACATCATAGTCGGCGGGATGCGCACTTCAGACGAGCTCGCCATCTCTTTTGGCCTGCTCCCACTCGATTTTGGAGTACGAGGCTTTCTTTTTAGCGGCTCCTACAAAAAAAGGGGAAGCATTGGTTTCATGAAATACGGAACCTAAACCAGACTATGTAGGACCTTACCTCTGCAGATGCTGAATCCGATGACACCGTCGGTGATGATGCCTGCTTCTGTTTCTTCGACATCGGAGATCCAGCCCCTATATCTGCATGCCGTTTTGATTGATCAACCGAGGGTTCTGCCTGACCCCCTGTGGGCACGGAAGAGACACCCCGATAACCCGCCCCTGGCGGACGGTACGATCGAACTTTCGCCAGCGTGTCCCCGGACACTGCTAACTGAGTGCCTGCGATAAGACTGGTCTCCCTATCATATTCGGGAGACGCGGCAGCCATAACACAATAAAATTTGGCGACCGAGTAAAGAATGGACGGCCGCAGATCCGGGACGGACAACGTAAAGCGAGCCCCGATACATCCGACATTATAGTAATGCCAAGCCCGTGCACCATCCAACAAACTTCCAGCATACCCTAGAGTGACACTGGGGTTATCCAACATCAACTGAGCATAACCGAATTGCCGTGCAAAGCGGCTCGGTAAATACGGTTCTAGGTAGCACCGATTTCTGTTCCGGTACACCAGATGGGATGGCCGGATACTTTACAACCAGCGAAATCTCCATGGAGGCAGAGCGATGGCGCCTTCGCCTGAATCCTTTAAGTCTTCATTGGCCTCAAAACCCAGGAAGATTGGACCAACTTTGGTGATCTCCCAACCCTGAAGACGGGATAAAACCTTTCTACAAACAGGGACGCCAGTGTGCGACCAGCTCCTCTGGTGGAAACGGCGAAGGAATGCATCTCCAGCCTTGTAGTCTTCTTCTGAACCTGGACTCATCACATTGGGATGGTGTAAAATTAACCACCCCATCAAATAGTGAAAGGGCAGTTCAGCACGCGAGAAGTTATTTTTTCGACCTCGGTCATGAATCACATTTCCCGCGAACTCGCGTAAACCTCGCAGCAAGTTACTTACCATTGCGGGGAGTAGTGCCAAGCGCCGGCCAAAGACCAACTTCACAGCTGGCAGGATCAAGTGTCGGGTCACTCTCTCTACAGAGCCGAATCCGCCCGAGAAAACGTAATCTCGAAGCCAAACCATAAGATACGCGACCAATACTGCTTTCGACGACATCCGATGAGCAAGATGCCAGAAACAGCTGTAGGAGCGTTCATCAGACTGCTGGTCCTCGTTCTTCCGGGGATTCTTCTCATCTAACCTGCTCATCTCAGAGAGCACTTCGCTACGAGAGAGCGCTGACGGAGTGGAGAACTGCGAGGAATCCCCCTTGTCTTGTAGCACTTGTCTCCCAAAAATTATTTATTTATTTTAGAGAGCATTTTTTATTATTATTATCATTTATATAATGGTTTGAATCGTAGGTAAATGGAGATTTGATTTAGGATCACAAGGGTGTGTACCTAAGCCTATAGCTTAAGTATAGTAAAACTAGGACATATGTGGTCCCCAGGGTCCCCAGACAGCCTCTAGGGTATTATTTTATTATTTTAGAATTTTCAGGATTTTATGGAGATTTTTAGAGAATTTTATATATGATTTTATTAATTTTCTAAGCTTCTAGGATTTACTGTGAGAGCATTCGAGGGTATTTTTGAGGTCAAATAATTTATTTGGGCTCTAGAACCATTAAAATATTTTCTAGATTTTTCTACGAATTTTTAGAAATGTTTTGGGATTTATTTGGAATTTTTAGGATTTTTCCTGATTTTTATTTATTTTTCTGTAATTAAAAATCTATTTTCTATATATATTATATAGTCAGCCGCAGCGGGGGCCCACCCGTCAGCCGCTGAAGCGGGAGGGTGCGGGCCCACGTGGCAGCGAGTGGGGCTATGGCGCTCGGTCTCCGAGCCGCCCACAGATTCTAGGTCGAGCCGGCTTAGGCTACTCCTAAGCCGAGCCAAACTCGGTTTATTTTGGGCCGTAGGATTTTGGGCGGGGCGCGTAGGATGCTGACACGTGTCCCCCTGCAGCCGACTTAGCTGCAGTCCACCGACTCCCAAATCCCTATATATTAGTATATTTAGGTTATTCCGAAACCCTATTTTATATTCAGCAGCTTTAGTGGGAGAGTTTGATTGGGATCTTCGACTTCGCGGAGCGATTGCCGTTGATCTAGACATCCTTTTGGCGCGCCGTTTTTTTTATTAGAAGCGTATTGAGGTTAGGTTTCTGATTTTATAATTTATTTTCTGGTATTTTGATCTCGAATTTCTGGATAATTAATTGAGTGTCGGTTGTCCAAAAATTAACACGTCGTACGGTTTTCGAGATTCCGAGCGATCCCGAACTCCGTTTTGCGATCCGTTTGAAGTTTGGAAAGCTGACACCAAGCTCTACAACATATAATTTTTTCAGAAATTCAGAGTTTCATCTAGTATTTTATTTTATTCATAGAAGTCAGATTTGGTCAACGGTTCATCGATTTGGTCATAGTTAGCCATAATGGCGATAACTTTTGACCAAATCATGATTCTGCGGCACGGTCGATTCCAGGGCACTCATAACGCTGAAATCTATCATGTTGCACACTCAAACTTTAAATTCATAATGTTTGACCAGTTAGTCAACAGTATGTCTCGGTTTGCGTGCCACGAGTCCCGAATTTGGAACCGTGAATTTCTTTGGCCAAATATTTATGTGTAGGTTGTTATTTCAAAATTAAATAGGTTAAAATAGGATTTTAGATGATTTATTCCAGGATTAGAATAGTATTAATTGATTTAACCCATTAGCCACTTTCTAGGATTTTTAGAGTAGGAATCGTTGATCTAACTTGTGATTGTTTTTGTGTCGGGGTAGATCGGGCTACGACGTCTTGACTTGTGACTTTATCATCAATCGGAGCAGGCAAGTATCACTATGACCTATGTTTCCTTTATTTTATACTGCATGTATCTTCGTGTCGTCCTTTCACTATTACTCCCTTTTGGTTCATGGTTGTCATTGCTCATGATTACTATTGTGCACGAGAGTTAGAATCGTTAGGATATATACATGTTCATCTTTTACTCATTATTTTCTATCATTTACAGTTTATCGTATTACTAATGTTTATCATAGTGGACATGTATTGTGAGTGAGTCGGGCGGGGGAATACAACAAGTAAGCATGTGGTCAACGAATTGAATACAGACCCCCTTTACATTGATTGCATAATATCAGTCATGCACCACACGTATGACTGACGGATATTCCAAGCCGTCTACATGCTGAAAGTTGGTATTCTAAAACACACAGTACACGTGACTAAATCATTGTTGCTCTATTGTCTATTGTTCTTCTTTCGTCAAGTCTACCTTCTTATTGTCATCATGTCTTAGTGGTATGTCAAAGTCTACCTTCATATTGTTATCACGTCTCAAATGTACTTTCTTATCATACAATGTCATGCCTATACTTATCTTCAGTTAAATTCCTTTTATCTTCCTTAATGCTTGTATACTATATTGTGTAATGTAGTGTTATGGTGATCTTGCTCCAATCCTGACTGGATAATTATTTTTCAGCTTTAGACGAAGAGATTTGTCCCGAGGTCTACGGTGAGTATGTTGGCGACCCTGACGTCACTGGCGTACCCGGTTCCAGCACTGATGCGAATTAGCATATTTTCTTCCTTATGGATTCGCATTAGTTAGTAGTTATAGTTATGGAGTTAGTTGTCTATTTTATTTTCTGTTATCCGGGTTTGTTCCCGAGACTTTCTGAGTTGTAGTGGATTTTTCATATTTATAATATTGAGACTATTGGATATTTTAGTAATTTTTTCTGGCTTAGTTGTGGATGATATATATGCGTGTTGTGCTTGTTGTGGACCATTGTTATCATAGACAGCGTACTACCGCCGATGCTGCGGTGTAGGCTGGACTTGGCCACGTACTCGTATCCCAAAATTGGGAGCGGGTCGTGACATGTCTTGCCTAAAGACGTAATCTCTCCAAGCGGTCACATGAGGCTGTGACCCGCTCTTATCCCTTCTCTGCATATAGTAATGATGACTCGCCACTTCCTTAAAGACGGCCGTCATCTCCTCAGCCTTGTCCCCCAGGACTTGAAACTCTTCGTTGGTCGGAAAGTACTCTTCATAGGGTTTCGATCCCCAATGGAGCTTTGATACTTCATACATCTCATGAAGTGCGAGCCCTAACTCCCCCACCGGAGTAAGAAAGGTCCCGGTATGGATATCAAACATCTCCAAGAGGGCGAGGAACATATGCCTGTTAATGTCAACACCTGCCTGGGTAGCACGAATCGCGGCAGTCAGCCCAATCTCTCGGAGCTCAGTCCGGAACCGCGACAAAACCCAGAGTGTCAGTTTATCCCATTTGGAAACGTAATGACACCAACCCTCTACCCGAAACTCTCCTTTCGGGTATGAGCGTTCCATCAACAGCATGCGATGTGCAAAAGTCAAGGCACTATAAGCAAAAGTATCGAGGGAAACATCACTGTAAATGCTCCCAGGACGTAGAGTCCGCCAGATGAAAGAAGATCCAGATCGCACTGCGGTCAAAGTATCTTTCTGATCGGAGGTAGAATCAATTTTGATGATGCCAGTCACCGCCCCCCTGAGAGGGAGTAAGATCCCAAGACATCCTCCTCTTGGAAGCAAGATAACAGAAGGCCATCAAAGGCCATTGACGTTCAAGTTGCTTAACGGTCATATGCACTCCTTTGCTGTAAAAAACCAGTCTTCCTTGACCTTCAACACTGTTGCTTCAGTAGAAGTACGACGGTCCCCAAACAGTAACTCAGGCTTCAAGAAGGTCACTTTATCAGATGTTGCAGATTTCAAAACACCACGCTCCATCATCCGTTTGAGGAACCCATACTGCTGTTCCCGGATTTGAGTTATTCTCTCGGGATGCTGGTCCAGCATAATAGCGGCTTGAGCAGGGTTTATCACTTCCTCGTTATAATCTACTCCCGTCTGGCAGAGGCAGCATCCAGGAGCACTTCATTCATGAGTTGGATAGGCATCGACACTAGCAAAGATTCGAAAAAATGTTAGAAATAACAGAAGAATCTGAGTCTCATCAAAAGCGCATAGCGCGTCCGAAGCTTCGGCGTATCATCAGGGTGTAAACCCATGCGCATCAGCAGTGGAGCTTCGGCGCATTCAGGATGTAAGCCCATGCGCGTCAGCAGTGCTTCGGCGCATCATCAGGGTCTAAACCCATGCGCGTCAGCAGTAGAGCCTCGGCACATCTTCAGGGCTTAAACCCATGCGCGTCGGCGGCAAAAACCTCGGCACATCATCAAAAGACTCAAGGTCTATGTGCGTCGGTGTACGTAAACTCACCAACCACCTCCGGCCGAACTTCGACAGGTCGACGGAGAACATCAGCCGCTGCAGCTTTCACAGGTTCTTTTCCTTTATCCTTGCCAGCACCGCCGCGAGGAGTCTTGGAAGCCATTCTTTGAGAGAAGAAAAGTTAGGGTTTTTGAAGAAGAACTCTAAAGAAAGCAAAAGCAAGGAGAAGAAGAACTCTCTCTCTCTCTCCATCTCTCGCCTATTTATAGGGCTTGGTCGCATGCGTGAACCGATGAATGTGTGATCTCAGCCGTCGCCTCGGGTTCTGTGAAAAGATAACCACAAATAAAACCAAAAAGATCATCATTAATCTTTTTCGGTTACCGAGGTGTCATCCGAGCAGAGCATGCACCCCATCACTGATGTACGGAGTATCTATGCACCCCGACAGACATGCACCTCTACCACCATGCTTCTTATTCAAAGTATTCCAAAACTTATCCAAAAGTTTTGAAAACTTTGAAGGGGGTCTTGTAGAGGCATGGAATTTCACAACCAGAAAGCCCATGTTCCAGACTACATGCGCCAGAGCTCGGACAAAGTACTCCACAGCCAAAACAACAAGTATAGACATTGAAAGAGGACTTTTTATTTAACATATAAAAGTCTATTACATGTCTAAAGAAAGACTGTACAAAGGAGAATTTCTACAAAGAAAAGATCATAAATCTACAGCCATCAGCCACCATGCGCCCTCAGGCAGGCGCAGCAATCATCATGCGCCCTCGATCAGGCGCATCCCACAATGCGCCCTCAGTAAGGCGCATCCTTTTCAGCAGCTCAGTTATGTGCATTCCAGTTATGTGCATCCCTTCAGCAGCCCAGTTATGTGCCACCCTTCCAGCCAGGTTCACCTGATAAGTGCTTCGACTAATGAAGCATTTATTGAGCAGAACGAGGGTGGCAATCAACCCTCTAGCAAGGAAGGAAAAAGAACCACAAGCCGGCCTGTGGCAAGGGGAGGCTTCGAAAGAGCCTCCAAAGACCAAGGAAGACCGCAATCGAAATGCGGCTAAAGGAGCAGCTTCCAAACCCACCAGAGTGGCAACACCCACTTTGAAGGAAGAGAGCCTAGCACCGCCATTCCGGTCTACGGCTCTTCCTGCACAACGAAATGAGGCCCGGGCATCCTTATCTTTGGATGCAACAGGCACCTTCCGCCTGCCTCGGAAGCCCTCGACTCCGGCTTTTGGATGTAACAGTCACCTTCAAGTGCATCAATGAAGACATGGCGTCGCATCTTCACCCTCGGAGCACTTCGTCAACAGAATGCACTCGAGTACACAAGTTCATGTCGAAAAGACGTAAGAGAACGAAAAGCAAACCTTCTCTCCATGCCACTATTTATAGGCCGGCAAATCAAACCCATGTGCCAGGTGGATGGCTCTCCGAATTCCGTGCAATGAATTTGCATTTAATGGATGAACCGGACGCTTCGAATTCAGCCAAATCAAGACGGCTATTTAAAGCACTCGAAGAACGTAACAGTCGTTGCATTAAAGAACGTGTCACGAAGCGGATGTGCCGGCCAGACCGTGCATCACACAGACGCGCCCTTCAACATCAAGCGCATCAGCACAGACGCGCCCTTCAGTACCAAGCGCATCACAGAGGATGCGCCCCCATGCGTCCCCATACGCCTAGTAAACGCCAATCGACGTGCCCACTCAGCTGTCCATCGAATGTCAGAAACATTAAATGCTGAACTGACAGAGTTGGCAGCACACCTCCCAAAGTCTGAACAGTTGACAGCTTTTTCAGAAGACGAAGCGTCGGCAACGTCAGCATCATCATTTCCTTTACTCCGACGGCTACTGCCACGTGGCCACCCAACAATTCGCATGCGTCTCCGCAGCCATGCGTCCAAATCTACATGCGCCTCAAAAGCCATGCGTCTCAGACTTTTCACTGATCCCTAAAGACAGTAAAAAGTCACCATTAAAGCTCTGCATGTGCCTCAAAAGCCATACGCCTCAGACTGCTCTCTGATCCCGAAAGACAGGAGTTAAGTCACTTCTGAAGCCTCACATGCGCCTCAAAAGCCATGCGCCCTGAATGGTTCGTGACTCCTAAAGGTTACGAGCCAAAGTCTCCTCATGCGCCCAATCCTAGGCGTATTCCACCAGATCATTCCCCCCATCAAATCCGAGATCTTCGAGCCTTGAGTCGACGACACGTGTCCTTTGACTCAATTCACCCAAGATTTCAGCAACAGAAAGATCTTTCCCTCTGCTACGTGCCGGCTCACAACAGCAGTATGAAGAGTTCAACCCCTCGATCAGGGCGTATCGTCCATGCGCCTCCATCAGCAATCACTACGTGGCGTCCCCACCACCAGCGTATCCTACATACGTGCATGAGCAGCCAGCCTGCAAAACTATAAATAGAGGGATCATTTCCTTCTCACGGACACACAAAAAGGGCACAGAATATCCAACGAACGAATATATCACCAGAGAGCAGATACAGACACTCAACGTCTTCCTCCTCTCAGCAAGCTCCAGCACCCAGAGCAATCCAGACCCTTCAGAGAACCGATAACCGTCGTCAGTTCGTCAACGGAGTCAACGCATTACCACTCGCTCCATCGGCACAAGGAACCCAGATAAACAAAAGTGTACTCCTAGGACTACATCTAAGTCCTATATTGTAACACTGTTCTGTTTGTATTGAAATTTGCAATCAAAGAATTTTAATGGCAAACAGTCTATGGGTCTATCGTACAACGGTCCGGACTCCAACAGGCAGTACGCCATTCTCTCTGGTTTATGGGAGCGAAGCAGTTCTTTCCTTAAAATCCAGATTCCTTCTCTTCGAGTAGCATTAGCTAGCGAGCTGACTACCGAAGAAAGCTACCGTCTGCGACTCCAGAAGCTCTAAGCGCTAGACAAAAAATGCTTGATAGCTCAGCAGCACATTGAACTATACCAAGCACGCCTTTCCTGAGCCTTCAATAAAAAAGTGAAGGAAAGGACTTTCCAAGTCGACGATCTGGTCTTAGCAGTGAGAAGACCAATGGTCATGACGTACAAAACAAAAAAAAATTCCAGCCTAAATGGGAAGGTTCCTTCATTATAGAATCAGTGTATTCTAATGGTGCGTACCGACTAACCATGCCTGATGGTGACTTGCTCATGATGCCTATCAACGGCAAGTTCCCGAAGAAATACTATGTGTAACCTTTTTTTTTACATGTGTTCAGTCATGTAAATGTACAGTACGATGTTTATATGATTCGAAAAAACTATCTATTATCCGTATTTCAAGAGTCTTGAATACGCCCTGGATAATAGGTCCTCTAAATATTTCTCCAGTGGAATCATTCCCATTTTTGACTCTGTCCAAATTCGATTTGACGAAAACAAGTCACGAAATTGTTTTCTGATAATTATTTCTCCAGTGGAATGATTAAATGTTTTGCCACGTCCACATAACCTCTGAGCAAAGCATTTATCAAGGATAATCACGTCTATTACCTCTGAACTATCCACTCCCACCTAATGTTATATATTTTCATGTCCATATTACCTTTGGTCAGATATAGAACATCCTCTGCTATTATACGTCCATATTACCTCTACTAGCAGCTTCATTCAACTTATTATCTATATTCAAATAACTTGAATATAAAACGGATAATAGGTCCACATCAAAATTCTCCAGCGGAATACCCACCAGAAATATCCTTGCTATGTCCACATTACCTCTAGCACCGATATTTCACAAAATCACATTCACTTCTGAAAAAGATTCTTTATTCTTTACGTCTATTAAGAGACAAAAAAAAGGTACAAGTGCCGTGACGGCTAGAAAAAAAAGTTACAAAAATCTACGAGACATAGGCGGTTTATGTTGTCCCTCAGAGCCGCATTTCAGCCTTAGACTTCGCGGTAGCTTGACAGCACGCCTCTTCTTGACGAGCAGCTTCATCCTCGAAAAGGATCAGACTCAGATGCTCCCCCTCCAACTTCGCCAGTTGTTCTTCTAAACGGGCAGAAGTTATAGCAGTCATGGCAGCCTGAGCCAAGTAATCCTCCTGTTCAGACGTCGCCGCCCTCAAGTCGGCTTCCAGCTGGGCGATTTCGTTCTTGATCTACACAATGTGATTATACTTCTCAGTGGTATGCACAACCAGCCTGTTCTTCGAGGTACCACTTGCCTCACTTGCAGCATTGAATTGGCCATACTGGTCAGCCAGCTCGCCAATCTCTCGAACGAGGGTGTCCTTCCTCGCTTGGAAAGTAGCCTTCTCCTTCGCAAGAGCCTTGAGCAGAGCCTCGTCATCTGTGCTGAATCGCGACATCGGGCTCCGCTGTTTGGTGTCCGGAACCTGGCCACCTGACCCTCCAGGTCATTCAACTCTTTTCTCAGAGTATTGGCCCGCTCTTCATAGCCGTCAATGCTCTCGAGGGCCGCCACTTGACATTCGGCAACAGCCTTCACTGGGCCGAAGGCAGCATTCCGATTCAGGACTCCAGGAAGCTTCACTTTCAGTACAGAGTAGAAAGCTTGACGACTTCCTCGGCCATCTCCTCATCTCGGTAGAGGTCGTCGGAGAGGAGGCTTGGAAAGTTTCTTCCGCTTCAGGAAGAGATACCTGACAAGAAGCCGATCCTGACAGAAAAAAACAACATATACATCAGTAGCCGAAAAGAATGAGAGAAATGCAAATGAATTATAATTTTGTACTTTCGGCTTGTTCAACTCCAGCCTGGACTGTGCCATCAACCTTGATTTCAGGGAAACCAAGAGCAGGCCCAGACTATTCAAGAAGAACAATATCAAGGCAATGAACGGCATCAGGCCTGATATCTTCCATAATCTCAGTCGGAACAAGAGCAGACTTAGCAACAGCTCCCTCAGCAGGCTGCTCAACTTCTCCTTCTGTAGCCGATATCGGCTCACTAACAGCTCCCCCCACACCAACAAAATTAGAGGAGACGGAAACAACTTCTTTCCCTTTCCCAATGGTGGGGACTATCTTCACGAGGGGTTCTTTCCTTTGTCTACAAGGGAACATACAGTCGTGGTTAGCCTCACGAGGAGCACGCAAAATCGTAGTCAAAAAATCTCATCCGAAGAGAGGCGCAAAGGAAATGTACCCGCAGGAGGATGAGCCGATTGGACTTGGTTCTCATCCAGCTTTTTCATTGCAGTTCCTATTGCAGACATATCCCCCACAGATATGTCGTAGGAGAAACTGATCTTCTGATCGCCGTCATAGTCTGGGCCTTCGCCCTGATCACCCCGTCGATCAACTCGTACAACCGAAGAAGCCCCGCCTTCATCCATCGGCTGAGGATGGGCAGGGGATACCGTTGTCACGTCTATCTCCTCAGATGAAGAGGCACCAGCCTCTGCTTCAAATTCAGGGTCCTGTGCAAAGGACAAACTCAAAGGTGAGAAAGCTTCTAAAGGCTTGACCAGAACGGCTATGGAGTCCAGGAAGGGATCTACCTCCCGAATAGTAACGTCCCGCAACGTCGTTCCTCCTCTTCTAGTTTGCCGGGAGGACCTCCTCAAGGGAGGCGAGCCAGCACCCACTTCCTTGGCTCTCCTCAGGGCAACGTTTTTCTTCTTTCGCTTTAAGGTTGGCTCCTGGGCCAATTCAGTTGAAGCTTTCCTCTTCTGAGGAGGATTGGGAGGAGAAGAATCATCATCTTTCACGTCCTCCTTGGGAGACACTGGTGGCTCCCTAAAGATAGCCTCTGGCCGTGGTACTACGGCTGACTTCACAGCGAGAACAGCACTCTCCTTCTTACGGCCCTTCGACGCCTTTTTTACAGGAAGAGGCCGAACCGAGTCCCCAATATCAAGCTCTATTCACGATCATACCGGGGATGAAAAGTATTGATCTGAACATAAAATTTGGCGGCAGCATAGCACAAATGGGTCTCAGGCTTATCCAATGGCAAGTGAAGACTGCCCCCGTGCACCCGGCATTGTAATACATCTAAGCACACGCCCCGTCGATCAAGCTGCCTATCGACTCCAAATGTGGGCTAGCATTCCGCAAGAGGAGCTGGCTGTAGCCAAACTGTCGTGTGAAATGGCTCGGCAGATATGGCTCCAGATAGGCACGATTCCTGTTTTGGAGCACCAGATGTGATGGTCTAATAGACTGGAGCCAGTGAAACGCCCCAGCAGTCAAGCTGGTGACATGAACTCCCTCATCTACTAAGATATCTCCTACATTTCTGCTGCAGGACGGAGGGGACTCTGAAAAGCTCATAATTCTGCAAGGAGCCTAAAGGCTTTCTGCAGGTAGGTACACCGGTAACGGCCCAATCTGTATCACGAAATCTACGAAGAAAGGCGTCTTCCCCAAAGAGTCCGCCACCGGCCCAGTATTTATCAGGGTAGGATAATGCAGTAGCAGCCACCCCATCAGAAAATGATACGGAAGTTCGGTCCGGACAAAGTTGGCCCTGCCGTCAGGAGTCACCGTATTCTTGACAAAGTCCCGCAGACCTCATCCAGTGGCACAGACCATCGCGAGAAGCAATGCAAGACGGTGTCCGAATGCCAGCTTCACAGCAGAAAGTATCATAACCCGGCTTATTCTCTCAATGGACCCTGAACCTCCAGGGACTATGCAGTCACGAAGCCAGATCATTAAGAAAGCTGCCAGCACATCTTTCTCCGACAACGGATATTCGGCTTGACGGAAGTAGTGGCCAATCGGAGACCCATGATCATCACTATCCTCAGTATCCGTCGTCTCATAGTCTGCCATCCGGCTTCTATATTAGACTTGGTCATAGGTTTTAAGATCGAAAAGGAGGCCGAATCTTCTCCTTCTCCTTGAACGAAGACGTAGCCCATCCAGGCTCTCGTGTGGGGATTGGCCCTCTCGGTCCTCCCTTTCTTATTAATCCTATGACAGATAAGAAGGTGGCAGAGCAATTCCTTGTATACATCATCATTCCAGAGTTTTTACTCTCCATATCTCGGAGTTCTTTATCACAAGGCACGTACTCTTCGTAGGGCTCCGTACCCCAGGAAAGCTTCGACACTTCCTGCATCTCATGGAGAGCCAATCTTATTGCCCCAGCCGGAGTAAAGAAGGTACAAGTGTGAAGGTTTATAACTCGGCCAAAGAAACAAACATTGGCCAGTTGACCCTTACATCATATTGAGTGGCCCTAATAGCATAGTAAAGGCCAGCAGTCTTCAAGGTGGCTTCATACGTGGAAAGAATCCAGCCAGTAGATTGCTCTAGAATGAAGACGGATACCTCCAGCCTTCCATCCGCATCTTCCCTGCGGGATACGACACTCCTCCGTCATCATTGAATGGCAAAGCGTGTCAGCGGCATAATGATGGAGGTTAGTGGAAATGTCGTTCACTACGGCACCAGGTTGTAGTCCCCTCGTAGAGTAAGATGCAGAGCCCCGGACACATTTGAAAGTGTCCTTCCTCCGATCGCCTGAGTCGAACTGTATTCTCCCAGAGATGACTCCGGGGAGCTCAGGAGTTAGCTCCCACTTCATCTGTCGCCGCACAGCAAACGCAGTAAAGCAGACAAAGGATACTGCTCCATCGACGGTAGCCATATCCTCTGATTTTTTGGACTGATCAACATGAGGTTTCTCAAACGTATGGTCTCACCATCTTCAAACCCCATACTATCACCAAACAGAAAGTACGGCTTCTTGAAGCGACGTGCCCCTCCATGCACGAACTTCTCATCATTAATCATCTGCCTCAAGAAGGTCTTATCCTGTTCAAGTACGACGAGGGTCCGCTCCGTAGGCTGATTTTGACTAATCTTGGCCTGAACCATGTTGATCATATTGTTATGCGACTGGTATCAAGGGCCTGATAAGCAAAGCCAAAAGGGATTCCCTTAAATTCTGGGACAAACATGCTTACTGCAAGGACAGAAAAGAAAAGTTAGACTCAAAAAACCGTAGGAAAAACTAAGTTCTGAAAGGCTTTTATGCGCCCAAAAGGCTATGCGCCCAAAGGGATATACGCCCAGAACAAATATGTGAGCGCATAACACACGAACAGTACGTGGGCGCATAACATACCACAGTTAGAGGGTGCATAACATGGCACGTAGGCGCATAGCACACCACAGTGTTGGCGTATGACTTCTGTAGGCGCATAATGACGCTCACAGAGGTATGTTGCCTTAGGCGCAAGTGCCCAAGCAGAATAAAATCTGAGCATCGCAAATTAACGCTCGAGACTTTATTTTTTGAAGCATGCCCTCACCCAAAATCGGGTCCTGGACTGCCGAGGACGCTGCCGCGGGAGGAGAGCCACTCGGCGCAGCCCCCTTGCCCTTCGCGGATCTCTTGGCGACCTTGGGAGACATGGTTCTCAAAGAAAGAGGATGAAGAGTTTCTGAAAAATTCTAAGAGAAGGAAATAATGAGCTCTCTCTCCTTCAGGGCCTATTTATAGGCACAGGCCACTTCCTATGCGCCCACTAGCTTTATGCGCCTATGCGTCCATTGCGCAATATGTGCCCACAATGGCCTATACGCCCACGTGAAGAACCAGCCCCTTGAACACTATGTTGCCACTTGCTGATGTGGACAACGTATGAAGGATGGACCGCTTCAAATTCCACCCCAATGAATCTGTCAGTTCAGATTTCGAGGAATATCTCAACAGTCGTATTTCTCTGACAGGCTAGCCAAACACTATACGCCCAAGGAGAGAGCCGTGCTATGCGCCCATTGTATCACGAGAAGACGATCCATGCTTCTTTCAAAGTATTTCGAACTCGTTCAAGTATCGAAAACTTTGAAGGATGTCATGTAGAAGCATGAAAATTTTCAGCAACTTCTATTTGAATACTTGAACTTTATCGGAACATAATCTCAAGATAAGTAACAACTTCTACTGCTACTCTTTGAGAATCAGGATTAGATTAAAAAATGTACTCAACCTTAAACTACTATTTAAATTATAAAGTTTTTAACACAAATACATCCAAAACCTAATTACCACAACACTTTGATCAGCAAACACCATCCGCATATTTAGCCCAACTCAATACACAAATCTAGAATTTCTACTGCTACAAGTTCTTTTATGAATTATTTTTCTTCTACATAATTTCTCTATTTTATTTTTTTATTCAAGTGATGCTGATGGGATTGCTCAACTATCAAAGTACAATCTGCACCTGATATCTCAATATGATCAGAACTTAAATGTTCTTAATTGTCTTAATTTTAGACTGTTTACATGGAAGAGAGATTTATCCCCACAAGCTTAAGTTTGAGCTCTTCTGCCAAACGATTATGGGTGATCATGGGTGCATCGAACTTGCCCAGTCCTGGTTCCTCTCAGCTACTGACTCGTGTCATAGTCGTTTCCAATCTTATATGTGTCCGTGTGTATGTGTCCGTCTGTGTCCGTGTGTATGTGTGTCCGATTAGGGTTAGGGTTTACTTGATCAATGAGGGGGGTGGAAGGAGGGTAGAGGCGTTGATCGACGAGGGGTGGCCGGAGAGGAGAAGGAGCCTAGTGGAGAGGGAGGGGTCGACGAACGGTTGTCGGGCTCCGGCGATGGCTAGGGGGAGCAGCAATGGCTAAGGTGGTGGAGGTGGCTGGAGGTAGTGGACGTCGGGCTCCGACGATGGCGAGGCGCGCAG